>BFEA01000148.1:1974354-1985048 GCA_003427395.1 Chara braunii | reverse complement strand
GCCATTTTCACGACCGAATCCGTGTTTTTTTTTTTTTTTTTAATGGAACATGATAACCTGCCCACGGTGCTGAGATGCCCTCATTGAGGGCACACTCACACCACCATTTCCAAGAATGTATACAACTGCAATCACGGTAAGAATTTTGTTTCCTTTTCTTGTTTTGTGAGTTTCACGACCGCATTTTCTTTTTCTTTTCTTTTCTTACCATGAGAGTACCATAAAGAAATGCAGTGGGACACAGGCTCGGAAAACTCGGAGTGCAGTGAAATTCAGGGTCGGAAAAAACAAGCTCGGAGGTACTAGTGGTTTAATTCTTTTCGAAATTTTTATAACTCGAGAACTTTTCGAAATTTTTTTTTCGATTTTTTTTTTTTTTAATTTGAAAATACTTTAAGTTACTTCTTTTTTGAAATTTTTCTAATTGGAAAATACTTTAGAACTAGGCTACCAGCCAGGCCGCCCTGGTCACCCTATTTTCCTAGGCGCCTCGGTCGTGCAAGCACAAAGGAAGGACCTAGCAAAAAAAAAAAAAAAAATCGAAAAACTCCGAAACAATATTATGTTATGTAGAAAAACAAACTGAACAACTTTTGCCTTAGGGTCACATCGAAATTCCTTACCAAATATAAAATAAAAATTTTAATTAAAAAAATAATTTATTAATTTTTATTTGTTTATTTATTTTGGCCCGGTGTCGGTGCGAATACCCTTACAAGGGTATCCGCCCTGGTTTGTGCAAGTGACAGAAGATAGTTCTGGTTCAAAGTTTAAGTATACCGCGCTAGGCGCGGCCGTGTCTGTGATTACGTGGGGAGGATGGCTGACTAGAGCAGATAGTGTGTGGGCAGGCAGGTTTAAGGCGCGCGTGATTCCTCCCCTGATGTTGATTACGAAACCGGCGCGGGCGCCGGTCTCTTTATTTTTATTTTTATCTTTAAGTTTTTATTTTTGGTTACTCTTAATTAAACTAGGATCTAGGGTATGCTTTCTCTCGATGGCTACGTTTGACCGAGTCGAGCGTGCGTGCAGGGAACGACCTCGACGACAGCGTCGGCAACGACAACGCGATTTCGTGCGGTGAGCGGGGTGTCGTAGGATGGCGCGCGGGGCAATTATGGCATGGTATAAGCAAGCCGGCGCGGGCACTGGGAGCCGCGCAGCCGGTTTGTTGGCCCAAAGTGCCGCGCCGCACCGCCTTGTATGGTACTCTGCGGGCGCTGGTTTAAGGCTTGGGCTTAGCCCTATAGGTTACGACATTGGACTGACACTACGAAGGTTCGGGGATTGAGGCCGGTGAGCGCCGACGCGGTGGCAGCGGAGCATCGAGGTGGGAGCCGATGGGTAGTTAGCCCACGAGGCAGAAGTAACCTAATAGCGGGGATTGTCGTGGGGACACCACCCGCCAACTCTTATCTGCCGTGGGGAGTTGAGTGTGAGTATACCGTCGTGGCCCGTGAGTTGGTGGGGCAGGCCCAGCGCGGTGATTGGGAGGCGGTCCGAGGCGTTGTCTCGATCGGACATATGCTACCACCACTAAGGCCATTGTGGGGCCCGCGGGAGGGTGGAATAGTCCTGAGGGGTCGTGGCCACGGGGTATACCTCCCGCCAGCCACAGTTTGCAGAGGGGGGGTTTGGAGGGAGTGTGCCCTCAGAAACTGGAAAGGCCGAGAACTGGCCACAGGCGCAGTAGGCACGGTAGGCCCAGTAGGCGCCGTGGGCCGGGGTTACCACGGCGGAGGCTGCTGCGGCACTGCTATACAACTCGTCCGTCGGGCTTGGACATGTAGGCTGGAGGCAAATCGAGCCGATTAGTAGCTGGTTCCCTCCGAAGTTTCCCTCATGAGCCCTGGACTTGTCAATTAGGCGGTCGGCTGCTACCTGGTCTATCACTACGAGGCCTACTGCTGTCGGGGGCAGCGCTAGCAAAAGGGAACGGGTCGGGCGCAGCAGCGAGAGCAGGAGAGAGACAAGGTGAAGCAGCGAATGAATGTGGACGGGGGGCGTGACGGCGTGCATTCGAAGGTAAGGCAGCGGGCATGCAGCGGAGTGGACCCGGGCGCAGGTAGCGCCAGGTACGCACGAAAGAGGGGGCTCGCGGGCTTCCCTGTAGCAAGGTAGGGACTGTGGTGGACACCGCAACACTACTGCTGCGTCGGTCATCCATCGGAGTTGGGCATAGGGGCGAAACACTAATCAAACCGTCTTGTGACCGGCGCTCCCCGAAGTACTTCGTAGGACGACTGGCATTGGCATATTCCTCGGCAGTAGGCGGAGCAAGCGGGGCACAGCGCAGTGGAGTATAGAGCGAGGCGGGCAGAAAAAGGGAGTGTGGTGAGGCTGGTTGGGCAGCGCCGGGCGACGACGGGCTGATCTACAGCAGCGGGGTGGTGACGAGCGACGGGCAGCGGAGGAGGCAAGGCGGGCAGCGCAGATTGGCAGATGCTGAGGCTGTAAACGGGGTGAATGAACCCGGACGCAAAGCGGGGCCGAGTGCATTCAGACGAAGAAACACTGATGGCGGAGGGTAGATAGAGCAACTAGCTCGAACCTCTATGGATTTAGACCGGGAAAGAGGGTAGGATAGGGTTTTAGGGGCCGGCGATGCCATATCCAAGGTCGGAATTAGCAAGGAGTTAGCTGAGGGAGAGGATAGAAGAAACGCCATGCGTGGAGGTATGGCGGACGGAGGGAGAAGCGAGAGAAAGAAGGGGGTATCTTCCCCGATTCCCGACGGAATCGGTCGGGGTGAAGTGTTAACTTGATGTTTTGGGGATGGGCGAATGTGAATCCGCAGTCAGATGAGAAGGAGGGTTAGTAGAAATAGGAGATTAGTGAAGGAGGGGCCGCGCGAAGCTATGGAGGAAGAGAAAATGAAAAGTGGGGGGAAGCTTTTCTCACTCGTTTCCGAGTGAAAACGGGCGGGGGAAGGACCGAAATGGGGTTTTTAGGATAGCGAGATCACAGTGGTAAAGGCGGGTTTGGAGTTGGGGTAGCGGTTGTTGCTATACGAGCACTGAAGGCGGCACCGGGGAGGAAAATCCTTGCAGCACAATGTATCTCTTCGCGATTCAACGGAAGATTCATTCAATTTTGCTCGTTCAACAATAGGAGAACTCCTTCCCATGCACGCGAAGCGAAGATAAATCTGGAAGAGGGTTAGTATATGAGCAGTTAGTAAAGAGAGGTGGTGCGCCGGGGGTGTTAGCTGCATAAGGCTGAACCTGGCCGTGATGCTGGCCAGGTACCTTCACCACCTAGAACGAGACTGTCGAAGGGTAGAGAAACGAGGCAGCAACAAGAGGGGGCGAAGGAAGTACTTACCTCGATGAATGGTAGTATTGCGATCACCAGCGGCTGTGCTACGGTGTGAAAACTAGTCGAGAATAACGTGACGATGAATTTGCCTGCGTTCTAGCAGGAGATTCATCCTTATGTTTCTTCTTCTATTTTTCTATTATTACGTTCCCTTTTCTTGTTTTTGGCGTATCGGGTGAAAACGGGAGGGGGCAGCTTCGCAGTGAGTCAACTCGATTTAGCTTGTTCCATCGGCGGAAAGAACAAGCCTCTACCTTTCTGAGGGCAGGATGGGAAGAAGGGAGTAAGTAAGAGGGAAGATTGGAGTGGGGGTGTGTCTACCCAGGTTAGAAGAAACTTGCTTACCTTCCGCACGTTTGGTGAGCCGCAGGAAGTCGTTGAGCTTGCTACCCCCCGTGCGTCTCAGACTCTTGTTTGAGTTTGTCTGAAGACCGACCGCCCGCTATTCAGCCAAGTATGTCCGAGGGCTGAGAAGGAAGAGCCAGGGCATGCTGTGAATAGCGTGACTAAACAAGAGGTAATGACTATGGTCCCAGAATGTGGGGCAATCAGAGGTGGGTTGATGCAAGGTGCCAGATTTGGTGGTAGGGGAGAAACTGCAGTTTTTTTTTTTGCTGGTTGCTGATGCACCGCTTATTCCCCCAGCCTGCGTATGCGAGGAGGCCGACCGCGAGGCTGTAAACTCAACTAGTAGTGAAAGCGCTGTTCGTTTATTGCGCAAAGTGGTTGGAGATAAGCCACAGAGTTGCGAACTCAAGTTCGAAGGAGTGGTCGGGCTCAATCATGTAGTGGCTCTGGCCAATGATCCAACTCTACACAGGGGGCCATCATTGCGACTTGCGGATTTGACAGAGCGTCGCCTTTTCAGGCGCTTTGACTGCAAGTTGGTTGTTTTCCATGTGATTTGGAGAGTGGCTAAGTTGCGAAAGGAAGGGGCTATTGCTGCGGGTTGAGAGGTCGCCAGGGGGTTGACGTCGACAGTTTTACTGAAGTTTGACCAAGCGGTTGTTACTTCGCCATCGTTGCGGGGCCCTCAGGCGCACAGAGATAACAAGCCCTCTCCTAGGAGTTGAGTCTGCCCCATTCCTGTATCTCAAGCGTCTGAAACCCCTACTTCTGCCTTTCTAAGTCTCAGTCTAGTCCTTGGTTACGAGAGGAAGGCGGTAGGCGGGATTGCAACCCGCAGGACCGCATCAAGACTCTGTGGGGAGTCCACCCACCGATTGCGGGAGCCCTGCCGGTACTCAAGAGGAGTTCTGGAGGCAGGGAATCATCAGGTAAACCACTTCCATCTGTACAACCTACTAGCACCGATGTTTGTTTATCTCCCTGCAGTATGACTGTTGTATGCATGAGGTTGTCCTTATGGTTTTTGCTTTCTCTTCAGGACCCAATCAGACTGAATGGAAGGAACGTGTGAAAGTGAAGCCTAAGTTTCTTCTTTATTTTGGTTGAAAGCAGACAAAGGAATAAACTGGGGGAAGGTGGGAGGAAAGTAGTCTTGCATGCGTTTGAACGGTCAACCAAAGCCTGAGCATTGTTTCCATGGTGAATGGCTCAGGGCTGTGTTTATTTGACTGTTTTCTGGGGAACCAGACATTGTTTCCATGGTGAATGGCCTGATTAATCTAGTTAACCCTGGGGGTTTGTCTGATTGAAGGAGTTTAAGTTTTTGTTTATTCTGAGGGAGGATCTTTGGTCTAAGGCTAAGCATTGTTTCCATGGTGAATGGTTTAGCCTGAAAACCGCGCACATAAATTAAACTAAGTATAAAGGAAAGTACTTTATGTATATTTGCATGTGAACTGGCAGCTGGGCATTGTTTCTACTGTGAATGGTCAAGTGTTAAGCCATATCATTAAGAAGAGAAAGAGAAATATACAAAGTATAAATGAAAATAGTTTTGGGCAAGCTGAACATTGTTTCCATGGCGAATGGTTCAATCCCCTGCTCATATTTGCTTTCCTTTTTTAAAACAAAGTCAAAGAAATACTAAACTTTGGATATTAAACAGCTCAGGGCGACTAGGAATTGTTTCCATGGCAAATGACCTAGTGATCTGCCCAAAAAAAGAGAGAAGTAGTTGTGCAACCTGTTCATGTATATCATAAAGGCAAGTTTGACATTGTTTCCTTGGCGAATGGTCTAGCTCTGTGTCTTATGTAAGATGGGTATAAGGATTCAAGGACTTGAAGATTCATGAACTATTTAYATGGAATRAACTTGGGATGGTGAGAGTACTTACATTCGTGGTTTGGTTTGCATGTGACTGAGTRAGGTTACTACCTAGTCTGAGTTTCAGTTTGATAGGTAGTTGCTTTAGTCGCTCGCCACGTGCTAGAGCTATAGGAGTTTCAGTTTGATAGGTAGTTGCTTTAGTCGCTCGCCACGTGCTAGAGCTATAGGAGTTAATTTCAATTCCTGCATTTTCTGAGCTAAGTTTTTTTTACTTAGGTCAATTCTTGCATTTTCTGGGATCTTTTTTTATACTTGGCTTTGTATAAATCTTGACAAGCTACTTTCTCTAGGGGAAGCGCTGCCGAAGTTTCTACAAATCCAAGGAGTTGGTCAATTTTTGACTTGCCAAAGTTTGATTTGTCTTTTTTTATATTTGACTTAGTTAAAATTTGGGAAGTCTCATTTTCTAAAAGGAGTGCTGCCTAAATTTTGGTTAATTCAGGGAGTTAGACAAAATTGGACTTTGAAAAATCGAAGTTATTCTTAAAATTTGGACTTAGCTTTCTGTAAATTTTGGAAAAACACTTTTCTAAAGGGAGTGCTGCCGAAATTTCTGCAAAAACTAAGGAGTTAGTTAAATCTGGTCTAAAATTGAACTCGAGTTTTCTTTTGAGTTCATATCTGACTTAGTATAAATCAGGGAAGTCTCCCTTTCTAAAGGGAGTGCTGCCCAAATTTCTACTAATTCAGGGAGTTAGACAAAATTTGACTTTCCAGAGTTAGAGATTATTTCTGCTTTCATATATGGATTTATATAAATTCTGGAAAGACACTTTTCCTACGGGAAGCGCTGCTGAAATTTTCTTAGTTTAAAAGAGTTAGATTATATTTTGACAGGTGGGGATTCTGCCGATCCACCCTGAATAGGGGAGATTCTGCCGATCCACCCTGAATAGGGGAGATTCTGCCATTAGTCTACCTTTGCTTTGGGCACTGACTTAAAGGTAGGCTTGGACTTAGTTGGCAGGTAGCTTTGAGTGAGAATGTGCTATAGAGGTTTATCCCCTAGATGATGATGATTTAGCTTGGACATTTGACTTATCTTGTGTTACAGGTTCTTTGGGGTGTCTGATTCAACATCAGGACTAGATTCAGCCTGATCCCTTGAGGATCATCTTCTGTTATAACAGATAACAGGTCGGTTGCCGATTCGTCGGTTTACGATTCAACTCCAATTCACTCCTGTCACTCAACCTAAAAGCTTTAGCCCTGTGGTTTATTTGTTTTGTTGTGTTTTTACCCGGACTTTATTGAATGGCCATTTAACGAAGATACTGAGTATTTTTATTGCGGAGAGGTTGCGCTGAGGTTGAGGCTTGCATGGCTAAAGCAAGGGGTATGAGTACAGAGAATGATTGAAGTTGACCCCATGTAGTGTTTGGGATTCTGGATGAATCTTTGATGTGATTGCAGGTGCGTTTGTGGTTCGAACTCTGGATGTGATTGCCTGCGATTACATATATATGTGGTTGAGAGGAGCCCCGTTGTGACTGTGAGAAGTGATCGTCTTATAAAATCAACCCTTATATATTTATAAGTGCCCTGAGTGTTTGAGAGGCCACTGTGATTGTGCATAAGGGTCAACCAGATTGTGTCCTGGGAGAAAAGGGGAACTTCCCTTTTACCTTTGCTTTTTAGAGTTGTTATAGTTGAACGTTGTAGTCCGTGGCAGCCGTCAAAGTCAAACCCCTTGACTTTTGTCCGGGCCCGTAGTGGAACTCACCTCCATGGCAGTAAGAAACGACTGTCACCACAGGTATGGACCTGTGTACCACCCGCTCTGCATAGGGTGCAGAAGAGGGTGTGTGATCTTCAACCGCGCATGACGGTTGTCCAGCGTCGAGAGATTAAACCTCAAGGCGCGTATCAGCCGACACTTGGGTGTCGAATGTGACCCTCGAGATTAACGAGGATCGCATAAGTATGGGTACCACATAGTACGCCATCATTGCGACTGCTTGCGTACGATTGCAGTGCAAGTCGATATAAGTCAGCCCCACGTCCGCGCGGTTTTATACAAAGTCTCGCCCGCGACGCCCATCCGATTTCCGCATCGGAAAGTTATGGGTTGGCTACCGAGGGGCTAGGAGCGTTGTCACGTCGTTTGTGTTGTGTCGTTTTGTATATGTGTTGTTTTGTGTGTATGTGTGTTTGTAAAGTGGAGTGTGCGTGGTGTGTGGGATGCGTCCTAGTCGACCGACGTTTAATCGCGCTTGGGACTTGAGCCCTCCAAGCTGTCGGTTCGCGTACGGCTCTGATAGAGGAGTATTACCGCGCGTACCCCCTATGCTACAGCGAACGAGAAACGCCCTCGGCTGGTCCACGTCTGCGATTGCAACTGATTAACTTTTGTACTGTGGACTGCTAGCTCGGCGAGGATACGCCCACCGAAGGGAGGTGACAGCTCCCGTAAGGTGTAGGTAAGTCGTGCCTCGCGTAGGCCCTATCCTATCGTAGGGGCTCGCGAGAGGTATGGATGGCGCACTCGGCCGGAGCGGCTTGCGGAAGCTCCACATGTATTATCTGCGGCGAAGGAATTTAAACCAACTCCTGCGTGACGCGGTCGGGAGGGTCCCGTGCTGCCTTGGTGCGGTGTCGGACCGATGCGCTCGACAGGTGGCACCGTTACCAGGGATAACGGTTGCCTACCGTTGTCCCTGGTGGAATGACATCTGAGTATTGGAAGTGAGAAAATAGGCAAATGAGAAGTTTTTGTCAGACTGTATGAGCGATTTGATAAGTATTATGATTATCGTTGGAGGTGTTGCAAGACTGAGAAGTCCTTGAAGGTCGAGCCTAGGTTTGAGGCAGGATGATGACTCAGGCGAAATGACCACTTCTGCTTTATTGATTGGTTTAGGCGAAACGGTTGGTTACAGATGATGTTGGATAAGGCGTGAAGTGAGGGTTGATTATGTGACTTGGTTTTGATTGAGACGACTAGGTTTTGATTAATGTGGTATGAGTGACTCAAGAGTAATAAGTGTTTTTTATTATGTGTTGACGAGCCCTGACTGACATAATGATAGTTGAAATTGATAACCCTTCTGATCAGATGGCCGACAAATTTGGACGATGCTTTGCGTGTTTGGCGTGGCTAAGGTTAAGCATGACTATTGTGAGGATTAGCCCTATGGTGTACCCTCCATGACTGCCATAAGAGTCGTCTGAGTAGTTGGGAAAGCATCGTGATACGGTTGCAGCAGACTGGAGCTAAGGATGAGTGAGATAATGTTCCTCTATTAAGAGCTGAAGATATAGACCCTCTCCTAGATGGCAGGTTAGAAGTCGTCTGTGCGCCTTGAGAAGAAGTAGGTTAAGGAAAGCTAAAGGATATTACTTGCATGGGACTAGATGTTTGAGTTTGGATTCCAAGTGGCCGTTTTGCTATGGGATGCAGTGAGTTTGGGTAATACCTCGCTTACGTGAGGGACATCTGACCCTAGAGGGAGTTGGAATAGCAATGGAAGAGCTAACGCTTAGATTACTTCGCTCGCCTCTAAGAGAGCGGTGGGTAGTAATTGATGCTGGACCTTCGCCTGAACCCTCCCAGGTTAGACCATCCAACTAGGAAGCTGAAGGCGTGAGGCCTTTTGTTTTGAGAATGTTACTTTGAATTGTATATTGGATTCACCTATGAGTGTCAGACCTTGTAAGCCTAGGTTATGTATAAGGGCGTGAAGTTATATGGTTAAGTAGATATCCAAAGGCTATTTTATCAGGATTGTACTTGAGACCTTGCCAGTCTGTAGGAATTTATGTGAAGGTTTCTAGTCCAACATTTTGCTTATGGTTGGCCACTAAGCCTGCACGCCTGGATCGCTCTTCCAAGAAGGGAAGGGATTGTTAGTCTAATAACATAAGGCGTATACTGGACGTTTGTCTGTGATGGGCAGAACCCAGACAAAGCAGAGGAAACTCTGGATGCCTTATGCACGGGAAGACCCGCGTATGCTCGGGCCGATTGAGAAAGAGGGAGGGCTCGAGGTGTCTTTACCCAGGCGGGTCAGAGCATGGGAGAACTTCTCTTCATTGTGGGGCATGTGGATGGGCGCAAACATCTTTGTCTGAATCGAATCTGGGCTCGATGACGAGCAGGAATGTGCAATTGTGAGGGTGACCCTGTATGCATCTGCCACCTTTTGGGTCGAGCATGGGATAGAATTGGCACTTGGGCATCAAAGCCTGCTTGCTAAGCCTCTAAGGGTAGCCGAGGCAACTGCGGCAAAGTGGGCGAGGGAAATGTCCCGTGATGGGGAAGAGCGAGTACTAACCCGCGTAAGGGTTAAGCGCGCAGGAGAGTTCGGGCTTCCATCTGCTCCGCTACGAGTAATCATGCCTAAGTTTCTGATAGAGAAGAGTTTTGGTGGGCAGGCGAGGGTAGAGGCGGCAGATGAAGCGGCTTTGAGGACGCGAGGGTAGGAATATGGGCGCTATACCTGTGAATTGATATATGGCCTGTACTTAGACCCAAAATTCTCGCCTTTCCGTCAGTGGCTCAGGAACATGGCCTGTATAATGGATGTATATGCCAATTCTCATGACCCAAATGAGGAAATTGAAGATTGGGATGGGCTACGGGCAACAGTGGACCGATAAAATTCATGGTTTTCTTTTGACCTGACAAGGGCCGTCTCCCTACCCATTGCCATAGTAATTTCCACTACTTGTCCCCGATCAGCCCTGAGAAACTCTGCCTGCATATGATATATACTGTTAGTAGTACTGTAAAAGTAAGTGTACATATGGGATTAGTATTACATATGGGATTAGTATGATAAATTCTATATGTTCAGATGCGCGATTCTTATCGGGTCTCGCCCCTACCTGATTGTCGTTTGTCCAACAGGTAATGGGGTCGAAGGAACCCGAGATGGAGAGCCCTCAGTATGCGGTGTCGGTGCGAATACCCTGACAAGGGTATCCGCCCTGGTTTTTGCAAGTGACAGAAAAATGGTTTTAATCTATAGTTTAGGTATACCGCGCTAGGCACGACTGCGTCTGTATTTTACGTTGATAGGATGCTTGACTAGAGTAGAGAGTGTGTGGGCGCGCAGGTTTAAGGCACGCGTGATTCTTTTCTGCTGTTGATCATTGGTCGTTTGTTTAATAGTATTATTAATATCTACTCATATTTG
>BFEA01000148.1:1950003-1967344 GCA_003427395.1 Chara braunii | reverse complement strand
GTGTCGTTTCGTACGTGTGCGTGTACATGTTTTTTTTATGTTCTTGTGTTCGTAACGTGGAGTGCGCGTGGTGTGTGGGAAGCGTCCTAGTCGACCGGCGATGAGTSGCGCTTGGGACCTCARCCCCCCCAAGGTGTCGGTTCGCGTGCGGGTCCAATWGAGGCGTATTACCGCRCGTACCCCTTATGCTACAGCGAACGAGAAACGCCCTCGGCTGGTTCACCTCTGCGATTGCAGCTGATTAGCTTTCGTACTGTGGACTGGTAGCTCGGCGGGGATACGCCCACCGAAGGGAGGTGACAGCTCCCGTAAGGTGTAGGTAAGTCGTGCCTCGCGTAGGCCCTATCCTGTCGTAGGGGCTCGCGAGAGGTATGGCTGGCGCACCCGCCCGGAGCGGCTTGTGGAAGCTCCATGTATATTTGCGACGAAGGGTTGTAAAAACCAACTCCTGCGTGACGCGGCCAGGAGGGTCCCGCGCTGCCCCCGTGCGGTGCCGGACCGATAGCGCCCGACAGCGGGACTGGGAGCGGGACAACATGCCCAAGGTTGAGATTGGTTTCTTCGACGATAACCACGTCCCTAGCTTCCTTAGCAAGTATGAGCAGGTAGCGGTCTAGTGTGAGTGGAATGAGGAACAGATGTTGAAGGAGGTTATAAGGTATATCCATGTTGACCTACATGAGGATGTCGATGGAGTGATCAGGAAAGCAGGGTTATCATGAAAGAAGTTTTATGATGGCATGAGGAATAAGTATCGATTGAGAGAGGAACAGTTGACCAGAGAAGACCTCGAGAAGATGGATCGATATGACTATAAGTCAGCGAGGCATTTTCTGGTGGAATATGAGTGCACTTCCCATAAGGTTTGGGGACTGTCTGAGCATGACAAGTGTTTTTTCTTCCTTATGCATTTTACGGGTGAAGAGCAGCGAGACCTGATCCGCGAGACGGGAGGACTTATATGAGATAAGATACGAGAAAATTTTGTGGGAGAAGATTTTGATCAGTACCTTTGCCACATCCTACGCGAAGCCAGAAGAAGGAAGGCGTTAAGAGACTGTGAAAGGGATGAGGCTGGTAAGAGGACAGATGGATTGGCGGCTGGCGCCTCTGAAGGCGTGAAAGATGAGTCTCGGAAGGATGGTAAGGCGAGCGAGCGGAACCATAAGTGGGGTGAAGGGAGGAAACGTGAGTCACCTGCCAAGAAAGAAGAGGTGCAGAATAAGGCAAAGAATGTTGTGATCCCTACCTGCGAGAGGACGACTGACATTCCAAGCAGAAAAGGGCAAGAAAGGCGAGAAAGTCAGGAAGAAGCTGGAATAGCCCAACCTCCCGCTGTACCTGATCCAAGGGGGGGAAGTAGTGACAAGAAGATGGCACCAGCTTCTAGTTGGGCAAGTCGGAAAAGTAGGAGGCGGCGAGAGCAGTGGTCGAGAATTGTGTGTAATTACTGTGGAAAGACGGGCCATACGCCTCGCAGGTGTAAGGAAGCGGGACGAACCCGAAGGAAAGAAAAGGAAAGGAATGATAAGGGAAGAGACGCGACTGGCCCGATATAGTCTAGGCTCAGCTGGAGACATGCGACTTAGACCATGGGAGTTGATTGCTGGAAAGGGAAAACAGGTTGGAAGGAAACTCTCGCAATAATGGTCCGGTAAGGTAACTGGGGCTGTAGATAAGAGTAAAGCTCAACCATATAGGTGAAGCCAGGAAGAAATGAGTGAGTAGGGACTGGTTCGCCTATACGTCAGTAGGAATGAGGTTTTCTGTGCATAGGGACTGAGCTGGATATGTGCATACTTAGGCGTAGCTACGACTGACTTGTCCATCTATACATATGCGGATTGTAGTATTGGACGAATCTTTTGCTCCTTCTTTTGGCGTGATTTAGATGGTCGCGTCCAGATGTGTGATATATTGGCATGTACGATTGGGAGAGGTTGCATAATTTGAACTTTTGTGTGTATGTTTAGGTATACCCCGAAGTACTTGTGTGTTCGAGACATGGGTTACTCAACAGAGTGGGATGTGAGGGCTGGGTACCTATGCTGTTGTTGAGAGGGACAATTTATCCTAGTATACATATTGAGTTGAGACCCTATGAGGCTTGGTTTTTGTGACGATCATTATCACTCTCATGCATGTGGCGTTATCCTGATGAATGTTGGCTTGGGTGAAAGATGTGTGAATGTGTGACATGTAAAGTTGTCTACTCCTCGGTATACTCGTGCGACTTGCCCACGGGCAGCTGATAGGGCAGAGTATAAGGGGAGGGAGCGCAGTCTGTTTGTGAAAAGTTGTGAGGATTTTTTTGAAGATTTATGAGTCATTGAGACTCGAATGCTTCACCATGCCGGTTGTTGATTGCTTAAGTTGTGACGAGAACCCATAAGATGGTCTCTCAATGATGTTTTGTTCTATGAAGAGACTCCTTGATTTTTGGAAAGGGGGATGTCGTGTGTTATTATGAGACCCCCCCCGAATTTTTGAGGAGGGGATGTTTGGTTTTATGATGAGACCCCTCGTGATTCTGGAAGAGGGGGTGTTTTGTTCTGTGGTGAGAACCCTCGTGATTTTTAGAAGAGGGGGTGTTTTGTTCAATGTTGAGATCCCCTGGGATTTTAGAAAAAGGGGATGATTTTGGTTGTTGGAAGACTCTCCTTCAAGGTGAGTAAACTGATTTATAGCATGGTAAGTTGACTGATGAGTGATAAAGTCTGACGAAAAAGACCATGTTTGCCTGGAAGATTTTGGAAGAATTTTATCCTCGGCTAGAATCGGCAAATCCCACTTGTTGGTTCTCAGCTGCCGGTGAGGGTCGTCCCCTGCGGCCGGGAAACCCGCCAGAATCAGAAACCCCTCATGTCTCGGCCTCTGGTTGTGAATCACAAGTGGGTGTTGTGCGCGGCAGACGGTAAGGGACGAACTGCCAGAATCAGCAATCCTGTTTGCCTAGTCGCAAAAATGGCTAGTAAAGGTGCCCTGCGGTAGGGAGACCCCCCGACGTCAGGGACCCTTCACTAACCTTATTGGAGGTTGCAAACGGTCTTGTCAGCGGCAGTGACTTCCATGACTGGAAAAGTTTTATGGGTTAAGACCTCTTCAGGTTTTTGGAAAGAGGGGCTGATATGATTTTGTTGGAAGACCCATCTTCAAAATGAAGGTGTTTTAAGTAGGTCCTGGGGAGGTTCATCCTAAAAAGAGGAGGGATAACTAAAGACCCAGTGATATGTTGGTGGTATACCGGGGGGTAAGTACAGATGGATGGAGGCTTTTGCCCCAAATTCTCGATTAATTAGATTGGTCCTTCCTTTCGTCAGCAACTTGGGTAATCTAATAGCTTTTCGGTTTTGCGAACCGACGGGGACGCCGCTTAATATAGTCCGGTAAGTTGTCGGTGCGAATACCCTTACAAGTGTATCCGCCCTGGTTTGTGCAAGTGACAGAAGATAGTTCTGGTTCAAAGTTTAAGTATACCGCGCTAGGCGCGACCGTGTCTGCGATTACGTGGGCAGGATGGTTGACTAGAGCAGAGAGTGCGTGGGCGCGCAGGTTTAAGGTGCGCGTGATTCCTCCCCTGATGTTGATTACGGAACCGGTGCGGGCGCCGGTCTGTTTATTTTTATTTTTATCTTTAAGTTTTTATTTTTGGTTACTCTTGATTAAACTAGGATCTAGGGTATGCTTTCTCCCGATGGCTACGTTTGACCAAGTCGAGCGCGTGTGCAGAGAACGACCCCGACGACGGCGTCGGCAACGACAACGCAATTTTGTGTGGTGAGCGGGGTGTCGTAGGATGGCGCGCGGGGCAATTATGGCATGGTATAAGCAGCCGGCGCGGGCACTGGGAGCCGCGCAGCCGGTTTGTTGGCCCAAAGCGCCATGCCGCACCGCCTTGTATGGTACTATGCGGGCGCTGGTCTCACGCTTGGGCTTAGCCCTATAGGTTACGACATTGGACTGACACTACGAAGGTTCGGGGATCGAGGCCGGCGAGCTCCGACGCGGGGGCAGTGGAGCATCGAGGTGGGAGCCGATGGGTAGTTAGCCCACGAGGCAGAAGTAACCTAAGTAGCGGGGATTTTCGTGGGAACACCACCCGCCAACTGTTATCTGCCATGGGGAGTTGAGTGTGAGTATACCGTCAGGGCTGGCGAGTTGGTGGGGCAGGCCCGGCGCGGTGGTTGGGAGGCGGTCCGAGGCGTTGTCTCGATTGGACATATGCTACCACCACTAAGGCCATTATGGGGCCCGCGGGAGGGTGGAATAGTCCTGAGGGGTCGTGGCCACGGGGTATACCTCCCGCCAACCACAGTTTGCAGAGGGGGGGGGTTGGAGGGAGTGTGCCCTCGGAACCAGAAAGGCCGAGAACTGGCCACAGGCACAGTAGCCACGGTAGGCCTAGTAGGCACCGTGGGTCGGGGTTACCACGGCGGAGGCTGCTGCGGCACTGCTATACAGCTCGTCCGTCGGGCTTGGACATGTAGGCTGGAGGCAAGTCAAGCCGACTAGTAGCTGGTTCCCTTCGAAGTTTCCCTCATGAGCCCTGGACTTGTCAATTAGGGGGTCGGTTGCTACCCGGTCTATCACTACGAGGCCTACTGCTGTCGGGGGCAGCGCTAGCAAAAGGGAACGGGTCGGGCGCAGCAGCGAGAGCAGGAGAGAGACAAGGTGAAGCAGCGAATGAATGTGGACGGGGGGCGTGACGGGGTGCATTCGAAGGTGAGGCAGCGGGCACGCAGCGGAGTGGACCCGGGCGCAGGTAGCACCGGGTACGCACTAAAGAGGCGGCTTGCGGGCTTCCCTGTAGCAAGGTAGGGACTGTGGTGGACACCGCAGCACTACTGCTGGGTCGGTCATCCATCGGAGTTGGGCATAGGGGCGAAACACTAATCAAACCGTCTTGTGACCAGCGCTCCCCGAAGTAGTTCGCAGGACGACTGGCATTGGCATATTCCTCGACAGCAGGCGGAGCAAGCGGGGCATAGCGCAGCAGAGTATAGAGCGAGACGGGCAGCAGAAGGGAGTGCGGTGAGGCTGGTTGGGCAGCGCCGGGGGACGACGGGCTGATCTACAGCAGCGGGGTGGTGACGAGCGACGGGCAGCGGAGGAGGCAAGGCGGGCAGCGCAGATTGGCAGATGCTGAGGCTGTAAACGGGGTGAATGAACCCGGACGCAAAGCGGGGCCGAGTGCATTCAGACGAAGAAACACTGATGGCGGAGGGTAGATAAGGCAACTAACTCGAACCTCTATGGATTTAGACCGGGAAAGAGGGTAGGATAGGGTTTTAGGGGCCGGTGATGCCATATCTAAGGTCGGAATTAGCAAGGAGTTAGCTGAGGGAGAGGATAGAAGAAACGCCATGCGCGGAGGAATGGCGGGCGGAGGGAGAAGCGAGAGAAAGAAGGGGGTATCTTCCCCGATTCCCGACGGATTCGGATAGGGTGAAGTGTTAACTTAATGTTTTGGGGATGGGCGAATGTGAATCCGCAGTCAGATGAGAAGGAGGGTTAGTAGAAATAGGAGATTAGTGAAGGAGGGGCCGCGCGAATCTATGGAGGAAGAGAAAATGAAAAGTGGGGGGAAGCTTTTCTCACTCGTTTCCGAGTGAAAACGGGCGGGGGAACGACCGAAATGGGGGTTTTAGGATAGCACGATCATAGTGGTAAAGGCGGGTTTGGAGTTGGGGTAGCGGTTGTTGCCGTACGAGCACTGAAGGCGGCGCCGGGGAGGAAAATCCTTGCAGCACAATATATCTCTCCGCGATTCAGCGGAAGATTCATTCAATTTTGCTCGTTCAACAATAGGAGAACTCCCTCCCGTGCACGCGAAGCGAAGATAGATCTGGAAGAGGGTTAGTATATGAGCAGTTAGTAAAGAGAGGTGGTGCGCCGGGGGTGTTAGCTGCATAAGGCTGAACCTGGCCGTGATGCTGGCCAGGTACCTTCACCACCTAGAACGAGACTGTCGAAGGGTAGAGAAACGAGGCAGCAACAAGAGGGGGCGAAGGAAGTACTTACCTCGATGAATGGTAGTATTGCGATCACCAGCGGCTGTGCTACGGTGTGAAAACTAGTCGAGAATAACGTGACGATGAATTTGTCTGCGTTCTAGCAGGAGATTCATCCCTATGTTTCTTCTTCTATTTTTCTATTATTACGTTCCCTTTTCTTGTTTTTGGCATATCGGGTGAAAACGGGAGGGGGCAGCTTCGCAGTGAGTCAGCTCGATTTAGCTTGTTCCGTCGGCGGAAAGAACAAGCCTCTACCTCTCTGAGGGCAGGATAGGAAGAAGGGAGTAAGTAAGAGGGAAGATTGGAGTGGGGGTGTGTCTGCCCAGGTTAGAAGAAACTTGCTTACCTCCCGCACGTTTGGTGAGGCGCAGGAAGCCGTTGAGCTTGCTACCCCCCGTACGTCTCAGACTCTCGTTTGAGTTTGTCTGAAGACTGACCGCCCGCTATTCAGCCAAGTATGTCCGAGGGTTGAGAAGGAAGAGTCAGGGCACGCTGTGAATAGCATGACTAAACCAGAGGTAATGACTATGGTCCCAGACAATGGGGCAATCAGAGGTGGGTTGATGCAAGGTGCCAGATTTGGTGGTAGGGAAGAAACTGCAGTTTTTTTTTTTGCTGGTTGCTGATGCGCCGCTTATTCCCCCAGCCTGCGTATGCGAGGAGGCCGGCCGCGAGGCTGTAAAATCAACTAGTAGTGAAAACGCTGTTCGTTTATTGCGCGAAGTGGTTGGAGATAAGCCACAGAGTTGCGAGCTCAAGTTCGAAGGAGTGGTCGGGCTCAATCATGTAGTGGCTCTGGCCAATGATCCAACTCTACACAGGGGGCCATCATTGCGACTTGCGGATTTGACAGAGCGTCGCCTTTTCAGGCGCTTTGACTGCAAGTTGGCTGTTTTCCGTGTGATTTGGAGAGTGGCTAAGTTGCGAAAGGGAGGGGCTATTGCTGCGGGTTGAGAGGTCGCCAGGGGGTTGACGTCGACAGTTTGATTGAAGTTTGACCAAGCGGTTGTTACTTGGCCATCGTTGCGGGGCCCTCAGGCGCACAGAGATAACAAGGCCCTCTCCTAGGAGTTGAGTCTGCCCCATTCCTGTATCTCGAGCGTCTGAAACCCCAACTTCTGCCTTTCTAAGTCTCAGTCTAGTCCTTCGTTACGAGAGGGAGGCGGTAGGCGGGATTGCAACTCGCATGACCGCATGAAGACTTTGTGGGGAGTCCACCCACTGATTGCGGGAGCCCTGTCGGCACTCAGGAGGAGTTCTGGAGGCAGGGACTCGTCAGGTAAACCACTTCCATCTGTACAACCTACTACCACCCATGTTTGTTTATCCCCCTGCAGTATGACTGTTGTATGCATGAGGTTGTCCTTATGGTTTTTGCTTTCTCTTCAGGACACAATCGGACTGAATGGAAGGAACGTGTGAGAGTGAAACCTAACGTTCTTCTTTATTTTGGTTGAAAGCAGACAAAGGAATAAACTGGGGGAAGGTGGGAGGAAAGTAGTCTTGCATGCGTTTGAAGGGTCAACCAAAGCCTGAGCATTGTTTCCATGGTGAATGGCTCAGGGCTGTGTTTATTTGACTGTTTTCTGGGGAACCAGACATTGTTTCCATGATGAATGGCCTGGTTGCTCTAGTTAACTCTGGGGGTTTGTCTGATTGAAGGAGTTTAAGTTCTTGTTTATTCTGAGGGAGGATTTTTTGTCTAAGGTTTCCATGGTGAATGGTTTAGCCTGAAAACCTCGCACATAAATTAAACTAAGTATAAAGAAAAGTACTTTATGTCTATTTGCATGTGAATTGGCAGCTGGACATTGTTTCTACTGTGAATGCTCCAGTGTTAAGCCATATCTTTAAGAAGAGAAAAGGAAAAATACAAAGTATAAATGGAAATAGTTTTGGGCAAGCTGAACATTGTTTCCATGACAATGGTTCAGTCCCCTGCTCATATTTGCTTTCCTTTTTTAAAACAAATTCAAAGAAATACTAAACTTTGGATATTAAACAGCTCAGGGCGACCAGGAATTGTTTCCATGGCGAATGGCCTAGTGAATGCCCAAAAGAAGAGAGAAGTAGTTGTGCAACCTGTTCGTGTATATCATAAAGGCAAGTTTGACATTGTTTCCTTGGCGAATGGTCTAGCTCTGTGTCTTATGTAAGATGGGTATAAGGATTCAAGGACTTGAAGATTCATGAACTATTTAYATGGAATRAACTTGGGATGGTGAGAGTACTTACATTCGTGGTTTGGTTTGCATGTGACTGAGTGAGGTTACTACCTAGTCTGAGTTTCAGTTTGATAGGTAGTTGCTTTAGTCGCTCGCCACGTGCTAGAGCTATAGGAGTTTCAGTTTGATAGGTAGTTGCTTTAGTCGCTCGCCACGTGCTAGAGCTATAGGAGTTAGTTTCGATTCCTGTATTTTCTGAGCTAAGTTTTTTTTACTCAGGTCAATTCTTGCATTTTCCTGGGATCTTTTTTTATACTTGGCTTTGTATAAATCTTGAAAAGCTACTTTCTCTAGGTGAAACGCTGCCGAAGTTTCTACAAATCCAAGGAGTTGGTCAATTTTTGACTTGCCAAAGTTCGATTTGTCTTTTTTTATATCTGACTTAGTTAAAATCTGGGAAGTCTCCTTTTCTAAAAGGAGTGCTGCCCAAATTTTGGTTAATTCAGGGGGTTAGACAAAATTGGACTTTGAGAAGTCGAAGTTATTCTTAAAATTTGGACTTAGCTTTGTATAAATTTTGGAAAAACACTTTTCTAAAGGGAGTGTTGCCGAAATTTCTGCAAAACTAAGGAGTTAGTTAAATCTGGTCTAAAATTGAACTCGAGTTTTCTTTTGAGTTCATATCTGACTTAGTATAAATCTGGGAAGCCTTCCTTTCTAAAGGGAGTGCTGCCCAAATTTCTACTAATTCAGAGAGTTAGACAAAATTTGACTTTCCAGAGTTAGAGATTATTTCTGCTTTCATATATGGATTTATATAAATTCTGGAAAGACACTTTTCCTACGGGAAGCGCTGCTGAAATTTTCTTAGTTTAAAAGAGTTAGATTATATTTTGACAGGTGGGGATTCTGCCGATCCACCCTGAATAGGGGAGATTCTGCCGATCCACCCTGAATAGGGGAGATTCTGCCATTAGTCTACCTTTGCTTTGGGCACTGACTTAAAGGTAGGCTTGGACTTAGTTGGCAGGTAGCTTTGAGTGAGAATGTGCTATAGAGGTTTATCCCCTAGATGATGATGATTTAGCTTGGACATTTGACTTATCTTGTGTTACAGGTTCTTTGGGGTGTCTGATTCAACATCAGGACTAGATTCAGCCTGATCCCTTGAGGATCATCTTCTGTTATAACAGATAACAGGTCGGTTGCCGATTCGTCGGTTTACGATTCAACTCCAATTCACTCCTGTCACTCAACCTAAAAGCTTTAGCCCTGTGGTTTATTTGTTTTGTTGTGTTTTTACCTGGACTTTATTGAATGGCCATTTAACGAAGATACTGAGTATTTTTATTGCAGGGAGGTTGCGCTGAGGTTGAGGCTTGCATGGCTAAAGCAAGGGGTATGAGTACAGAGAATGATTGAAGTTGACCCCGTGTAGTGTGTGGGCTTCTGGATGAATCTTTGATGTGATTGCAGGTGTGTTTGTGGTTCGAACTCTGGATGTGATTGCCTGCGATTACATACATATGTGGTTGAGAGGAGCCCCGCTGTGATTGTGAGAAGTAATCGTCTTATAAAATCAACCCTTATATATTTATAAGTGCCCTGAGTGTTTGAGAGGTCACTGTGATTGTGCATAAGGGTCCACCAGATTGTGTCCTGGGAGAAAAGGGGAACTCCCCTTTTACCTTTGCTTTTTAGAGTTGTTATAGTTGGACGTTGTAGTCCGTGGCAGCCGTCAAAGTCAAACCCCTTGACTTTTGTCCGGGCCCGTGGTGGAACCCACCTCCATGGCAGTAAGAAACGACTTTCACCACATGTATGGACATGTGTACCACCCGCTCTGCATAGGGTGCAGAAGAGGGGGGGTGAGCTTCAACCGCGCATGGCGGTTGTCCAGCATCGAGAGATTAACCCTCAAGGCGCGTGCCAGCTGACACTTGGGTGTCGAATGTGACCCTCGAGATTAACGAGGATCGCATAAGTATGGGTACCACATAGTACGCCATCAATGCGACTGCTTGAGTACGATTGTTGTGCGAGTCGATATAAGTCAGCCCCGCGTCCGCGTGGTTTTATACAAAGTCTCGCGCGCGACGCCCATCCGATTTCCGCATCGGAAAGTTATGGGTTGGCTACCGAGGGGCTAGGAGCGTTGTCACGTCGTTTGTGTTGTGTCGTTTCGTATATGTGTTGTTTTGTGTGTATGTGTGTTTGTAAAGTGGAGTGCACATGGTGTGTGGGATGCGTCCTAGTCGACCGACGTCTAATCACGCTTGGGACTTCAGCCCCCCAAGCTGTTGGTTCGCGTACGGGTCCGATAGAGGCGTATTACCGCTGTCTCTTATACACATCTGTACGGGTCCGATAGAGGCGTATTACCGTGCGTACCCCCTATGCTACAGCGAACGAGAAACGCCCTCGGCTGGTCCACCTCTGCGATTGCAACTGATTAGCTTTCGTACTGTGGAATGGTAGCTCAACGGGGATACGCTCGCCGAAGGGAGGTGACAGCTCACGTAAGGTGTAGGTAAGTCATGCCTCGCGTAGGCCCTATCTTGTCGTAGAGGATCGCGAGAGGTATGGTTGGCGCACTCGGCCAGAGCGGCTTGCAGAAGCTCCACATGTATTATCTGCGGCGAAGGAATTTAAACCAACTCCTGCGTGACGCGGTCGGGAGGGTCCCGCGCTGCCCTGGTGCGGTGCCGGACCGATGCGCTCGACACCGGCGGGGCAATGAAATTCTGAATTCTCTACAGTGGCTGGATTAAAACATTTCATTTTAGGTATCTTTTTTTCTGGTATTTTCTTATTCGGTTGTTCTATGGTTTATGGGTTAACATGAGTGACCAAATTTTGAAGAATTAGTCAAAATTTTGACTAGTTATGAAATGATTTTTTATGGAACTCTATCGAGTGGTATTTTCATGGGAATTTTATTTATTGCTGTAGGTTTTTTATGAAAATTAACTGTGGTTCCTTTTCATATGTGGCCATCTGATGTATACGAGGGTTCTCATACTTTTGTCACAACCTTTTTTTTTTAACACCTCAGATTGTTGTCCTTGTAAATATGTTACGTGTTTTTTTTTTAGCTTTTTATGATCTAACATGAAAGTGTTCCTGGGCCACTATGGTAGCCTAGCCTTAGAATTAAATAATTGTTTTTTAGAAAGAAATTTTGTCTAATGTATTTTTATTATTTTCAAATAAATTCAATTAATCAACGATGAAATTAATTTTTTTTATTCGAAATTAATTATCCTTTTTTAAATTTTAACATCTTCGTTAAGCAGAATTCATGCAAAGTATCTTTTTGAATTTCATCAATTATTCTTAGAAAATTTCAATTAATTATTTTTTCTTTCCTCTTCGTTTTTTTCAGTTCCTCTGCATTTTGTAAGTAAGAGTCTTCACCTTCCCCCTTCCTCCTCAACCGACACATGCTACGCCAAACCGAGAATTCTCAGCGCGCCGTCGCTGTTATCGCCGCTGCAGCTCCCTCCACCTCATCACCGCTCGCTTCTCCATCAGCCGCCACCACCTCGAGCGTTTCCTTCGCGATGGTCGTAAAATCTTGCATTAGTATGTCCTCCATCAACAAATGGTCCGTCGATAGCCTCCATCGGGAACTTACCGGCCATCAGGCTGCCGCCTAGGAGGGCCCCGTTGACTCTTCCACCCTCGTTTCCCTCATGACCACCATGAAGGTCACCTTCAACTCTCTCCAAACGTCCCTCTCCGGCCTTTCTATTCGAATAATCACCATCGAACAACAACATGCCTCCTCCACCATCCAGGTCGTCACCACCACGACCCCTTCCTCCACCTCGGGCTCCATCACCCTTCCACCACCCTCCGCCTCCACATCTACACCAATTACCTCCTCCCCTACATCCACCGCTCTGTCTGCCAGCATGTCATCGACGCCAGCGCCTTCATCCACCACCACCTCCACCATGGTCATCCCACCTCTCCCCTCACCCAAGACAACAAGCCCCGCCGTCACACAATCGTTGACCATTCCCCCCCAATCAAATCTCTCTTGACTTCGTCCACTCTCACCTCTACCCTCCCCACCTATACCCAAATCATTCCCATACCACAAGCCTTGCACCCCACTTTAAATTTCCACTACTCCCCCCAAACGCTCTCATTCGCACTAACCCCACGAACGATTTCACCCCGGATCGCTTTTTTCTCCCCTATCCTTGACTTTAACGCCCTTGCTGCCACTGCCCTCAAAGTCGGCAATATCCCTCCATCATTCTGTGTCAACGAGATCCCCTCCTTCTCCGGTCAACCCCATGAGGGCGTCTTCCTCTTTCTCACCAAACTCCAACAAGCCTTCTCCCTCCACAACGTTCCCGTCATCCACTGGCTCCCGATCGTCGACACCAAGCTCCTAGAAGGCGCCGCTTGCTGGTGGTATATAGAAATGTTCAACCGCCATCACGACAGTCTTCCACCTCACTCCTTTCTTGAGTAGGCCACCATGATCACCTCCACCTTCCGTCCATAGAAAACAGTCGATGACTACCTCGACCAATTCTGTCGGCTCCACCAAAACGGGCCAACCGACCGTTTTGTTCAATATGTTCGCTCGCTTTGCCAACACATCCCCATCGTGCCCTCCAAATCGACCACTTCCCCTCCCCCTACAAGGCCACACTCACATCGGGCCCTTCCCGCCTTCGCTTGTTTCACAACATCACCTCCGAAGACACCACCTCCACCACTTCCTCGGACGAGTTCTTCACATCCGACCTCGACACACTTTCCGACTTCTCAGTTCCTCGTCCCTCACCACCGAGGAACTCAACACCATCCAATTTATGCGGATGGAGCGCAAGGATCGTATTCCTTGACATTCCTCATCCACCCAGCCTTCCTGCATCAAGAAACTAAAACCGAAGGAACGCACCTACCTCCAAGCCAATGGTCCGGGTGGCTACTTCCTTTGCCGCCAGTTGGGACACCAACAAGCCAACTGCCCCTACACCGGTCGATTCACTCGACAAACACCCAGTTCCGCGACATCCCGACCTGTGACTTCCGCTCCACCGTCGGATCCGGTCCCTCTTCGACATGAACATTGTCCTCTAGAATGTCGTGATCCTCACCCGACATCGACAACTAGTCCGCCGGCCCCACCATCGGTGACGACTTCCATTCCATCGATAGTTCATTTGGCATCGACGATCCGTCTGCCTAACCCTCCTCCGGTGACGCATATCTTATCGGACGGGCCCCAGGCATCGCAGTCCACTCTGCCTGCCCCCTGCGGACGACGTCCCCATTCCGTCGGTCGAACTCCCTACTGGCACGTGCTCGTCCACTCTTCTTCCTTATCCCTCTTCCATTACCTTCTCTAATGTTGTTGAGGAACAAGATTGACTCTATCGACATGTTAAATTAGGCCTGGAGCAACGCCACCTCAATACCGTGATCTCCTTTCCTTGTGTCGGAACCGCTCAATTCCAGCTCAAGTTTGTCCCCGTCTCTCTTGGTGCAACTACGATGAAGTTACAAATCTTCCTAGATATAGGTGTCATCGACAACTTCATCACCGACGACTGTGTCCGCAAAGCCGTTGTCTCTTCAATGGGCTATGACTTTCCAATTACTATCCGACTAGGGGACAAGGACTCGACCGTCGTTGTTGATCACACCATTCCCGAGATCACCATGACCGTTGGTCCTCTTCGCAGACAGGTCTCCTTCGATGTCATGCACCTCATATGCGACATCGTTCTGGGAACCCCTTTGCTTGACCATTACATGCCTTACTCATTTCATCCATCATTCTTCCACCTTACTACATCTCTCAACGCTACCCTCAACATCCCTTACCTTCTTCCTCCTACTACCCCACCTCCCGTCTCCCCTCATTAGTTTCTCCGCATGACCCGCCAATATCCTGACTCCGCCTACTATTGCCTCGTCATTGATCATGAGCGTCCTAAGGACCCGCTTCCAGCAGACAAGCCAGACCAAGCTCCTCCTTCCGACCCACGCATCGCTTCCCTCCTCATGGAGTTCAAGAATGTCGTTCCCGAGTCCTTGCCCGCCGTTCGACCCCCCGATCGTAGCATCTTTCACACCATCAATCTAAAACCCGACCACACTCCTCCCTGTCGGCCACCACACCAACTCTCCGTCTTCGGGGCCGAGGAAATAAATCGACAACTCAATGAACTTCTTGAAAAACGATTCATTAAGCCTAGCTCATCACCCTTTCATACCAGTGTCTCTTCGTCAAGAAAAATGACACCTCTGAACTCCGCATGTGCACAGACTACCTCGCCTTGAGCCGGATCACGATTAAGAACAAGTATCCACTACCCCGCATCTTCGAACTTCTTGATCACCTCCGTGGAGCCAAATATTTCACCAAGATTGACCTCCGTAATGACTTCCACCAGATCCGCATTCACGAGGAAGATACTTATAAGAATGCCTTCCGCTCTCGCTTCGGGCACTACAAATTCCTTATGATGCCTTTCGGCCTCACAAATGCCTGCACGACCTTCCAGTCTACTACGATGAACCATATCTCTCGCGACCTCTTAGAAGTCTGTGTCGGGATCTACCTCGACAATATCCTTGTCTTTAACCGCACCTTCGAGTCCCACCTTCAACACCTCCATAAGGTACTCTCCATCCTCTGTGACCAAAAGTTCTACGCCAAGCTCAATGAATGTACTTTTGTAGCCTCGAGCGTGGAATACCTCGGCCACATTGTTTCCGCTGAAGTTATCCGCATGGACCCCTCGAAGGTCACCGCCCTCGTCGAGTTCCCCCCACCTACCACCTTGCTACAGCAGCATTCCTTCCTCGATCTTGCCAATTACTACCGCCCTTCATCTGTGCCTTTTTCGAAACCGCCTACCCACTTCACGAACTCACCCGTGTAACCGAGCCCTTCGCATGGAACGAATGTTGCCAAGCCGCCTTCGACCACTTCAAGCAGCTTATCACCACCGCCCCTGTTCGCAAGATCGTTGACCCCTCTCGGCACTTCTACAACACCACCGACGCTTCAGACTTTGCCCTTGGAGCCGTCCTATCCCAGCACTTCAAGTTCCCGCGTGACCCCCCTAACCCTCCCACCATAAAAAAACTCCACCACTCACACCGAAGTTCCACCTGGAGAGTAACCTATTGCATTCGCAATTTGGAAGCTCATCCCCACGGAGATGAACTACCCCTTCAATGAGAAGGAACTTCTCATCGTTATCTTCGCCCTCAAAGGCTGACGCCCCTTTCTTGACGGTCAGTACTTCACCATCTGCACTGACAATACCACCGTCTCTAGCATCCTCACCAAGAAAGACATCACCCCTCGTCAGGCACGCTGGTTGGACTTTCTTGCACAATTCCTTTTTACCTTTTGTCATACCCCCGACAAAACCAATCGTGTTGCGGACACCCTTTCTCGCCGCCCCGACTACAAGCCTGAGGAGAAAGTCTTCGCCGCCATGACTCACGTTGAACTCCCTCTTTCACTTCGCCATCGTTTCATCCATGGTTACTCGCCATGTCCCGACTTCTCCTCTGTCTATGCCAAACTCCGTGATCTTGAGACCGTCCCCAACAATTCACTCCATGATAACCTCCTGTACATTGACACCAAAGGCTCTCGTCGACTTTGTATCCCCACTGTATGTGGCCTCCGCATCCAGTTCTTCGTCGAGCACCATGACGCCAAGGCTGTTGGACATCTCAGTCTCCAGAAAACCTTCGATACCGTATCTCGTTACTACTGGCCCTCGCTCCTTACCGAAGTCAAAACTTATATCCGCTCCTGCCCTACTTGTCAAGCAATCAACCCCTCAAATCAGGCCGGGTGGAAGGCGGTATTGTACTTGAGTGTGGTCTCATATTCCTTGAAGAGGTTTCTCCAGAACTGTGAAAGGAAACGGGAGTCACGGTCATTGATGATGTTTTCAGGGAGGCCGTAGTGTCGCGTAACGTGCTCGAAGAAGAGCTCGGCGACGTCTTTGGCTTGGTGGCTCGTGGTGCAAGGGATGAAATGAGCGCGTTTAGTGAGGCGGCAAACAACGACATAGATGCAGTCATGGCCATGGTCGGTCCTCGGGAGACCGCAGACGAAGTCCATGGAGACGGACTGCCACCAGTGGGTGGGTATGGGCAATGATTGAAGCTTGCGAGAAGATGAACGGTACTCTCCAACTCATCCTTCGAAAGTATTGTCATCCCCACCAGCACGACTAGGACCAGCTCCTCACCGCCGCCAAGATCGCCTATAACAATGTTGTCTGGCCCTTCACTGGCATGTCTCCATTGTACCTTAACCTTGGCTACCACCCTTGCTTGCACTTTTATTTCTTGCTCCCCTTGCAGCTCAACCCATCCACCCCCTGCCCTTTTGTCAATGAATGGGTTGCTGTGACGGCCAACCTCACGCCCGACGCGACTTCCTAATTGGAGTAGGATGGAGGCCTGGAAGTGCGAAAAGGGGGGTGTGCCAAGGATTTTAGGAAAATGGGGGTGGAGTCCCTGGTCAGAACTGAGATCTTCTGTAGCAAGTTTTGGGGGTATAAGCGCAAGAGGGTAGGTGCAGACCATATTTGGCGCTTTTAATTTTCATAGGACGGAAGGTAGGCCACCTCTCGTGGTTTGTGCGTAGAAGGAAAAGCCGCGGATGTCGTGCAACATAAGGCAGATGGCATTCGCAGTGCATCCCAGACTAAAGATCCCGGGGTAGTTTCCGCAATCACAGCACCGACAGATCTAAACGCTCTTGCATTCTCGAACAAAATCCCAACAACATTGCCCCTGCCGACGAACTCAATTTTCGTAAACCTTCAAGCCTGGAAAAATGAGAATCACCATCTCCTCTGGTTTCGCCTTCGTGGTTAGTCGCGGGGTTCGACCAGTTGTCGGCGCCGCTCGGCTTCGGCTTGGGCTTGCCGAGCGAATTCCGAGGCTCGATAGGTCTCGTGCCGCAGACATTTTTCACACGGTCTGTGAGGCCAGTAACCGGCTATGGAATTCCACGGCACCACCGTGAGCTAGTGATATGGAAGGAGAAGGTGAAAGAGAGGGAAACTGGTGGAAATAACGACGAAGCCGGGGGATATGAAATATTGCATGTTATAAGTATCCGGGTAATCGGGGCCCCTGGGGTCGTTAGTT
>BFEA01000148.1:1924892-1941598 GCA_003427395.1 Chara braunii | reverse complement strand
AAGTTCCCCCGCCACCTAAGTTGTTCACCCTCCCAGTATTCACGATATTCCGGGTCCCTCAGACTCTCACCATTGGACATCCAAGAGGGAGATTCTGCAGCCATATTCGTTTGGAAAACTCGGTCCTCTGCATCCTCATACGGGGTTCAAGGCTGACTCACTCAGATGAGCGTGTACGTGGCGATTCGATGTTCTCGAGATCATGGTCGTATGCGAGCGTGCACGTGAGAAACGGCGGATTGGTTCAGTGTACCTATCGCGTTTGGCATACATGTAAATATCCTACTTATGCTACGTTAGGTGAGATCTTGTCATTACATGTCATACATGTAGCGAAAAGGAGGAAAAAAGCGAAAAGATCATCAACTTCTCACAACATTCTTGGTGATCGAAAAGTAGCGACTAAACCCAAATATCCATAACGAGCGTTGTCAATCAGATCTGAACGTGCAGCTTACGCGAATGAAACGAAACAGGCATCAAAACAAGATTTTGGAATCCGAAAAGATCACTAACAAAAGAGAATTCACATTTATTCCATGCATACCCACAAAATAAAAACGACAAGGAAAATCCGAGGCGATTTACAAAAGAAGTCCAAAAAAAGAAAAGGTCGCGATAAAAATCGGTCATACCAAAATCCAAAATTATACAGACGAAGAAAGGAAACAACCTCATCCCACACCCACAACTGCTCTCTCTTTCTCTCTTCCTCTCTCTTTTCCTTTGATGCAGGCAGTCCGTCGCCTCACATCCACACAGAGTTGTCACCCCGCTTAGTCCGAATATGCAAGCCAGGTTCGCCCGGGCGCCACAGTTCGTCGCGGCCTCACACGTCAACCCCGCATACTCAGCACCAGCTCGTCGGATCGCCCAACTCTTGACTCACTCATCTTCCAACTTGCTCGTTAGCCAACCCTCACTGATCGCGCTAACCTCGAAATTCTTAGAGAGCAAACTAATCGCGCTTGCAAAATTTATAGCATACATGCCTGCACGAAAGGTACGGGATTAAGCCCAGATGGACAAGAAGAGAAGGGAGGAAGTGCCTACGTCGGCATGGCCAGGCCGCGGTGTGGGGGTCGTGGCCACACTTCACGCATCGATCCGGTCATGCAGGCATTCGGGCCAATTAGAACGGAGCATGCGAGGCGAGGAAGAAGGAGAAGGCGGGCAAACACAAGGGAATCAAGAAAGAACAAAGATACAGTTACAATCGCGCCCGCCAAAATGATAGTTACACAAGATTAAGGGCGCGATCCAGTCAGAGCCCAGTTCCCAGCGCAACAAGATGCACGCAGGTGCGGTGCAACAAAATTTAGAGTACCTAAATTCCTATCCTAAGTCCTAATTGCAAAGGGAAATTCCGAAAAAGCGGAAAAGAAAAACAGTTCCGCGAGCCCGTGGGGGCTCAACATCAGTTGAAAATTCAAAAACGATATTCCCGTGTGATGGTCGCGCCAAAATTCCCAGTGCTCACAGCAGAACAAGAAAGAAGCTATGGCACAGTTATTTCTCGCTCTTGCTAAGGCGCGTTACTCACCCGTTGGCACGGGATTTTCCCGACACTGATCCGACAACTTCGAGCAGAAAAACGAAAAGAAACGAGGACATCTATGCAACTTGCCCGTTCGACCCATCTTCCCACAGTTCACCCGTCGTATTCCCCAAGCAGCCTCGCGCAGAAAGTCACGCGGTTACAGAAAATAGTTCGTCACATTGCCACAATGAACTGCTTGCTCAGAGAAGCCACTGAATCCATTGAAAGAACTCAACAACAACAAGCCAACAAGACCAACAAACACAGACGTGATGTCACCTTTAACATAGGGGACAAAGTCTGGCTCTCTGCCAAACGCTTTGAACCCTGGGAACCTTGACATAGGAGATCTCAGTTCCGACCTGGGACTCCAACCCCCACTTTCCTAATATCCTTGGCACATCCCCTATCTCGCACTTCTGGGCCTATTGGCACTCCGATCAGGAAGTGGCGCAGGGCGTGAAGTTGAGGGCATCACAAGCTTGGATTCTTCCTGTAGGGCCATCTGGGGTCAGAAATAGAGAATTCAGGTGAGTATGACTTGACCCTAGAGCCCTGGCCCACTTGGGGAGGTTTAGTGCTGGTTTCGAGTGTTTTTGTGTTTTTTTTCTTCTTTTTTGTAAGATACATTCTTCTCTCAATTTCACCTCACACTACCTACCGACCACTACTCGATGAAGGGTGGGGGACGATGAGAAAGGGAGGCACAGCTACTGGCAGGTCTCGGTCTTTGTGTTAGCCAGACCCCCACTGGCGGCCCCAACCCTATACCCTAACCATTAGGGGCAAGGGGCAACATGAAATCTCCCCTTCACAGAGAGAGGAAAAACTATGCTTGCAGGGGTCCCCTCTAGGTAGTCTTAGGAGTAGGTAGTGGAAGGTAAAACAAACAGAAGGTGAGAAAAGAATATAGACAGTTGTGATCACCCCATTAAAAAAAATAAAAATTAAAAAAAAATTATAGTCCTACGGGAACGAGGTCACACTGCGGCAGTAAGGGGCTCGCCACACAGGCTGTCGAAACTGTTTGAGTTTCGGCAGCTGTCAGAAAAAAATTGAAAGTCGGCGGTGGACAGTTTACCCCCTCTTCGCCACACAGGCTGTCGAGGGGCAAGGTTTTTGGTCATGGCCAAATGGACTCCGCCTTTCCACAGGGCACGGTCGTCACGGAACAGTCCCTGACAATGCAAACTCGAATGCAATTCTTGAAAGGCAGGTGGGGCACTTTTGAATTTCCGTCTCCTGCGGGGGGGAGGAAACGAATGGGAAGCTGCAGGAGACAACGAATGGGGGAGGGTGGCTGTGCGCGTACCATTCTGACACCTGTTGAAATTGTTTTGAGCCGCAATTCTTCGAAAATCTGTGTGGCCATGCAAAATTGTTGAAAACCTGGTTTTCGACAGCCTGTGTGGCGAGCCTCTGAGATTTTCAGATTTGGAGATCGGATGGCATGGACCCATGTACACTATAAGGGCCTCGCCACACCATTTATTTTTTTTTTTTTTTTTTTGGAACCACACCACTCTCGAAATGTTTGCAGCCAGGATGGCTGCATATAGATGGATGCGATTTCGCAGCCAGGATGTATACAACCTAGCTTTAGGGTCCGGTGGGGACGAGTGCACCGAGGCAGCTACGTTGTCCAGCTGCATTCACAATTGTCAAAATGTTGTCGGATGTGTTGTCGTGCAGAGTCATGCAACTAGGCCTAAAAAATAGGGATAAGTGGGTATAGGGCGTCGACCGGTTATCCGACCATTCCTTACATTGGGAGATTGACTCCGACCGTGAAAAATGAGACTGACTGAATCCTTCTTTAGAACATGGGAAGATGCAGTGTTCAGTCCCATTCGTTTTTGTTTTTTTACTTTTTTTTTGTATTTTGTTTTTTACTTTTTTTTTTGTATGTCTGGGAGTGGACAGAGTTTTTTTTTTTTTTTTTGGGATGTGTATTGCAGGTCGTGAGAGAGAGGGTCTTTGGAGATTGGAGAGTGTAGGGGCTCGCTCCACCACCCTCGAAATGTGCAAAACGAGAGTGAATCTGCAGGTAGAGCATGGCAAAAATACATCGTCGCCATGATTTATTTATGTCTTTTGAGCATGTCCTGGAGAGTAGTGGAGCGAGGCCCTACTAAGTTCATTCCCATTTTGCACATTTCGAGAGTGGTGTGGCGGGGGGGGTGGTGGGGAGGTGGGCAGTAGCGGCGGGAAAGGGAATGTGAGTGACAGGGGGAGGGTCTCGGTCGGTGGCGTCTAGGGGTGGCTTCGGAGGTGGTAGGGTTGGGGCTGGGAGCGGGGGGGGACTCTATTCCTCTCATAAAGACGGGAACTGCGCCCCCACGCCCGAGCGTGGTATCAGTGAAAAAGACAAAATTCAGTCCGTTGCATCCGGCCATGTTGTAGCAGGAAGTTCATTCTCATTTTGCACATGTCGAGAGTGGTGTGGGAATGCCCTAAACCAGAAGTCGGGCATGGTCCTCTGGCTGCTGTACACAGACCTGCCTGTCCACGGGGTGAGGTCCCCCCGCTCGCAGCAGAGAGGGTTGGGCGAACTGCCTGAGGGCCTTGCCAGGCTACTGTGTAAACGGAAAAACTATGAGTGCATCTTCCCCCAGAGAATGGCAAGGTGCATCCATTACTACAAAAATAGCAAGGGGTGCATCTTTCCAGTTTCTGGGGAAGATGCATTCGTTCTTTGTACTTTTGGACAGTGGTGTGGCGATGCCCTGAATCTGGATGTTTTTTTTTTTCGTGTGGAGATGCAGAATTGCAGATCAATCATCAATTGCGATTTTCTGCCCCCCTCCCCGGGGCCAAGTCCCACTAGCAGCGTTGAGCTACCTCAACGCCTGAATCTGGACGCTTCTGCGGAGATGTGCAGAAATGGTGTTGAGTTTCCTGAACTGCACGTCTCCACAAACACGTCCAGATTCAGGCGTTGAGGTAGCTCAACGCTGCTAGTGGGACTTGGCCCCCGGGCAGGTCCATATTCAGGCGTTCGATTCATTCCCTCTTCTCTCATCCGACCACGCCATTCATCTATCTAGTTGCCATAGAAGGAAATGATGGACGAGGGAAGAAAAAGGAGAGCAGCCCATATAAAAGGAAAAGGGGACCCTTATAAAAATAAAATAAAATAAAAAAGGGGGGGGTGCCCAGGTGACGTGAGCATGAATCATCATCCCTGCAAATCACATGCACGACAGAGAACTCCACCGCGATCCTAGAAAGCTAAGGGCGGGGTCGAATCCCTACCAGCCACTCTCCGCGCAGAAAAGGATTGCGAAATGGAAAAGGACTTTGATTCCAAACAAAAAGAAAAACAGAAAAAGAAAAAGGATTGCTTGTGGCACAGGACCCTGACAGCACGCAGCAGGGACAACATACTACTCACCACTCTGGCCCCCGCCGTGTTCACTGCAATCCCGTTCTGTTTTTTTTTTTTGTTTTGTTTTTTTTTTAAATGGCGATGGCCTTCAGGTATTATCATCGGACTAACCAGCCCAGGTAAGTTCAATATTGTGTCTAATCTGACATCGGCTGGCCTTTTCAGCCCAGGGTGGGCTGGATAGCCTTCAGGGAACCCCCAATGGGGGACACCGGCCAGGGGACAGCCGGTAGCAGAGGGACCGAGCATCATCTGAGTGGCCAGTCGCTGTGCCTCCCTCCCTGATTACCCCTCCCCCTATGAACATCAGCAGACACTGCTTTTTAATGCGAATTGGGTGGCGGGCGCCACGCATGCCCAGGAAGGTACATGAGGCCGATGGGGATTGAACCCAAGACCTCTTGAATGCCACTTGCGTGCCTTACCAACTGAGCTAGGCCGGTGGATCGTTCTTTTTGCTTTCTTTCTTTCTTTTCTTTTTCTTTCTTGTTTTTTCTGTTTTGGTTTTCTCTCTCCCCAGCCCACGGGGTAGGTTTGCACCACAGCTGTGGTGCGAGAGCAAGGCTGTACCACTCCCTCATCACGGCGACGAGGGGTGGGAAGGCATTGCCGATGGGGGAAATCGGAGGCGCTAGCGCCGAGCAATGGCCAGTCACTGCACCTCCCCCTACCCCAATTGTTTCAATCCCGTTCTCTCACCTTTTGTCTTCTTTTTCCTTTTCTTGGGACCATGGCCCACTCTCCAAATGTGCAAAATGCGAACGAATCTTCCGCTACAGCGTGGAAAGATACACCACCATACTTTCTGTTTTTTTTTGTGCATGTGGAGAGTAGTGCAGCGAGGACCCGTTTCTGGATTTATGCGTGTCATCCTTGGTGAGTAGTGGAGTGAGGCCCAAAAACACAACTTCAAAGCACCAGGGGTGAGGTCCCACTAGCAAAGAGGGTTGGATAAATATCCTGAATCTGGACATGTTTTAAGCAGAGATTGGAAAAAGCAGTTCAATTTGGACATTCTGCACCTTTCCACAAACAAGTCCAGATTCAGGTGTTCCATCCAATCCTCTTTGCTAGTGGGACCTTCCCCCAGACCAACGGGGCGGTGACTGCCACCCTTAAGATTATGTTGGAAAAAGACAACACAATCGTAAAAAAAAAAAGAACCCACCCTACCCTAGGGTGGCTGGGCAGGCCGGGGAAGAGAGCAGGGGATGTGGTAGATCCCACTACCAGTAGCAAAGAGAATTGGATTGAACGCGTGAATCTCCAAGATTTCATGGAAAGATGCAAGAAATTGAAGATCCAACTGGTTTTCCGCATCTCCTCTGAAAACACGTCCAGATTCAAGAGCTTAATCCAATCCTCTTTGATAGTGGGACCTGGCCCCAGGGGCACTGGCAGGGAGGGTTGGATTTCAAGCCTCCAAAAAACCAAAAAGGGGAAACTGCTCCCGAGGGCCGGTTGCACTACTCTCCATACCCCAAGTTTGGCGATTAGGCGCCTGGTTGCACTTACTCGCCAAACTTGGGCCCTAGTTGCACTACTCGCCATCCGCCAAGATTTCTAATGCATCTGGACAACATGATGTCCACATGCAATCAAAATGTTGGCGGATGGCGAGTAGTGTGACGAGGCCCTTGGGGAATGAAAAATATGTCAGACTGCTCGCCACACTGTAGACACAAGTGTGGCGAGTGTTTTCGGTTTCCCCACCTGTGCATGGCAGTTTGTGGAGGGTGGTGGTCCCAGGACCTCTCCACAAAACAGCTTCAACATTCTGGAGAGTGCACGGCTTCACGAGTTGAGATCAGGCAGACACAATTTTTAAACTTTTCTGTAGAAGAAATATTGTGGCGAGTAAGTGCAACCAGGAGCCTGGTCCCACTAGCAACGGCCACTAGCAACGGCCACTAGCAACGGGATAGGATAGAAACGAGTTTGTGTGACAGTTGAGTGACCCAAATCCTGTGTGCAGTACCCGTGATCCCACGGTCAGTATTTTACGTGTGCATTACCCGAAAAAGTAAGGAGATCTTTGTTCCCTTCCTCCTCTCCTCAACACTGGGCATGCCCGTGCAAAGAAAGCTTCCCGCCAGAATCTTTTCAATCGGTTGGGGGTGTGGCCAACCCCAAAAGAGGGTGGGGTCGGCCATAGGCCCACTGGATAGAAGATTTTCAGTATTTTACTTGCTGTTGTGCAATTATCTCATTGGGTGGAGCCCTCCTTCAATCACGGAATATATGGAGGGTGTCAGGATCACTCCTGACAGAAGTCGAGTTTATTCCACAAAAAAGTGGCAGTTACCTGTTCACTGTTGTTGCAACCACCACCATCAGATCATCTGTGATCTGATGGCTGGGAAGCACTCTGCCGTGATTTCCGGTGGCAGGTCTCTGTTTTTTTTTTTTTTTTTGGGCCTTTCTCATGTTTTCTCAGCCTAGAAATTCGTAATGAACCTGTCAGCCCGCTGCTACTCAGCGTCACACTGGATAGGCCACACTCCTATCCGACTGCTAATGGGACCATGCTCCAGGGGTGTGGTCCCATTAGCAGTCGGATAGGAGTGTGGCCAATCCAGTGTGACACTGAGTGGCAGCGGCCTGGCAGGTTCATTACAAATTTCTGGGGTGAGAAAACAGGAGAAAGGCAAAAAAAAAGACAGAAACAGAGACCTCCCATCTGAAATCACGGCAGAGTGCTTCCCAGCCATCAGATCACAAATGACCTGATAGTGGTGGTTGCAACAACAGTGCAGAAAGTAACTGCCACATTTTCTGGAATAAACTCAACTTCTGTCAGCAGTGATCCTGACGCCCTCCATATACTCCGTGATTGAAGGAGGGCTCCACCAATGAGATAATTGCACAACAGCGAGCAAAATACTGAAAATATTCTATCCAGTGGGCCTATGGCCGAGCCCGCTCTCTTTAGGGGTTGGCGATGCCCCCAACTGATTGAAAAGATTTTGGCGGGAAACTTCCTTTGCACCGGCATGCCCAGTGTTAAGGAGAGGAGGGGGGCAACCAAGATCTCCTTGCTTTTTCGGGTAATACATGTAAAATACTGACCGTGGGATCACGAGTACTGCAGAGCAGGATTTGGGTCACTCAGCTGCGACACAAACTCGTTTCTATCCTATCCTGTTGCTAGTGGGACCATGCTCCAGGAGAGAGACCCCACTACCCATGTATTTGGAAAAAAAAAAAAAAAAAAAAGGATTAGTGTGACTGGTGTGGGACGGGTGGGGGACAGGTGGGTGGCAGCGTGAAATAGGGAAAATAAATGCAAAAAACCATTTCATGACCAAACAAATGAAGAAAAAAATTCTAAAGAAGAAAAGAAAGTGCTCTTCTCACAGATGGTGTCTGCTCCAACTGGGGTGTCAGATGCCAGGGCATGGTTCACTTACCATGGCTGTGGCAGTCAAGAGGACTGCATGTGAGCCGGCACATGGACCAAATTCATTGACAATACTCTGAGGCTTCCTTGAAATGGGCCACAGTGCACGCTGCTCTGTTGTTCTGACAGAGCTTCTCTTCGACAAAGGTGGGCAAGAGTAACTGCATATGGCATTTGCTGTTGGTGAGGGGATCGAACCCTCCAAAACACCTCCCTCCCAAACCACAATCACTTCAGCCTCTCTTCCAAGCATGGCCAATGACCCAAAGGTGAGTAGAAGGTGTGTGAAAATCATCACGGAAAAAAATGTTATGATTTTTTTTTTTTTTAATTGGGTTTAATCCCTTCGATTATAACAGTTCAAACCTTTTTTTTTTTTTTTTTACACCAAAACCACGCTCCATCTATTGGTGGGGAGCAGCACCTGCTGGAAACCGGGTCCAGCGTCCCATAGATACAACCATATCCTCACAAATTGGCACAAACTGGGAACCGGGCCCAGCGTCCCATAACGAGTACGTTCAGAAAACTCATCAGAAAATTCCATGAAAATGAGACGAAGAACTACTAGAAAATTCTAATTGGTCTAAGGATGGAATTTTGAAAGCTGAGATACCGGGGCCATTACCCGGCTTTGGCTCAGAGAATTGAGGCTACTTCAGACATGTCTATGACAACTTCATGATTAAGCAAAATTCAGAAACAACTCAGAAGATCCCCCATCAATCCACTTTACCTCACTCTGGCAAGACTGACTGCAGCGGAGCCACCATCTCCGCTGCTGCTATGCCATACTCCCATCCTACCAGCTAGCCCCCTCACTGCCAGGACGCGTGATAACCCACCATCTTCCACTCACCTTATTCTCTTTTTTCTTTAACTACAGAAGCTTCAAATTAGGCAAAATTCCGAAAACAACTCAGAGACCCCCCCATCATATCCACTTTACCTCACTCCGGCAAGACTTATGCAGCAGAGCCACCATCTCCACTGCTGCTGTGCCCTATTTCCATCCTACAAGCTAGCCCCCTCACTAGTAGGACGCTTGATATCCAACCATCTATTCATCCCACTCAACCTCTTTTTGGAAAAATAGCCCCACAGAACAATCCTGCCTCCATCATTGAATGGAAGAAACACAGACTGATCCGGGTGAAGTTAGCGGCCAGTGGCCGGTACCCGCCGAAGTTGCGGCGCCAATCGCATCCACTACCAATTTCCTCCTTCCCAATCACCTCCGTCCTTCCCAACTCCGTCGTCGTGAAGAACTTCAGAGAGCCTCTTCTCCGCGGGGGTCGAGCACCATCATCACCCTGACATTCTTTGCCCCCACAAGAATCCCAGTCTCCGTCGTCAAGGTGGTGAACTAGCACTACCCAACGCCAATCGTGTTCACCCAACGCCAATCATGCCAGAGTTCCCTCTCATCAGCCGGTACCCATCAGCCAGCGTAAACTACCTGACGCCAATCGCATATGATAAGAGGCCCCTCTAGCCGGTACCCATCGAGCAGCCCTATTTCCTCCCCCTCTCCGTCCTTGTAAAGAATCATTTGATGCCCCTGGCCCCTTACTTCAAAGCAGATCCCCAAAAGTTCCACAAGATGTCCCGTTAGGTTTTTAATAGGAGAAAAATGAGATGCCAGAGCCATTACCAGGCCTTGGCTACAAAAAAACCTCTGACGACTTCTGACAACTTGACGAACCTCTGACAATCCTCCGATGAAATATAGAACAAAAATAGGAAACCGGCAAGCCCTGAAACAAACGAACTGAACGATCCCGCCTCCATCATCGAAGGGAAGGACCTTATTCACCTTCCCAACTTCGTCCTCGTAAGGAGCCCAGAGAATAGCTTATCTCAGCAAGGGGGAGGCACCATCGTCACCCTGAAATTCTTTGCCCCCACAAGAATTCCAGTCTCCGTCATCAAGGAAGTGAACAACACTGCCCTACGCCAATCGCGCTAAACATCGCCCTCAACAGCCGGTACCCATTGGACAGCCTAACTACCCAATGCCAATCGCATCTGTTAAGGGCTCCCCCTAGCCGGTACCCGTTGACCAACCCTATTTTACCCCCTCTCTATCCTTGCAAAGAATCCTTTGATGCCTTCCACCCCCTAGTTCAAAGCAAGAAAACCGCAGACCCTATGGGAGATTCCATTTGACCATCTCATGAGCCCCCTGATCAGAAGTCTAACGATAGTCTAACGAATAGAATTAGGTCGAATTTAGAAAAAGCACATATCGACTCACAAAACGTAGGAATTCGATTACAAACAGGAATTAGATTTATACAAGATATACTATTTAAGAAAAGAGATACAAGATAATATGAAGTTAGAATTAGGTATTCAAAAAACGATGTTCATTAAATTTCGAACCTCTACCGTGGAAAAATTAAGAAGAAAATCAAAGATAGATCAGAAATATTCGAAAAAATTTGAGAATGACACTAGAGAAAAACGATTAAGGAAATTGAGAATTGAGAAAGTCTTGTTGAAAAAATTCTAACTACAAGTTCCAAATTATGACTCTTGCTCACGAAATACGAGTATTGAGGAAAATTTCATCCAGAAACCATCTAAGAGGATTAGAAGGACACTAAGTGTAGATTGATGCAACATGGAGTAATACAAGCAATTATGTATGGGAGCTCTGAAAAAATTCAGAGCTGTCCTGACGAAATTCCGCTTCTTGTGGTGCAAGTGTAGCCGTCTGATACATCAGGACTTCGTGCGGGGCTCCTCTTTGGTGAGGTGGCACCACGAGGAAGAGCGACCGTCGCCAACGAGATCCTCGTCTTCCTGGCGCAAATCGTCGATGATCTACCTCTGAGCATCTTCTCCTTCAATCCAAGTGATCGAAATCAGTCGGAGCCAGTAACTTTGAAACGAACGCTAGTGCCAACGGTTATCTGGACAAGCTGCACGGAGGACGGTGGACATTTCTTGGTCCAGCACGACCCAACCAAGTGGAACTTCCTCGATTTGGACGAGCTCTCCCCCGATAACTCTGATCTGGAAGATTTCTGAACCATTTATCTTGACAACAGGGAGGTACGGTCTGACGACGATCCCGAACCGATAGCGCTCCCTGACTAGCAAGAACAAGAGGAGGAAGTGGAAGTCAAATCCACGTTAGAAGAAGAAAAAAAAAAAAAAAAAAAAAAAAAAAAAAAAAAAAAAAAAAAAAAAAAAAAAAAAAAAAAAAAAAAAAAAAGAAGAAGAAGAAAAAGAAGAAAAAGAAGAAGAGGACGAGGAAGGTGCGGAACTGGAAGAGGAGCCACAATTGCAGCAGCCCGAGGATTACCCCAATTCCAACACCATGAGCTACCGCCATCCAGCTCGCGAGTAGCCATACCAGCGGATTCCGCGCGGAATCCTGATTTGCGTCTAGAGACAACTCGTCACCAGGATGGAGTGGAATCCTCCCGCCGTCGCCTTCGGTCTCGCTTACCAACTCCCTCCTCTACCGCCCCCTGCGGCCCCGTCCTCCTCCCTGCAAGAGTGCTCCATCCACATTCCGTCTTCCGCCACCCTCTTGATTACCTTTCCTTCTCCCTGCTCCCCCATGTCGAATGTCCCTCGATTATCGTATCTTCGCCAGTCAGCTCTACTATCGCCACTGTTCTATGCGCCTGCTGTGCAAAGTCCAACCCCATGCCGCTCCATCCTTTCCCCTCAATGTTCTCCTCTTCAGTGTCGCATGGAGGCAGTACAACCATATGGATTTGTATTGCATCCTCCCCAGGTCCTTCCCTTCCATGGACGACTCTAAGTCCTTGTGCGATAAGACCCTACACACGATTCTAACTGTCTACGTTGAATGCCTTGCTTCCCTTCCCCGACCGAATCATCAATTCCCTTGTGTTCACCGGATCGTCCATTTCATCGATCTCGGTGACGAACCCTGCGATTACTTTCCCTCGCTCCCGTTCCAATGGCCCCAACCCCCTCCCTCTCCGGTCCTAGTTAATTATAATTGAGCAGAGCATCAGTAAGCCGACGATAACCAGTGAATCGAATCCAGACCTGGACGATGCCATCTGAAAGACAGTCGTACATTGAAGGTTCCAATCTCCTTTCCTGCGGTGGTGGAGGATTGTCGGCAAGACACAATGACAACCGCCTCACGAGGGTATTGCAATTGAAGTTGGCGTCAACATATGATTCTCTCTAACCTCTGACGCTTCAATGTGGTGGCAGACGCTTTCCTCTTCTCATTGATATGTTGGGTTCCTCTTCTCTCCCTCCTCCTTCTCATGTAAATTCGCCTTTCTGACTTTCGTGCATGCCATCAGAAGATAGCATAAATTTGAAACCCCTTGAACGTCACATATGCGACGTACCAGCTTTTGTACTTAAACGAACTTCTGAAGCCCCGAGTTTTCTTATCCGTGCTTTTTCGATCTCTAATAGGCTTAGGGGGTACCCTTCTTTTTGGTTGATGGTATGCATGGAATCAATGGGCGATGAGGCCCTCCTACTTTGTAAGACTTGTTGTTTTTCTTTCTGAGGACGTTTTCTCAATTTCTCTCCCACGATCCATGAATTTACATACTAGGACTTGCTTGTGCCTTAGTAAGCGCATTAGGAATTTTGTTCGGCAGTTGGGAATTCCGAAAAAAAGTTGTGGACGTGCTTCCCGCTGACGTAACCTTTCTTGCAAATAAATGTTCCTAAATTCGCCCTTAAAGGCTCTGTGAATTTTCAGTAGGATCTGAATAGGCATAGGATTTTTCCCACCAATCTCACGTGCGGATATCGTTTTTTGAACTTCTCAATCTTGAATTCGTTTTGGATCTAGGATGGACGAAACATAACTGCTTTGGTGCCTTTTTGTTTCCGTGTCAGTGCCATGTATGCAAATTTTCCTCGCTTCCTACTATCACCATGCCATTTTTGCCTCTCTCTTCTTTTCTCATCCTTTCCTCCATCTGTAACTATTTTCAATCCCATATTTCTACGAACTTCTCTCCCGCTCCTTTTCGTTTGAATCTTGGTCCCGCTCCGCACTACTCTTCGCGTTCTCCTTCTTCCCGCCTTCAAGAACTCCCTACCGATCCCCCCCTTAGGGTACTCAAGCCATCAAGCGACATCGTGTAAGAAGGAACCCACGAGGATCGATATGGATTTTCCCGGACGATTTACCCGAACTCTCCCTTCGCCACCTCCTACCTCGCCCCGTTCCCTCCCATCTTCTATCTCACTCTTCGCAACTATAAAATCCACAAGCGCACAAAAAAAACTCTCTCTTAACCCATATGCGGACTTCCAGGAAGTCGTGGCTCGATGATGTGTACGTACGGCTACGGCTAGTCGAAAATTCCAGACGAGCTGGCTGTAGTTTTGCAAGGTTGTGCGTCGGGTGGCCACGACGGACGGCGGGATCTGGGTGAGTCGGTGTAGAAACAGCCATTTCGTCAAAATTGACATATTATATTTTTTTAACAAAATTAAAATTGAGTTTTTGGGCCGAAATCCGGTCCAAAGTTTTGGCTCTTGGGGGTACGGCGTTCCTAGAACGCCGGACCCCCTAGATGTTCCTGGTCGCAGCTTGAGACCAGATATATCTAAGGGGTCCGGCGTTCTAGGAACGCCGGACCCCTAAGAGCCAAAATTTTAGACTAGATTTCGACCCAAAAACTCAATTTTAATTTCATTCAAAAAATATAATATGTCCGTTTTGACGAAATGGCTATTTATAAGCTGAGTTGGGAGGGTGATGATCGATGTGGTGTGCTTATAAGTTCACAACTGATTGTCGGTTTTCGTTCTCAGCTCTATTTGTGTGCTTATAACTCCTTCTTTGTCTTCAGTCCTCTTCTTCGGTCAAGTTGCGGCTCTGTCTACCGCTTGCGACCTTATCTCCCCCTCTCTCTCTCTCTCTCTCTCTCTCTCTCTCTCTCTCTCTCTCTCTCTNCACACACACACACACACACACACACACTCACAAGTGCGCTGTCCGCGCGCGGGCGAGGGCGCAGCGGCGGCAGCACACACACACTTAGCTGTTCTCTCTCTCTCTCTCTCTCTCTCTCTCTCTCTCTCTCTCTCTCTCTCTCTCTCTCTCTCGATGTTTTCGTTATGAATGTTTTGATAACTCCCTTGTCCTTATCAGCTCCCAAGGTCCTATCCTGCGTGTTTTGTTGAACTACTATTTTGCCAAAATTGACATTTTTCATTTTTTGAACGAAATTGAAATAGAGTTTTTTTAACTTTTTTGGCCGAAAACTCGTCTAAATTTGCTGCTCCTGAGGGTACAGCGTTTTTAAAACGATGGATGCCCTGGATGTATCAGGACTAAGTTTGAGACCAAATACATCCAGGGGGGACCGCCGGTATGTATCCGGTCTCAAACTAGGTCCAAATACATACAAGGGGTCCATCGTATTAAAAACGCCGGACCCTCAGGAGCAACAAATTTAGATGAGTTTTCGGCCAAAAAAGTTGAAAAAACTCGGTTTCAATTTCGTTCGAAAAATAAACAATGTCCATTTTGACGAAATGACAGCTGTGGAATTCAATCGGATCGCGCAAGGATGAGTATTATTGAATTTGAAGAGACCGACGAGAACATATGATCTTGTCTCGTCCATCACTCTGCTCCTCGGTATTCGATGGTTAATCCATGAGTGATCTCTCACACATATGTATCGATAGACTTGTTACCCCGATGATGGGAACAAAGTAGGAATCTGATTTGATTATTTCGATGCATGCTTAACTATTTGCACGAATGAACGATGGTCGTTTTCTCGACTGATTGGATTGCATGGACCTAGTACACTTTGGATCGGTTTGTATGATGGGTGGGAGCTAACTTGAATGCATAGCGTGATGTCTATTTGTTCCTTTGATCAAATAACTGATTGATTAGATATACGCAATCATCCTCGCTTATGCCATGTGGACCGATTGCCTCAATCCGAGCGAGTGTTGACTTCCCGTATCCCCGCCACGCCTGTTCTCGTATAACGAAGGATGTACGAGAAGTCGTCGCCAAAATCGGCGGGCGCTACTATTTGCCTCCCGAACAAGGTGCTCAAGATTCGTAGGCGTTGTTTTTGTCATTATTGATACCCACTTTCCCCCGTACTCATTGTTATTGCCTTTTGATGAGTTGATTGTCATCCCGTGGATGGAGGTGGCACCTCATTGGCCCAACACTCCGTGTAGCGATTGTTGCGTCACTGCGTGTTATTGGGAAAAGGGTTTCCACTACCGGACACGTGGCGAGGACGAACCTAAGGAAAAAGCGACCAGACTGAGATCATCCATGTCGGATTCCGAGCTCTTTAACGAACGACGTCGGGACTAAATCTGAACACGAGATCCCATGCGCATACCCCCCGCCTTTCCGTTTGAAAAGTCGTTGAGTAGCTTGCATGGAAGTTCAAAGATACTTTTTGGATTAAACGACAATTTGAAAGCAGCACAAGCTATTTATTTCCTGCGCGGTTATGACCAGTTCTCACTAAACCGGGACCACATGGGGGATTTCAGTTTCGTCTGTGTCCCCGCACTCAATTTCCAAAAATCCTTGGCACACCCCATTTTATTGTTCTTCTAGGGTGTGACGGTCCCACCGGGATGACGTTCCGTTAGGATCAAGACGAAGGGTTGAAGGGGAGGAGATGGAGATGTAGATGGAAGAGACAACGCAACTCTGACGCAGTCTCAACACGCAAGTACTCCAAAAGTGCAGAATGAAGAATCCTTTGAAAAACAAACAACAACTGGGGTATACCCCCAGCGGACTGACTGGGCTGGATTGGACTGGCCTGGTACCGACAGTGGTACCGGGCAGGGTTGGACTGGACTGGAACAACACACGGCCTGTGGGGTCAGGCCACGACCTGGTCCCACAGGCCAAACTGGCAAATTGTCGAATAGACCCTGGCTGTAGGCCAGGGCAGATGGAGACCCGTTGCACGATCCTAAGACCTGTAATGGATCGCAAAAGCCATAAACACGCTATCCGTCAAAGCAGCGGAACTCTGGAATAAAGAAAGCTGAGAAATCTAGGATGCGGAGCAAGCTCCATGCAGAGTCCATGCGATGCAACCTAAGCTACATAATGTGAAGTGAAAAACAAATGTCTAGTATACACATCCTAACTAACAACAAAAAATGAAATGTAGCATGATACAATCCTAAAGTGCTAGAGGCAATGGCCTCAGTGCTGAAAGGATAAAAAAACAATATGTCACAAGATAATGTCATGTCGCTGAACCACTAAAAGTGGGATGGTCTCAGAGGGGGTGAATGCAGCCTAACAATCAAAACTCCTAAGGGCAGTCACACACAAAGGTGGGATAGGTCGTCAGACTGACGCACACACACACACACACACACACACACACACACACACA
>BFEA01000148.1:1907843-1919462 GCA_003427395.1 Chara braunii | reverse complement strand
TATGTATGTGGCGCAGCCCCCTAGCCAGGGGGGAATTCAACCTCCACGGCAAGCTGCCACGCGACACTGCAGATGGCCATGTGCTGCTGTCGTGCTGGCCGGTGCTCGCTGCCGGGGGCGGGGGTTAATAGCTGGCACGGCACCTCTTCAACACCACGATTGAGCCATAGACACACTGTGGCCAGTGTGTCATTGTGTCAGAGTGGTGGCTACGCACGCGCATAGCCAGCAGCTGCCCAGGTTCAAACCCTGGCAGTAGCATGCATCCCGGATGTTCAATAAAGATAATCTGGGAGCGGGGCGGGGAGGGGCAGTGGGGCAACGTGGGCACGGGATGGGGCGGGGCAGCGTGGGCACGTGGCGCATGCACTACCTATCTCTTTTCTGCCACGCGTCGACGCCTTCTCGCTCCGTCACTGCTGCACCTTTTTGCCTGCCGTTTTTCCACGAAAACGCCCCTGCCCTACAGCCAGGGCCTATTCGGCTATTTGCCAGTTTGGCCTGTGGGACCAGGGGTGCTGTTCCAGTCCGGTCCAGTCCTGTCCGGTACCACTGTTGGTACCAGTCCAGTCCAGTCCAGCCCAGTCAATTCGCTGGGGGTATACCCCAGTTGTTGTCTGTTTTTCAGAGGATTCTTCATTCTGCACTTTTGGAGTACCTGCGTGCCGAGTCCGCGTCGGAGCTGCGCTGTCCCTTCCAGCTCCATCTCCATCTCCTCCCCCTCAACCCTTCGTCTTGATCCTGATGGGCCGCCATCCCGGCGCGACCATCACACTGGTATCAGAGCGGGAACATTCGCCGCTCCCACCCACCCTGGCCCCCACCATTGGAAAAAACGGTGTGAACCCCAAAGCGGGTTCTCGAGGTGTTTTTCGGCAGAGGGCAGATGGAGGCCCGCTGCACAGGGCCTGTTCCGCATATTTTATCACTCTGACCGGAAGACAGCTCAGGGTGTGAGGTTGAACGTCACATGGTCTTGGCAAGAGCTTCATTCAGCCTATGTGCACTATGGATGATATTGCTCGTAGCAAAACACAGTAGGGGTGCTCGCCACACCACGGTCGAAAGGCTCCAAAATTTGACGGCTGTCAGAAGAAATTTGACAGCCGGCCCTTCCACAGTCCCCCCCCCCCCTTCGCCACACAGCGCTGTTGGAGTATAGAGCTCGTGAATGCAAGATCAAAAGACACAAACGCCCTTGAGGATAACAAGCATTTGTCCATCCCAACCTCAGGCCCACTCACCAAATTTCGAGGAGAACTCAGTAGCACAGCGGAGGAATGTGGAAAACGTCGAACTTGCAGGCTGGAGATGCAACATCTTTCGGAACGAGGTGTCGAAAAGCTTTCTCTGACAACTTGCAAAATCTTTTCTCGTGCCCAATTTCGAAAACGCTGTGTGGCGAAGAGAAACTCTTGAAAATCCCTTTTTACGACAGTGGTGTAGCGAGGTCCATAGACCTTTCCAGCTTTCAATTTCTTGGTATTGGGATAGGGGCAGGTTTGCTGTTGATTGCAGCACTTGGTGGGGCTAGCTTATGCCTTGATGCTAAATGGCAAATTGTGCAAGCTTCAAGGAAATGGGAGACAGCAATGCTAATTTGGGCCTCCACTACTCACCACATGCACTGAAGACAAACAGTATGGCTATGTATCTTCCCATGTCCTCGCGGAATATTCATTCTCACTTTGCACACGTGGTGAGTGGTGGAGAGAAGGGCCTTTTTCTGCCTTTTGGCTGCTGCTACTGTGGTTTCCTGTTACTAATGGCATACTCACACTACCATTGGGTCTTGGTCTTGCTAGACTACTCTCCACTCTCCAAAGTCGGAGAGTTTTACATCACCGCATGAACTCTCTGATTCACCCCCAAAAAAAACTTCCGATAGCTGTCAGAAACCACGATCGAAAAGCACTCTCCGGGGTTGGAGAGTGCCCAGCCGGCGTTTTCTGGAGTACGCCCGATTCACCAAGGGGTGCCGAATTTGTAGATAGAGCCTTCAACCTGGACCGACAAAACTGATGCCTTGTCTCCATATGCTATCCATGCGCTCTCCGATTCGGAGAGTAGTCAGTTCCAGGTCCCTGAGAGGCTGGGAACTCCCACGGTCCCCTTGCAGATGGCTGGCGGCATGGTGGTGGTGGGGGGAGGGGGGAGAAAGAGTGGGGAAAGGTGAGGGGAAGGGAGGCAGGATATCAGTAGATTTGCAGCTGGTTTCCACCACTTCAGTCCATGGTGGGTAGTGGAGCTTCTGCGTGGGCTCCACCCTCTCTAGTATCCCCACATACCCCCCTTTCATTTTGTTACGCGAGCCCTCAAAACCACCGTACACCTTTTTTTTTTTTTTTTTTTTTTTTGGTTAAACTCCGTATGTGGGAAAAACCTACTTAACAGGGTGACAAGAGCAGCCCCGATAAGTGGGCCCCAGCGTCGAAGGCTCCATCTATTGGTGGGGAGCAGCACCTGCTGGAAATCGGGTCCAGCGTCCCTGTACAATGATATGATGTGTATCAGCTGGAAATCAGGTCCAGCGTCCCTATACAGTGATGTGTGGATATGTCATACTGTGTCCAATACTGTCTGTATATGTTTATCAATCAATATATGTCGCATGAGGGGAGAACCCTATCCACCATATCTACCATATCTCCATAAAGAGCAGAGGCATTGATCACTTCCCTGCTTAAGGGAAGGATACACTTAGCTCCATGCTACAGGATCAATTCGTAGTTCTCTGAGTGGGATCCGGCCTACCCAGGTAAGGACTCTGGAGGACTTTCCTGCTGCTTTTTATTCCGCCACTCAAACTTGTGCAGGGTTGGACCATCGCATGATCACCTCTTCACCTAAACGTTCCAGCCTGTGATTTGGCCAGACATTTCCAGCCTGTGATTTGGCCAGACATTTCCATCGTTCAATAATTCTTCTGAACCCACTTGGCAAGATCTCTTTCATTTAAATTTCCAGATTACATCTTGATCCGGTTCCTCAGTTGCCGCATACCAAGTGCCCGGAGGCCCAATCCCCTCCGTGCCAATGATGTCGAGCCAGTCCTGAGGTATGGCGTTTAGCAGCTGTCTCCAGTTCTCCTCCACACGTCTTAAGCCTGATAGCTGTTCTTTTACCTGCGCTACTGGCTTCCAGCCTCCCAGCACCATTGACCACAGGTCTCTTATCCTGGTTATCCCCCTGCGTATCCAGGCTAGCCCAAAGGTTGCAGTGGCACCGTTGGCAGCAACGGTGGAACCGTTTTGTGTTCTAATTTTAGGGTTCTCAAACAGGTGCTGCGCCAGCACTGCTTCCTTTGTCTGAGGTGGAGTGGGGACATTAGGCGGGAGTTTTCTCCATGCCTTGATAATGGATCTCCACAAACTGGATTTGGGTCTCTTTCTCATGAATGAGTCCATGAAGAAACAGAAAACATCCTCGGGTCTGGGGAGTCCCCACTCCTGCATCAGTAGTCTTTCTACCAAGGCAATCGAGTCCTCTTTGGGTGCTGCTAGCGCCGCCTTACATAGCCATGCCTGTAGGTGCACTTGGTTTTTCCTGGCTGGGTCCCAAAGCCCCAGACCGCCCTGTTCAGGAGGGAAAGTCAGAAGTTCCCAGGCAACTTTGGCTATGAAGCGCTCATCCTGTGTCGCCCTTGGTTTATACAGGAAACGGCGACCAACCTGCGTACCGCGACTAGTTAGCTATCTGCCAATCCCTCACCAACTGCCTATTCCTAGGGCAGTTTTCAGTTGTATGATAGTACCATTTACATCTACTACACCAATCGGTGAACGGCGAGACAATCTCCTTTCTCCACTGCTCCCCACGAGGCGATGGCATTACTAGATCGCCCTCTACGTTGAAACTCACATCGGGATGCATATAAACTTTAAGTTGTTCAAAATTCATTCATTTCGGCCTCGATCTGTCGTAGTACGGGGGGTGCATGTCTAATACCTCCCCAAACATATTCATGGCGACACTCTTCAGGTAGTAACAGGCGTCAAGTTGAACCCAAAGCGCTATTGTCCAAAAATTCGTCTCCGCAAATTGCAATCGCAGGTCCCCTAGCTCCATCTGAGGCATCCAGGGTTTAAATGTCACCAAGTTTTTTTTTTTTTTTTTTTTTTGGGGGGGGTGTGGACAAAAAGCTCCAATCTATTCGTGGGGAGCAGCACATGCTGGGAACCGGGCCCAGCGTCCCATGTAAAAACACAAGTATCAAAGCACTGGGGCCATTACCCGGCTTCGGCTGAGAAAAGTCTAAGAACAACTTGCACCAAGTACTAATGAAAACAGCCTCAAAGGGGCTAATAGAACAAAACAGACATCTATGCAGTACTAATTTCGAAGCGCCCTTATGTTTTTTGGAAGAGCATTCAGATAGAGAACTACCTGCCTTAGAGCCTTTCAGTAGCCCACCCCTACCTGCCTCATCCCTGTATCCCAATACTCAGTCTCTACTAGGCCGCGCACCCCCAACTGCTAGGTTACAGAGTCGCACGACCCACCTCAGAAAACTCCCACCTGCTAGGCTACAGGGCAAAACGACCCGCCCCAGCTCCAACCAGCGTCGACTAGGTACCAGCTTACGAAAGGACACTAGAGTGCCCTCCACCCTCGACAACTCCCCAGATCTCTCTACTAGGTCTCTTGCCCCCGTACAGCTCGAGTTACAGGGCAGCGAGACCAGGCCCCAGCACCGACCAGCATTATTCTGGCCTCGTCCATTCGCAAACTCACGGGGACCCAAGACTTCAGCAAATACCAGACAAGCCACCAATCAGCACCATAACTGTAGTTCCGATTACTGAGCTCCTTCATGCACTGGTTGCAGTTATCCCATATAAAATCCCTCTCAACCCTACTCCGACAAGTCTTACTGCGATGAAGCCACCATCTTCACCGCTGCTGTTCCCTATTTCCACCCTGCAGGCTAGCCCCATCGCCGCAGAGCGCATTATCCCCCACCATCGCAACCACCTCAGCCCCCTGCCACCAGCGCCAACTTATGAATTTTTTTTTAATAAGAAAATAGAAAAAAAACAGATGCTCGTTTCAGCGCCTTCACTTCCCTCAGGAAGAAGGGAAGGGAGGGAGAAACCACCCTCTCTCCCCATGGAAACTCCAGCGCATGTCTCAGTTGCATGTAAAGGGCTCACAAGAACCAAGCAGATTACTCCTCTCCCCCAGAAAAACGACCCCCTGTCTGCTCACTGCCTCCGCGGGGAGGTGCCCCCTCACCTCCCAGCCCCCAGTATACCGCTCCTGCTCCCTCAGCTGCATACATTACCCCCTAAAGGATGCCCCCGCAGAGCCGAAGATCCCCCTTCCCTCCTGTCCCACCCCCTCCAAGTGAAACAGCCCTTCAACTTCTCACCTTGCTGACATCAGCAGCCCTTGTCCTCTCTCCCCAACCGGCATTGCTGATCCGACCCGAAAATCAGCGTGGCCCAGAAAGGGACAAACCCTCAAAACTGCCCCTGCCCTCTCAAAGATCACACCACCCACCATGTGTAACCCTCGCAGGGAGGGGCTCCAACCCTAAAGGAGGTAATTCCATTCAGCGCCTATGACCCAAAGACCCCACATCATCACAAACTGAGACTCAATTCTGACTTGTTTCTTTAGAGTCCTTAACAGTAGAAAAATCAATCGCCGAAAAAATTATGAGCACATCAGAGTATATTCAATTCAAGACACCCTAATCAGGGATGCTACTTGGAACATTCAACAGCTCCTACTCCAGTGTCTTGATTGAAGATGTGTTATGCCAGCCAAGTTAAGCCAACCATCCTCATAGGCCCTGATTAGATCCTCCATCTGTTCGATAAGGTGCGTGCTTCTCTTGAAAGACCACAATGATAGTGCATTCCCATAGATACTGTCGACCGCCACATTTATGACAAATCACCTGTCTTCCTTGTGTTTGACTACCTCGAGCAGATCCACGTCATCAGGGCAAAGGCCTTCGTCATAACGTCGGCTGACCGATTCTCTCACTGGAATCTCCGTTCCTTGAGGTTGATGTGGCGGGATCGGCGGTATGTGCCGACCTGGAGTCCCTGATGCCACTCTACCATCCATTTTGTCCACCTAACGTATCTGACTCTGAGACTCCGAGAAATGCTTACAGCCCCTTTTTTGAATATCGATAAAGATGATGGACTGATGATGGCAGTTAAAACAGAGTACTTGATACTATGTCTGGATACTGTGGTGGACCAGGTGGTGAGAGAAACAGTTAAATCGCTGAGGACTTTGATAGCTGTGTCCCTGCCGTATGCTATGGCCTAGCATGGAAGCGGAATGGCGTCAACTCCTCCCTTTCTGGTTCAAGGAGGAACTGAGCCCAGCAGTCGAGGCAGAGCTCCTGGACTTACACTTGGTTATGGCTACAGTACGACTCTCGCGTTAGATTGTTGTTGTTGCTATCTGAACTTCAGTACTCGACTATGGCGATAGTGAAAACGACCATCCCAGCTACGGATGCTCTGGGACTATTCGAGGGGGCAATGTGTGAGGACCTGCCTCCACCCTCGATGCGGGGCGTGCATCTCCCTGCACGCCGTTCTCCGTCAGGACGACGGAGGTGACGACCAAACAGCGCTTTGTGCCGAGGCCCAAAGCGACACCTGGTACCGGAGCGCTACGCTGCTCCACCAGCTACCAGCACTCCTCGAGATCCTTATACGTACGAATATGTATGTATGCATATGTGTGTACTGGGGGAGGGTGATTAGCCTGGAGCAGCTTTTGACATCAGGTGAGCGCTGTGTCATTATCCTGTACCTAACCTGAAAGGCGTGTTTTATACAGAACAGACATAAATATATAATCCAGTGCTACCCGCACTGCAGCTCAAGCAGCCATGCACAAAATGGGCGCAGGATTTCTCAGATGTCAGCTCGTCGGTCCATCATGGCGAGGAATCGCAGAAGTATGTACTTGGTTCTTTTTGGAAACCCTGCAGCCAGGCGCAATCCGTCGAGATTCAAAATCCAGATCTGTCTAGTAACATGGTAGCAAAATGTCATTACCTATCATTGACCTCTCGAAACCAAAAGGCAGCTCTGAATGCCTCATGTGTGCTATCTACCCACAAGAATAAGGGCGTACTCACACTAGCACTATCTAAAATGTATCTCACCGCATTTCCGGCCAAACCTGTATGCATCTGGGCGCAATTCCGTCCAGAAATAAGTAAAAAAGTGCCAGTGTGCCCTCTGCCAGCATGGCACTTGGCCGCCCCGCGTGATGTCCCACTTGCAGGGATTCTGCATTCTGGATGGTCAACTCATAGGATCAGATGACTAGGCCGCAAGCACAAACAAGGAATCTCGTTGAGTGAACCCTGGCCGCGCATGCAACATTCGAAAGCAGCTTGAGCTGGAGGGGAAGGGGAGAAACGAAGCAAAGCGCCTTTTTCTTTTTTTCCCTTTGTTCCCTTCCTTTTTTGCGTGTCATCCTTGTATCCTTCCTGTTCCAACGGATGGGCCTCGCTGCACTACTCTAGACTCTCGAAGTTTTGAGAGTGGGTCTTCGATGCACTTACTCTCGATCGGGAAACTCTTGAAACCCGATCGAGAGCTGTCAGAAGCCACGCTACAACGCCACTCTCGAAACGTTGAGAGTCTCCCGCCTGCAAAAACCGAATTTACAAGTGTCCTCGGGAGTTGCCCGCCGACAGGCTCGTTTTTCCAGAGTGGACCTCCTGTCCCGGCGGCCAGACTTTGTCCCGTAGCGCAGTGGTGCAGCTCTTCAGTCGAGTAGGACGACGCCCAGGGTTTCGAGAGTTCATTTAGTGTCACAGTTTCTAGAGTAAGTGCAGCGAAGGCGTGTATTTCAAGAGTCTCACCTCTCTGAAAATGCTAGTCGAACTCTTGAAATATTTTGAGAGTCTAGAGTAGTGCTGCGAGGCCCGATGTCCTGATGGACCGAAGTGGCTTTCTTTAAACCACCAGTATCTTTCCCCGGTTGAAATCTAAAATGCGCCGCGGTAGCCAAGCTGGGTAGGCCCGCTGTTGATTAATCGGCGGCCCGCTTTCGTTTTGGGCCTCTGACACTGCCCGCGGCCAATATATGGGCAAGGTACTGGTGGTTTACGGGAAAATTGCATCTGTACCCGTTATACCCAGTCCCAGCGCCCATCTTGTATCTATACCCAGACCCTATCCTACTTTTCTTGTGTACCCAGTCACACAGGCCCTTGGTGGGGGCCACAAAATTACGCTTATGCCCAGGAACCAGGCAGGCAAAGTTGGGTGTGCAAATAATTTGCCCAGGTATGTGCATAGTTTGAGCATTCTGGCAGTTGGGTATAAATGCAATTTAGCAGTACCAACCTTGGCCCACCTCGGTCGTGGGCATGCAAATAATTTGCACAGACTATTTCCCGACTACAGATGCAAGTTGGGCACTGGCACTGGGATTTACCCTTTTCTTTTTTTTCTTTTTTTCCCTGTTTTCTTTTCTTTTAAAAAAGCCCAGGTTGTTGTAGAGGTGGGATACTAGATGGATGGCAGTCACCCTCAGTACTCGGCCAATCGGTTGTCCAGATGAACCCCTCTGAAGACCCAACCCTTTTTTTTTTTTTTTTTTTTTTTTGGAAACCAAGCTCCATCTATTGGTGGGGAGCAACACCTGCTGGAAACCGGGTCCAGCGTCCCATAGATACAACCATATCCTCTCAAATTGGCACAAACTGGGAACCGGGCCCAGCGTCCCATACCGAGTACGTTCAGAAAACTCATCAGAAAAGTTATGAAAAATGAGACAAAGAATTACTAGAAAAATCCAGTTGGCCTAAGGATGGAATTGAAAATTAAGATACCGGGGCCATTACCCGGTTTTGGCTCAGAGAAATTGGAGCTACTTCAGACATCTCTACAACAGCTTCATGATTAAGTAGAATTCAAATCAGGGATCCCCCCGTCATATCCTCTGTACCTCACTTCGGCAAGACTTACTGCAGCAGAGCCACCATCTCCACTGCTGCTGTACCCTATTTCCATCCTAAATGCTAACCCCCTCACTAGTAGGACGCTTGATATCCAACCATCTATTCGTCCCACTCGACCTCTTTTTTGGAAAAAGCCCCACAGAACAATCCTGCCTCCATCATCGAAGGGAAGAACCGCAGACTGATCAGGGTAAAGGTAGCGGCCAGTGGCCGGTACCCGCCGAAATTTCTGCGCCAATCGCATCCACTACCACTTCCTCGTTCCCAATCACCTCCGTCCTTCTCAACTCCGTCATCGTGAAGAACTTTAGAGACCCTCTTCTCCGCCGGGGCCGAGCACCATCATCACCCTGACATTCTTTGCCCCCACAAGAATCCCAGTCTCCATCATCGAGGTGGTGAACTAGCACTACCCAACGCCAATCGCGCCAGAGTTCCCTCCCGTCAGCCGGTACCCATCAGCCAGCTTAAACCACCTGACGCCAATCGCATCTGATAAGACTCCCCTCTAGCCGGTACCCATCGAGCAGCCCTATTTCCTCCCCCTCTCCGTCCTTGTAAAGAATCATTTGACCCCCTGGCCCCTTGCTTCAAAGAAGATCCCCAACAGCTCCACAAGATGCCCCGTCAGGTTTTTGTTTTTTGGAGAAAATTAAGATGCCGGAGCCATTACCCGGCCTTGGCTACAAGCAACTGACAAACCTCTCACGAAATATAAAGAAAACAGGAAATCAACACTTTACAAAGATCATGAGAATAGGCCGCAGGAGTCCTGCAATTGTTTCCAAAAAACGTTGAAATCCCTCACAAACCCTTCCGAAGTCCTCCAAAACTGTCTTACTCCCTGCCGAGTTCTTCCAGACCTCACACCCCTACCTCCAGCTGGGTTACAGGGCAACATGACTCACCCCACCCCCACCCCCCCTGTCCTACCCTAGTGTTAACCACCAAGGGCCATCACCCATTGCCATCTTGGCAGGGTGACCTGACCAGACAGCGGTTGCAGGCACCCGGGCTACGCAGAGACCGCCTACCCTCTGCTCAGCCCCGGTTGAAGCAGATGCCGTGCAAACCTCATTGCACGGGGACTTCGGGAGCTAGGAATGAACATGCTACTACAGGTCTTCATGAGGGTGCACAATGACTCCCATCTAGGATAGTTGTGTGGTGATGATAGAGAGCCGGTAATCCTCCGTTCCCTCGTATGTCTCGGGAGCCCGTTCCGCTACATACTAGGAGGATTGTGACACCCTAACCTCACACCCAGCGCGACTTCCTGATCGGAGTTGGAGTGGGCCTGGAACTGCAAAAAAGGGGGTGTGCCAAGGATTTTAGGAAAGTGGGGGTGGAGTCCCAGGTCGGAACTGAGATCTCCTATGCCAAGTTTCAAGGATATGAATGCAAGTGGGTAGGCATGGGTCAGGGTCCTGTTTTACGCTTCCGGGAGCGGAGCTATCACGTCCGTTGGTCCCATCGTCTGGGTCGGATCCGTATCTGGTGTACCGCCGGGACGCTATGGCTATCTCGCTGGCTGATCACTTGCCGACGTCGGACGCCGCAGGTTTCGGAATCCGACGCGGCCGGCCTCAGCCGAAGGCTGTGCTCCCATCGTTCCTCTTCCGAGCGAGTTTGTCGGACGAAGCCGGGCGCTCGGTAATCGTGGTCCTGCAGGCACTCTGAGCACGGAGGTTGGGGCCAGTAGGGAGCGAGCGCCCGCCAGGGGGCGATGGTCAGGGAGTGAAAGGGCAAAATGCGATGATAGGGAGGGAATTCGGTTTCCAGAATAATAATTCCGGGTTCCGCGACGATGTGACACGTATATGAGCTGGGACAGCCGGTGAGGTGGGGGATACGTTCCAAAGCCTGACCAATATCCCACTCACAAATACGTTTGTTTCCTGTTGAGTATGGAAATTCCGGAGGTTCTGCCCTCGATCGTGCAGATAGACACGCGTGCTCCCAATACTCCCGGAATTCATGATCCCTCAGTCACTCGCGATCAGTGATGTGAAAGGGGATTTCGATATTCATACTGCGGTGTGGGGCGGAGGTCCAGACATTCGGGGAGCTTGGCTGAGTACAAATCTTGTAGACACGCGTGTAAGTGACGACCTTCTTCAACCTGGCTTACACGTGCATGCACAAGATCTGTCTGTCGGTCAGGCGGATAAGGGTCAACAACTCACAACCTATATGTACTGGCACGTTAACCCGAAGATGGATAACCATATCGTGAGACAGACAACTAACTATCTAGCATGCTTATCCAGTTCATATTCAGACAGAAAAACGCCAAAAATCCATGCATCCGATTTCGAACATACACCGAAAAAAAAAAGATGACGAACATTCGTGCATCAATCCCTCGGCCACCGGTCAGGGAACATACATGATCCGATTGTAGATGATCAACCAATCAAGTTGCCATTTTATACAGAGGGAAGAGAGAAGCGGGGGGAAAAATCACATATCAATTCTTAAAGAAGAAACAAAGGAAAAGTCTGAGAGGTCGATCCAAAAGAAAGGGCGACTTGCGCCAGATATCAAAATTACTCAGAAGAATCGAAGAAAAGCTGCATTCCAACTAATCCCCCCCCGCCTCTCTCTCTCTCTCTCTCTCTCTCTCTCTCTCTCTCTCTCTCTCTCTCTCTCTCTCTCTCTCTCTC
>BFEA01000148.1:1890774-1907825 GCA_003427395.1 Chara braunii | reverse complement strand
TCTCTCTCTCTCTCTCTCTCTCTCTCTCTCTCTCTCTCTCTCTCTCTCTCTCTTTTCACACCGTCTCGATGCGGGCAGTCCGTCGCCGCGCACCCACACAGAGTTGTCACCCCGCTTAGCCTGAACATGCAAGCCAGGTTCGTCTATGTGCCACAGTCCGTCGCGGCCACACGCCATCCCCGCATATCCAGCACCAGCTCGTTGGATCGCCCAATTCTCTACTCACGTTTCGACTCTTGCTAGTTAGCCGATCCTCTCGACCACGCTAACTCCAAAATTCATAGAGAGCGAGTAAACTGCGCTTGCAAAATTTATAGCATGAGTGTTTGTGAGAGATACCTAGGATTGTGCCTGAGTGGGAAGGAAGAAGGGGGAAGGAAGTGCCTACGACTACATGGCCAGGCCGAGGCGTGGAGGACGTAGCCACACTCTACACATTGATTCTGTCATGCAATCGTTCGGGCCAATAGGACAGGGGGAAAGGTATGTGCACGTAGGAGCACAACGAAGATATCAAGAAAGAGAGGATTACAGTTACATTCACGCCTGCCAAGAAGAAAATTACAGTTACACGTAAGATTAAGGCGCGTAAAAGCCGGAGCACAGATCCTGACGCGGCAAAACGTGCGCAAGCAAGAAGCGTCGTGCAGTTATTGGCATTGTTTGGCAAACATTGCGATGCACCCAAATTCCTAACCTAAATCCTAATTGCAAAAAAAAATTTCGAAAAAAGAAATTCCGAGAGCTCGCGGGGCTCGACATCAGTTGAAAATTCAAAAAGATCTTTCTGTGCGACGATCGCGCCAAAATTCTCATTTGCCACAGCAGTACAAGAAAGATGCTATGACAACAATTATCCTCCACGCTCGCTAAGGCGCGACCAACTACCAACCGTCGTGGGACCATACCAGCCTCAATTCGAAAAGGCGAGGGCAACCATGCAATTCGACGGACCCCTTTCGATCATCCCCGAAGTAGCCTTGCGTAGAAAGTCGAGCGGTTGCAAAAAATAGTTTGTCACATATGTGACGCCTAGGGGGTTTCAATCTTGAGCAAGTTCCTGCTTGCTCTCTCAATCATCCATCGATCCCACAAGGTAGAGAAAAACACCGGCGATCGGCGTGGAACTTACACGTGCCACTTACAGTGAGATAAAAGTGTGGAAGTCATCCAGGTGGCATTCGTGAGTTCCGAACCTAGAGGTTGTCGGAAAAGGGTAATCTTATGACGGTCGGGGGTGGAAGAGGGTGAGCACATGGGAGAGGCGGCAAAAAACAACGAAATTCTCTATCTCCAGTGGGGAGCCGAGTGTAGTAGATGGTGCGATGGATGAGGGGATACAATGGTCTTGATGGGGAAGCGAGGCGAGGTAATCAGTGTAGAGGGTGCAGAGAGTGCGGGGGATCACGACGCGGAAGTTCTCATAATCTTCACACGCGGGGATAATACCCGCAATCATACAATAGACTTCTATATTATTGTATATGCGCAATGCCACGCTAAAGAGAAGGACGTGGAGGGGAGGGGAGGTTACGAGAGAGCGAGTGGTGACATGTGGGAAGACGATGATGATGAGGCGGGTGGAATAAATTTGATGGAAGAGGGAAGGCGGGAAGGGGTGCTGGTTGAGAGAGAATGAGGAACGACCCGCGAGCTGATGGATCATGGAGGGTGAGGTAATGAAGGGGACGACGGGATAAGGACCGAGGACGAAGCCCGAGCGCCCGCATCTCCACGTATGCGAACGGTGGGCCATCGCGAAGGGGATTGAGTTGGCGAAAAACTTCTTCTTTAGCACCTGTTGCTTGATCCCTTTGTCGCGGTGACGGCATCTCCCCCAAGTTCCTCCTGCGGCAACTCTGGATTGCACGTCGGATCGCCTTGTAATGGCCGCGCCGCTGGTCCGTGCGATTGCTTTACTGACCGCTTTTCTTCTTCTCTCTCTCGCCTCTTCTGAGTTGCGGCTTCGTCTTCTTCCTTGCTCCATTCGTTGGGGTTCTCCGCTCACCTCTTCTCTCTCTTCGCTCGCCTCTTCTATCTCTTCCCCCATCCGAATGATCGGATCCCAAAAGGTGAGGTCGGTCACGTCGATGACTAGGTAGTGGCCCGAAGAGGGGTAATAGCAATTGTCCCCGTCGATCTCCATGCACGGAAACCACAGCAGATGCGGCGCTAAGGTACATGTAAGCGTGGCCGGCGTAGAACATTGATCGCAGCGAGAGAGGATGTCAAGAGGCAGGTCGTTGAGGAGTTGTGCCAGGAATATCAGCACGTCGCTCGTAATAGGCTCCAGCCTCCAGGTGACCATCCCTCACCTTCCCGAACAAGATCCCCAGCAGCCCTCCCTCCGTATCTGTCCTCCACGCCTGGACTATCAGCAGTTCCACTTCGTCGTCTGAGACTTCGTCTTCCTCGTCCTTGTTTGCTGGCTCATCCCAGTGGAACACCACTCTGAGAAGACAGAAGCTCAGTGCCACATATGCGTTCCACCACTCCCTCCACTTGGCGGCTTCGAGGATCGGCACATCCAACTGCTCGATCCGAAAGGACAGAGGAGCGTCGGTTGCTGACTGCCAGAAGGTTGGGGGGTCGGATGGGAGCCTGAAGGTCGAGAGACGGTGCTGGTTCATTGGGGCGGCGCAAAAGGAAGGAGCTCTGGGATGAAGACCTCCAGCGCGGCAGGGGAAAGCCGAAGTTCGCTGAGGTCGGTGTCGTTAGTGGAGACGATTTGCTCCCCAGGCTGAGCCAAAAGTTGGATCCACGTGGCCGTGAGATCCCGCACCTAGATCCGCAGTTGTCGGAGGAAGTCCATGTGGGCTCCTTTGTGCAACGTCGTAAGATCTCTGGTAAAGGCGACTATCACCGACACGTGGCTGACGCTTGGTGCAGACAGCCGTAGAAAAGTCGACGCCTCGGCCAACACTCGCACTATATCACTAACATGTACGAACTGGAATTTTGCCTCCTTGTGTACAGCCGCCGTGCTAAAGAAGGTCACAAATCGAGGAAGATCGGGGCTCAATCGCTGATGTCGAAATTGTCGAATAGACGAGATGTGCCCCCCAGGTCTCATCAGACGCTCACTGATGACCTGCTCCGTGGAAAAGCTCATGGCGATAGGGGAGAAGGCGGAGACGAAGATCGGAGAGAAGGATAAACACTTTATTTGAGATCGTCATTTTCCTCCTCTGAAGTAGGAGATGACGTAGATGGTGAGAGAGACGGGGAACTTGAAGGGGGTAAGGGACAAAGATAAGACACGTGTCGAATAATCGGTCGAGCCGATCGGCTCCATGAGACCTCCGACGCAAGCCGCACTGTGTTCACCCCGCTAGGACCGAGCTCGTCTACGTGGAATCGCCCGAACTATCGTGGCGCTAACTTACCCTAGCGAGCACATTTCCTTACCTGCACTATGTCCCCTAATTTATATTGGGGCCGAGGTCGAGCATTCCCGTTTCGGGCCTCATAGCTCTGGACCCGCCGTCCGTGGGCCATTTCGGTCATTCACTGTCTTTTTCGGGCTAACCGAGGGAGGGCCTTTTCCATCAGTTCCAAGTGGCGTTGGGCCTTGTCCTTAACTGTCGCCCTCGTGGACCGTCGTCCAAGGGTCGTTTTGTCGTTCAGGCTCGGCAGAGCTACGCAGGCCAGGTTATTGGTCCGTAATTGAAAAGGGGACAAGCTGGTGGACTCATGGGGTGTCCCCCGATGAACGACTAGGATGTGATCCACTATGTCGGGCCAAGGCCTCGTATCTCCAACTGCGATATTCCACCGGAGGGCGGTTTTGATTACTCGGTTGGAGTTTTCTACGAGGACGTTTGATTGGGACATATGCGGGGCGGTGTTCCGAATGGAGACACCATGCGTGACCAGACTCCTTAGGACTTCCCCTCGGAATTCGGCCGCATTGTTCGTTAGGATTTCCTCGGTATCCTGATGCATTCCGAGGAAACGGTTGACATATCGCACAATTTCCGTCGTTTGTTGCGTCTTAGAGGGATATGCCTCTATCCATTTTGAGAAAGGATCCACAAAAACAAGGGGGACTGAATACTCGCAGCTATTTTGGACCAGGGGGAACGATAATGTATGTCGTGTCCATACTGACTCTTTGGAATGACTGCTCGACTACCGTTGGGACAATGGACCGGGGAGGCTGAATCGACGCTTTATCCGCCGAGCAGATTAAACATTTTTTGACGATGAATTTAACATCATCCCTGATATTGGACCAGTACCATAAGTTCTTGTCAATAGCCGACTCTGTAATCCTGACGACAAAACGAGCGGCGGTCTCCCCGTGAGCTAGCTTAACCCAATCGTACCTCATAAACGGATGAGGCACTAACATCCAAATCCTACTCCCGTCAGTCTTCCGTTTTTCTAACCGCCCGTTGCTCCATCGGTAATCTCGTGCCCTCTCGTTGGCCCACCTCTGATCTTCCTTGGTGAATTCTCGGAGGGAGTTTCCGACCGAAGTAGCTATTAGAACGTCGTTTGTCCATATCTCGGCACTCCGAAATCTGTGTGTCTTTTCTAGTCCTTCGGACGTGGCTTCGAGGAATCGAGCCTCCGTCGGGATCTTGTCGGTACGACACAAAGGACATAACCAAGCTTTATCTGTGTTCCTTTATTGGACGCAAGATGCGTGGGCCGTAGAGACACACCGTTCACAGTCTACCCACTCGACATAACCTTCCTCACTAGGACGCACAGGGACCGAATAAACTCGTGATATTGCTTCGCAAAAATAACAGAACTTGTTGGGCAAGGAGAGAAAAGAAGAAGATGAGATGGGAGAAAGGGGGCCATTAGAATTACCTTTTCCACCTGTCGCCATGAGGCCACGTGTCACTTCCCGGAGGTTCTGAGGAGAATAACCACTTCTCCGTACAACGGTCGCTTGGTGACTTGGTCGGCTCCGACTCCTTCCACGGAGTGATCTCTTCTATTGGGCTTACTATAGTGGGATTTCAAAACTCATGGACTTCATTTTTTGAGTTTTTTATTACCTCAAGGCGAACCTTTGCCACTAGCACCTTTTTTAGTACTTCAAAGTGTTGAAAATGTGCTTGTACATGAAAAATGTGCTTCCAATTGGCTGGTCACTTGAGATGATGAGATCCTTGCCCAACTGATACACTGTTTTTCTCAAAGACCTAAGTCACCTTGATCGCCCGATGCAGTCGTGTCAGCCCGTCCGCGTTTCCGTGCTTCTCTATCTTCTGATGGACAATGTCAAAATCATACTCCTGTAGCCGGACAACCCATCGTCCATGCATCCCCGTATAGTTAGTGAGCCTCTTGAGAGCCAACAGGGGCTCATGATCTGTAACGAGGAGGAACTTCTGTCCGTATAGGTACAAATGAAAATGCTGGATTTCCCCGACGACCACATAGCATTCGCCTTGAGGGGCCGAGTCATTCCGTCATTCGTCCGGTACTGTTCTCGAAGCGTACTCGATGACGTGTTCTAGGTCGTCCTTCCCTTTCTGCGCTAAAATGACAGAGATCACCTCGGGCTGCCAGTCCGTGATAAACTGCTTTTCAGGGTCGGGTCAAATCAAAATAGGCGCAGAGGCCAAGGCCTCTTTCAAAGTGGGAAAGGTCTGTTCGCACTCCGCGTCCCACTTCAATGGCTGGTTCATCCATAGGAGGTTGGTCAGAGGCCGAGTGATTGCCGCGAATCCCTTGATGAACTGTCGGTAGTATGAGGCTAGTCCCATAAAGGCTCGAACCTGTGTCAACGTCGTGGGTGTGGGGGCGTCTCGAACTGCCTCAACCTTCCTCGAATCCGGTTTCAAGCCCCCTCAGGTCACAACGTACCCTAAGAACGAGATCTCGGAGACGAAGACTTGCTTTTCTCCAATGCGATCTTGAAACCAGCGTCCCGTAATGCCCTGTTGTGCGTGCCCGTGAAATGATTCAAAATACACCAGGATGCCGTCCATGTACACAATGACGCAAAAATTAATCATTCTTGGGTCAGTCTGGTCTTGTTGACGAATTCTGGAAAGTGACGTTCATTGCTCTCTGGAAGGTAGCAGGTGCATTGCATATTCCCATGGGGCAACGAATCCACTTGCAGGTGTTTTCGAACAACACAAACGTCGTTCTTAGTTAGTCCTCCTCCTTAACTAGGATATGATGGAACCCGTGGTGAATATCGAACTTACTAAAATAATTAGCACACCCAATCACATCCGACAAATCATCAATTCGGGGAAGGGGGTACACATCTTTGATCGTGATATCATTCAATTTTCTATAATCGATGCATATGCGAATCGATCCGTTTTTTTTCGAAACTAGAACCACGGGGAAGGACCAGGGTCCAGTAGCTGGCTCAATCCATCCGTTACCCTCGAACTCTCGGATGCGTTCCAACGTCGTTCTTCGTTCCGCGAAGGAATATCGGTACAATTTGCAATGGATGGGCGGATGCGTTCCGGTTTGAATTTCTTGTTGGATAACTACGGATAGTCCGATGTCTGTATCTTTGACGCTAATCGCTTCCTGATACTCAAACAAAATGTCGGCAATAAGGCGATGAGTTTCATCAGGCACGTAGTACTGAGGCACGTGTAGTTCGTAAATTTGTTCATGGATGCTAACCGTTACTTGTTTTGTGCCCACCTTTGTACCGTTTTCTGGTGAGGGAGCTGAAATGAATAAGTTGTCGATTGCCAAGAGAACACCGTGGTAACCATTTGAGCGTCTTCCTCTCAGATTGCCACGTGTTCCTCCGGCGTTACGCCGTCGTCGATATCTCGAGAGCTTACGGTTTTCTCGACAATTTTGATCCCGAGTTCGTAAGGCAAGGGATCGCCACGCCCATGGGGTTCCAAAGATTCGCTCCCGGCACCCTGTCGCAGCAATCGAACCTCCTTTCCTACAGAGAGCAAGGAGCGAGGTAGTTTTGTAATATCGCAGAAGGCTTTCTTCTCACTGTACCTTGAGAGGAGCGGGGTGGTGGCTTCGTATAGGGTTCGAGGGGGCTCCCAATAATCAGTCATTCCGGATACTTGTACCAGCGGTTCCCCTAGGATTAGAACTCGCGCCCATTGGAGGTTCCTTTCCGTAAGGACGAACGTTTTCGTTGTTTTCTACCGGATTGGGTAGCAAATCAATTGGTGCGCCATATCTCGGATCACTAAGTCCTCTTCATCCTCGCTGTCAGAAGTGTTAAGCGACAGTTTAGGTCCCTTTTCTCTACAGTCTAGTTTGTTAGGGGGTTCTCTCCAGGTGATCACATGGGGCGGTTTCCTTATCTCAGGGAGAGTTTTCCGAGCCGCAGACGCATCGGGATAACATACGGTTTTCCGCCCGTATTTCGGAGGATAATTGATCGCTTTACGAAATCTAGGTTAGCCCGTAGCGCAGTGAGGGCCGACAGTCCCAAAATGACATCGTATGTATTCACGTCCAATAATACGACATCCCCCAAGGCGTGGATTTTCCCTAATCTGAATGTGACATTCGTCATCCTTCCCACCACCTTGATTTTCTCCTCGTCAGCGGAGACAAGGTGGTCTTCTTCCGCTAACGGGATCAGATCTTTTCTTCTTTCTGCCCGTTCCACCACCCTCAGAGAGATGGCTAGAACCGCGGCCCCTGAGTCGATGATAACACTGTACGGGATTCCCCAAACTTCTATATTGCATTCCGCGGATTTCCACAGAATAGCCTTGATACGCAAAAAATGGTAGTCTTCTTGGATTAGTCCTAATCGTATCGGATCCGAGGTGCTAGGGACGTCAAGCTTGTCTTCTCGGATGGGGGCCTTCCCTTTGATGGCTGCTAGCTTGGCAAGAGCAAACCACTTCCAGTTCGCCTTGCAATGCTGCAACATTCGTTCGTTCGTCTGTTCTGATATAGATACCAGATGTCCGATGGGCAAGGGAATTCGGTGGTTCAGCGCTCGGACAATGTTTAAGACATCAATTTCTCCCGTAACGAAAGTGGGTCCGCCAGATCCCATTTCCCTGGGGGATGGTCTCCAGTCGGTTACTTCGCGTGGTTGATTCGCGAGATGGATGGTTCTAATCATTCCTAGCCTCGGGTAACCGAGTGAGGTGTACTGGTCGAGTGGGATAAGCTTTGCAGCTTCCTCGGTAGTGACGATCGCATTCCCCCCTCCCTTTACCTCTTCCACCATCGTGCCTACCCTCCCTGGTCCGTTGGCCACAGGTGCCTCTACCGCAGGGGCTGCTCCCATCCGGACTTGTGTCAGACGATTAGGGCAGTCTCGGGCTATGTGGCCTGGCTGGTGACACGTGTAACATACACCTAGATTAGCTACAACACCGCCCACGACTTGGGCGAGGGCTTCTCCTGGTGCTATTGGTGCAGCTCGGATGGCGATGGGGCGCATCGACCTCATCAAAGATTATATCCAGGTATTATGCTCGCGCTGTTCTTTCTTGCTATCTTGCATTAGGCTAACTAGCGTCCGAGTTAATTCTAGTATTGCACTTGATTCGTTTGGCTTAGCAACCGTATCTGGGGGAGGCGTAGATGTGACCATTACGGATAGTCATGTGGTTGTGTCAGATATCAATCTCTTGACTACAGCTTGTCTTAGATAGGTGATTAGGCCGGAAATGAAGCCTATGTTTTCAAATTTGTTTTGGAGTGCGACTAGCTTAGCCTTCGCTCTTGCCAATTATGAGGAATCCCCTTCCTTAGCGTGGTCCTCTCCTTCTAGCAAGCTAGTGGCAAACTTTCGTTCCATCTCTTCTGCCCCGTCCATGATCTGTTGCATGGTGTGATTGATGGGGTAAAATTTCTTTCGCAATTTCGCCCGCATTGCACGGCTGCGAAGCCTATCAATGAACAAATCCCTTCCGACCTTCTCGTCTCTTTCGACTTTGACGAACATCCTGTAGAACCTACCGCGATACACTGTGACGGATTCGAGGGGTTTCTGGACTTGATCTTTAATCATGAAGAAAGCTTGTTCAGGATGTATGTAATCGAATCGGTGTAAGAAGTCTCTCTCGAAGGTCAAGCGATCTACCCAAGCGTATGTGCTGATTCTGCTGAACCAATGATGCGCATCCCCTCCCGACCAGGCGGGGATGTTAATCCTCGCCTCGTCATTGTCATATTGTTGTGCACGCAACATAGCTAGCCATGCCCCAGCCAAGTGATGCGTGGGATCGAAGAGATACAAATCGGGCGGGGTTGCGTGTGCTCGAACTCGGATCGGTGGCGCGGGGATAGGTGCCTCGCCTTGCTGTACATTAGCGTTTTGCGCTTGATTGACGTTCATGTTGGCAACTTGGCGACCCGCCGATCTACTCCTAGTTACTATAGGGTCGCGTGGTACGTTCCTTTGCCTAGGTTGCCCTCTGTTCGCCAGATCGATCTTCGTAGCCTACCCGCTTGACAACCCTTGAGCTTGCCACGTGTCGGCTCCGATACCAACCTCACACTCGACGCGACTTCCTGATCGGAGTTGGAGTGGGTCTGGAACTGTGAAAAAGGGGGTGTGCCGCTCCCAATACTCCCTGATTTCACGATCCCTCAGACACTCGCGGTCAGTGATGCAAAATGGGATTTCAATATTCATACTGCAGTGTGGGGCCGATGTCCAAATATTCGAGGAGTTTGGTTGAGTACAGATCATGCAGACACATGTGTAAGTGACGACCTTCTTCGATCAGGCTTACACGTGCGTGCACAAGATCTGTCCGTCGGTCAGGCGGATAAGGGCCAACAACTCACAACCTATATGAACTGGCATGTTAGCCCGAAGATGGATAATCAGATCGTGAGACAGACATCTAACCATCTAGCATGCTTATCCAGTTCATATTCAGACAGAAAAATGTCAAAATCCATGCGTCCGATTTCGGACATACACAGGAAAAAAAAAAACAAAAAAAAAACGACGAACATTCGTGCATCAATCCCTCGGCCACCGGTCAGGGGACATACATGATCCGATCGTAGATGATCAACCAATCAAGTTGCCAATTCATACAGAGGGAAGAGAGAAGCATAGGAGAAAATCACACATCAATTCTTAAAGAAGAAACAAAGGACAAGTCCGAGAGGTCGATCCAAAATCAAGGGCGACTTGCGCCAAATATCAAAATTACTCAGAAGAATCGAAGAAAAGCACCATTCCAACACATCTTGTCTCTCTCTCTCTCTCTCTCTCTCTCTCTCTCTCTCTCTCTCTCTCTCTCTCTCTCTCTCTCTCTTTCTTTCTTTTCTCACACCATCCCGATGCGGGCAGTCCGTCGCCACGCACCCACATAAAGTTGTCACCTCGCTTAGCCTGAACATGCAAGCCAGGTTCGCCCGTGTGCCACAGTCCGTCGTGAACACACGTCAACCCCGCATATCCAACACCAGCTCGTCGCTAGCCGATCCTCTCGACCGCGCTAACTCCAAAATTCATAGAGAGCGAGTTAATCGCGCTTGCAAAATTTATAGCATGAGTGTTTGCGCGAGATACCCGGGATTGTGCCTGAGTGGGAAGGAAGAAGGGGGGAGGAAGTGCCTGCAACTGCATGGCCAGGCCGCGGCGTGGGGGACGATCGATCCAGTCATGCAATTGTTCGGGCCAATAGGACAGGGGGAAAGGTATGCGGGCGCAGGGGCACAGCGAAGATATCAAGAAAGAGAGGATTACAATTACATTCACGCCCACCAAGAAGAGAATTACAGTTACACGTAAGATTAAGGCGCGGAAAAGTCGGAGCACAGATCCTAACGCGGCAAAGCATGCCCAAACAAGAAGCGTCATGCAGTTGTTGGCAAAAATTGCGATGCACCCAAATTCCTAGCCTAAATCCTAATTGCAAAAAGAAATTCCGAGAGCCCCCGGGGGCTCGACATCAGTTGAAAATTCAAAAAGATCTTCCCGGGCGACGATCGCGCCAAAATTCCCATTTCCCACAGCAGAACAAGAAAGAAGCTATGACAACAGTTATCCTCCGCGCTCGCTAAGGCGCGATCAACTACCAACAGTTGTGGGACCATACCAGCCTCAATTTCGAAAAGGCGAGGGCATCCATGCAATTCGACGGCCCCTCTCGATCATCCCCCGAAGTACCCTTGCGCAGAAAGTCGCGCGGTTGCAGAAAACAGTTCGTTAGAGGATAGCCAACCCTAAGTCATGAGTTATGGACTGAGTTACTTCAGTGTTCTATGGTGTTGATGGTAGAGAGATATGGGGATCGTCCTTTCCCTCGTATATCCCTGGAGCCCAATACGGCCCCGCGGTAAGGTGCAGTATCTCTTGACACCCCTGACATCCCGTACTAAGGAACTGCTCAGCCAGCCTGAACCCTAAGCTAAGTACTAGGAGGATAGCCCACCCTAAGTCATGAGGTATGGACTGAGTTACTGCAGTGTTCTATGGTGTTGATGGTACAGAGAGATGGGGATCCTCCGTTCCCTCTTATATCCCTGGTCCAGGAGCCCGTTCCTGCCCCGCGGTAAGGTTTACCCTTTTCTTTACTTGCTTATCGGACAACCTGTGGAGGCAGGGAGGGCTCTGCCCTGCAAGGATGGGCATGAGACCCCTCGGTCGGCCTCCATTCACTTTTTTATTTCAATTTTAATTGTGTTGGATCCACTCGAGGCTGGGTAGCCCAAACCGTATGTGTTATAGCTTTCTCTGCCTTTTTCTCATTCTTGTTTTAGCCGGGAAATGGGCCCCGCATCCCTCACATGAATACTGCAGCCACGCAGACTGGACAAGGCACCTTTGGCCGAACCCATCCCTAGCCGCAGTGCAGGCAGATGTGTTTTCTCGGCCTTTTGGCTAAGATCAAGTGGAGTATCTGTTCTGGTCAGTTTAATATCTGATCCGTGGTCCATGACCACATGGGGGGAGGGGGGCGGGAAGGCGTATGTGTTCATATAGTCTGTAGACTATTCCCGTCCTTATCCGGGGGCCTGGTCCCATTAGCAAAAAAGATTGGATTTAATTTCTGAATCTGGACGTGTTTGTGCAGAGATCCAGAGAGTTACGATTAATCTGCTTTTCTGCATTTCTCCACAAGACTTATCCGGATTCAGGAATTCAATCCAATCCTATTTGCTGGTGGGACCAGGCCCCAGGGAGATGCTACCCTTCTCTCGGTTCAACAAACACTCCATTCACTTTCAGTTGTATTGTCTTGGGCATTGGGCGCTGAATAAAGGTTCAATTTTCCCAAGAACAGAGAAAACAACACGGAAAAGAAACAGAGGGGAAAACCCCTACCCACAAATGAGCCGAGCTCAGTTGGTGCACCCACAAACTGTTAACATACAGACCCAAGGTTGAATCCAGATGCAATCAGATGAAGAAAAAAAATTAAGTCTGAATTGCCTGTGGGTTGGTCGCTTCAATGATGATACCTCAAGGCTGGTGCCCTTTTCTTTCACCAAAAAGAAACGACCCTACCCAGTTCCCCCCCCCCTGTCCACCTGAGCGATGGAGAGCGTATCAAAATCCCAAATCAGAAGAAAGACACATAATAGATTTGTGAGTAGCACTGTGGAGGGATGACGTCAAGACAGTTATTTCAGTCCATACAGCAACCCCAAATCCTGTCCCAACCCACCTCCCTCGTCCTTCCTCCCATCCATGCGGGTGCCCTGCCGACCTACCTCCCTACACACTGCCACACTGGTAGTTGCTCCATCTCCCATCTTCGCAACTACCAGCCCTACCAACCCACTGACAGGTAGTCAGTAATGAACCTCTGTTGTAATGGGTCTGGCTCAACCTTTTTTTTCTTTGTTTTTCCAAAATATGCAGGAGGCCTGCCATCACAGGGCTGATAAGAGCATCACCAGGATTGAGGTCCTGCCATGTTGATGGCTCTGATCTATTGGTGGGGAGCAACGCCTCCTGGAAACGGGGTCCAGCACCTAGCTCCACTACTCTCGGCTCTCTCAAAAAATTTAGAGTCTGTCGAGAGCTGTCCGCCTCTCGAAAAAGCTCCACTTACTCTTGGAGGGAGGACTCTCGAACTTCAAGAGCACGGCCCGAGAGAACTGCTGGACACCTGAATGGCTGGTTTGTTCACCCCGACTCGAGCTGGAATCGCAAAAAACTCGGCCGTGTGACGAGCATATGGGATAACCCTTAGCTAAGAAAAAGTAAGTTGCAGGCCAGGGACCCTCCAAACTCCAAGAGTTCTGTTCCAGAGTGGTATGCGAAAGCTCTTGAAGTGGGTTTCTGAGAGGCGGTGTAAGTGTAAGTGGAGCGAGGGTGGACTATCGATTTTCTGGATGTTTCAAGCATATCTTTTTACCTCTCACAAATTGAATGAAAGGGGATGCATTTTCCCCCCTGCCCCTGTGACGCTTAACCTCACACCCGACACTGCTTTCCTTCACAGAGTGGACTAAAAAGTGGAAAGGACCCGGAAAGCATGCAACTGATGTGAGCTAAGGATTTTAGGAAAAAGTACGTGTGGAGTTCTAGGTTGGAACTGGAATCTCCCATGCGTGTCAGGTTATGATTAAGACGAAGGCGAAATGCCGGATGAGCAACGTCTCTCTAATTCAAAAAGTACCTTTGGATATTATCCTCCCACACTCTGCGGCGCCTTTTGCCTGGGTGGAACGATGGGGGGGTGTACGAAGGGTCTCGGCTACAGACGAGTGCCCGACAACGTGTCTTGCAGAGCTCAGAGTCGGAATCAGACGGGCCCAGACGCCCGACTCTTTCCCCAACTTTCGAGTCTCCATGTGGCACGTAGTCGAACCCTCTTTCCCTTAGCCGCTCCTTGCGTCGGCAGTTAGAACACATAGTACGAGGCCAATAGGGTGTAACAATCGGCAAACGAATGAGGATCAGCTCATCAAAAGGCAATCGGACGGAGAAGAGAGGGAGGATACTGTCAATTATCCCAAACCCCGAGTTAACAAAACTTGAACACTGTGTCTCAAATGGGAACTAGTGTGACTATCTGATCTGCGCTACAGCTTCATGCATACATTTGTCCTTTCCTCGTTATACAAGAACTTTAAACACGGCCTGGGATATCTGCGCAGTTGTGAAGCAAACTATTGGGGCAAGCCAGATAACATCGATAAAGAAAGACTCAACGAGGGGAGAGGACAACATCCATCACATGTATCCACCATTAACAAAACAAACCGATCCCATCCTACTCAGGCTGATACTGTGATGAACTACGTTCTGCAACCGCGCGATCTTTTGCGCAAGGCTACGTCGGGGGTTGAAACGGGTTGAGTCGGGATGGCCTGATAAATTACGTGGATGCCCTTGCTTTACTCGTCCTTGTGCTTTCGCGTCCTTTGGGAAAAGGAGGGGGGGCTGGCCTGGTCCCGTGACGGTTGGTAGTTGATCACGCCTTAGCGAGCGCGACGAATAATTGTTGTCATAGCTTCTTTCTTGTTCTGCTGTGGGAATGGGGCATTTTTGGCGCGATTATCGCACGGGGAAATATTTTTTGAATTTTCAACTGATGTCGAGCCCCCGCGGGCTCTCAGAAATTGCTTCGTTCGGAATTTCTTTTTTTTACAACTGGGAATTAGAATTAGGAATTTAGGCTAGCCTTAATTTCTGCTGCACAGCGCTTCTTGCTTGTGCACGCCATGTCGCGTCAAGATCTGTGATTTGAATTCTCCGCGCCTTAATCCTTAGTGTAACTGTAAATTTGTTTTGGCGGGCATAATTGCAACTGTAATTCCCTCGCTCTTGGTATCTTTTTGTGACGCCCCCGTGCGCGCGTACTCCTTCCTCTGTCCTATTGGCCTGACCGCGTGCATGACCGGATCGATGTGTGGAATGAGGCTACGTCCCCCACGCCGTGGCCTGGCCATGCAGTCGTAGGCACTCCCTTCCTGTTTCTTCCCCGAACTCAGAAACAATCTTGGGTATCGTGCGCACACACATGCATGCTATAAATTTTGTAAGCGCGCTCTCTAAGAATTTTGGAAGTTAGAGTGGTCGAGAGGATCGGCTAACAAGCGAAAACTGGCAGGTGAGTAGAGAGTTGGGCGATCCGACGAGCTGATGCTAAGCATGCGGGGTTGACATGGTGCCGTGACAGACTGTGGCACACTGGCGAACCTGGCTTGCATGCTTGGATCAAGCGGGGTGACAAGTCTGTGTGGGTGCAAGGCGACAAACTGCCCACATCGGGGTGATGAGGAGAGAGAGAGAGAGAGAGAGAGAGAGAGAGAGAGAGAGAGAGAGAGAGAGAGAGAGAGAGAGAGAGAGAGAGAGAGAGAGAGAGGGGAAGTGTGCGATGAGCTTCTTCTTCTATCCCTCTAACAGTCTAACTTAAAGCCATTTTTTATTCTTCTTTTTTCCTTTCGAGCAATTTCGGTATTTGGCGCAAGTCGCCTTTGTTTCCTTCGATCGGCATCTCATATCTTTTCTTTGTTTGTCTCTATTGATTGATGCATGATTGCTTCTCCCAGTTTGTTCTTCCCTCTATATGGATGGACATCATTGATTGGTTAATTGCCTACGATCGGATTTTTTACGATCTTGATGCATGAACGATTGTCACCTTCTTTTTGTTTATGTATGCATAAAACTGCATGTGCGGACGATGGGTATTTTTTTTCTGTCGAACTTAACTAAGCATGCTAGATGATGAGATGATTGTCTCACGTAGGACTATCCTCGGTTGACAGGCCAACGCATATGAGACGTAGGTCATCGGTCTTTGTCCATCGGACCGAAGGGCATGTCTTGTGCACGCATGTGTAAGCCCGATCAGAAGAACGTGGCCTAAACGCGTGTCTGCAGTGCCTGTGCTCGGTCCAAATTTTCTAATGACTGAGTTAAACTTTCCGCCTCACCCCACATCATGAATAACTCCCTTTTCGTATTATTGACCACGAGTGTCTGAGAGATACGGAATTCTTGTTTTATTGGGAGCACGTATGTCTGTCTGCACGACCGAGGGGAGAACTTCCTGAATGTCCATACCCGGTGGGAACCGAACGTATCTGCGAGTGGGACATCGATCGAGCTTGAGAGCGCATTCCCCACCACCCGGAATTCCCCAGCTCATACACGTGTCACCTTGTCGTAGAAACGGGAGTAATTATTCTGGAAACCGACTTCCCTCCCTACCACCACATACTGCCCTTCCATTCGCTGACCATCATCCCCTGGCGCGCAATCGCTCCGTATTGGTCCCAACCCCCGTGCTCGGAGTGCTTGCAAGAGCGCGAGTACTGAGCCTCCGGTTTCATCCGGCGAACTCGATCGGAGGAAGAACGACGGACGCACAGCCTTCGGTTAAGGTCAACCGCGTCGGATTCTACGACCAGTGACGCACGACGCCAACAAGTGGTCGGACAGCATGATAGTCATAGCGTCCCGACCGTGCACCAAATACAAGCCCGACCCAGACGACGGAACCAGTAGAGGTGGTAGCCCCATGCTCAGAAGCATAGAAACAAACTTCGACCGTGCCTATCCTCCTGCATTACTATCTTTGAAACTTGCCACATGAGATCTCAGTTCCGACCTGAGACTCCACCCCTACTTTCCCAAAAATCATTGGCACACCCCTTTTCGCACTTCCAGGCCCACTCACACTCCAATCAGGAAGTCGCGTCGGGCGTGAGGTTGGACGTCACAATACGGTGGATGCGTACATCACTTAGCCAATACCGCTCATGGAAGTGGAAGCGTGTAATGAGAGTGTTGTACCCACTCATCTTCCAAGCCTAAAAGTGATGCTCCTACTCAAATTGCATAGGAATCGGCGACGAGCATTGACTACATATGCTCATGCAAGCGGAAGAGTGTAATGAGTGCTTCGCTCGTCACATACACATGAGAGATGGGAGGAATCACTCCTTAGAAAAATAAAATAACATCCATTCCACTTAGGAGATGGAGCGAACCTGACCACTCATGCGCTCTCAAAAGGCAAGCGTCATGCGCATTCCTCTTGCGCGAAGAAGAGTGTGATGGAAACCTCCACATTCATTCCATAGATCGAGAGATGGAAGAGAGAGAGAGAGAGAGAGAGAGAGAGAGAGAGAGAGAGAGAGAGAGAGAGAGAGAGAGAGAGAGAGAGAGAGAGAGAGAGAGAGAG
>BFEA01000148.1:1842916-1874533 GCA_003427395.1 Chara braunii | reverse complement strand
TCTCTCTCTCTCTCTCTCTCTCTCTCTCTCTCTCTCTCTCTCTCTCTCTCTCTCTCTCTCTCTCTCTCTCTCTCTCTCTTGTGCGCGCGCACGCCACGGGCAACTGCGTGGAGGGAGAGAGACAAAGAGGCAGAGGGAGCGTGCGCTCCCTCCAAGGAGTTTTTTTTTTTTTTTATCAAATCAATCAATCAATCAATCAATCAATTAATCAATCAATCAATCAATCAATCAATCAATCAATCAATCAATCAATCAATCAATCAATCCATCAATCAACGATCAATCAATCAATCAATCAATCAATCAATCAATCAATCAATCAATCAATCGATCAATCAATTAATAAACTAAATTTTATTTCTTTATTTTGTTTTCTTTTCCCATTTTTATGATTCTGTTTTTTTTTTAATATCAAAACAGACAAAAAAAAAAATTGGGGCTGTAAAGCACAAAACGCTCTACAACATCATATGTATTTTTTTTTTCTTTTTTTTTTTGAGGTTTTCGACACTTCATACGGGCCAGTACGTACGACCATACGACCGTTCGTACGGACGTTCGACTGTCTGTACGACCGTACGGTAAAACCCCTGTACGTCATATAGAGGTATTCAAAATGCTTAATGATATCCGAGCATAGAAAAAATACTACTCGGGTCTTGAATATTCCTAAAAAACTTCATTCCCCTCAGCTCATTCTTCCATGTTTCGTAGCCGAGTCCAGAGACTAGAGCCAGGATAGGTGAGGTATTATTAAAGCGTAAAGTTGTGGGTGAATAATCATCCCATAACTTGGACGGGAGCCTGTATCTTTAGTGGAGGGGTACCCATGGGTGGGTTAGCGGGAGACCATTATTTCCACGGGTACCGATTTTTCGTCCCATTGGAAGGAAGAGTCAAGGATCCTGGTCCCTGTGTCAAGAATTTGGTTGTGAGTTCAAGTCTTTTTTTTTTTTTTTTGTGGCGGTTGCCCGTCTTACCTACTTATCCTCGCCGAACTTCCTTGGGCGTGAGTCCCATAACCAATTCCCTTTCCCTACTTGTGTACCTATAACCTGTATATGTGTGTGTGTATGTGTGCGAAAGAGAGAGAGAGAGAGAGAGAGAGAGAGAGAGAGAGAGAGAGAGAGAGAGAGGTTTGCGTAGGATGCATTTCCTTATTTTTGGCCCAATTAGAAGTTAGTGTTTTTTTTTTTTTTTAAATGGTCTAGTTACTCGAGTGTATAGTTTCAAGACATGTAGGTTGAGGAGTAGTACTACCGGGAGTGCTGCATTGCCTTGGAGTGCAGGCTGATCAAACTTTTTTCTTTCGAAGCAACTATCGTAAACATGATTTGGCCGTGGGGAGCGCTAAACTTGATATATATTGTGAGTAGCTTGGTCTTGGAGTGCAACAAAAGCTGTGGTATTGTATATTGGACTGCAGAGTCAAGCCATGATGAGGCACCTCGGTCGGATGATAGCGAGCAAGGGTACCTGCTGAGGGTTTCATCAGGTCGTCTAGGGAGGTGTTCCAATCTCCTGCAACCAGTAGGCTATCCACGTCTGGGGTGCAGGAGTTCAGGTCCTGGAAGAATTTGTTCCATTCATTTGTCCACCGGTGCATATATTATCATAACTGCCCAGTCAGAGCCAAAAACAGAGAACTTGACCCAGGCCCATCGCCCCCACAAGTCTTTGGAATGGTCAATGATCTGGATAAGGAGGTCCCGGTGAAGAAGGATACCCACACTGCCCCTGGGTTCCGACTGCTAGTGACCAGAGTTGTAGTCCATCCCACCAGTTACCAAGTTCCCTAATTTTCCTTTCATCTAAGTTGGATTATTGAATGTATGCTATCTGGATACAGTGATGACTGTGATGGTGCAACCAAGACCTTTTGCCCTTCCTAGTTGTGTCCCCTAGTCCCTTTAGATTCCAGGAGATTATGTTGAGTTTATCCATTCATGCGTTGTTGGTGTGCCTTGGGTTGGATAGGGGGGTTGTGCGATGCTCATTTGAGGGGTGGGGGCAGCCTTGACCCTTTGAGGAAGAGCTTGTCGTAGCAGAAGGGGCCCATTTCTGGGCCAGAATATTCTTCAAGTAGATGGATTGCACCCTTTGCAGGAGCTTGTTGCGAGGCAGTTTCTCATTGAGTTTGCCTAGGAAACACTCATTTGAGGCGTTCTGCACCCACAACTGCCTGTAAAGAGTCGATGTCTTCCTCAATGAAAACTGGCAAAGGGATCATTCCCATGCCCTAAAAGAGGAGGGCATCCAATATATCGGGTGTGATGAAAGCATCCAACAAAGGGGTGAAAATTTTGCACATTCTGTTTGTCAGTTCCTGGTACAGCCTCGGCATTGCCATATCTGGCACAAGTCGCAAAGGGAAGCGATCCCCAAAAACCTGCCTGGCAACAACAATGATGATCTGTGGTGTAACAAGTTTTTGGATTGGCTGTGTCAGGAAGCCGATTTTTTAGTTATCTGAACTGAGGTGGCCGCCTCGTTGTGAGCATCGGAACTTGCCCTGGTTGGGATCGGGGGGACTGGGCTTGTTATTGGAGGGCGATCTGTGCCCGGTGGAGGAGGTTCCATTTGATGCTGCCCCGCAACATCCATGAGGTAGCCATTGTTGGCGCAATCAAGTGACTGTACAGGGGGAGGGTAGAAGCCCCTCTCTAGCGATCCATGCGCATGTGGACATGTCCTGCGTAGGGAGTTGGTCCGCCTTCTGGTCCAGGTGAGAAGACTGGGTTAAAGACAGACGTGATTTCATTCCTGATTTCGATTCTGGCATCCATGTGTTGTTCATACATTCGTGCAGGTGACCTATTTGGCGAGGATGCCTTTCTTCGCATGGCTGGGCTGTCGAATCCATGGTGTGATAACGGGCCTTTATATTTATGATTGCCTCACCTGCCTCCTGTTCGAGAGTTGGAGCCGGAATGCGAGCTGGAAGCGCCCAAGGATCTGTCGTCCTCATCGTCGTTGGACCGAGAAGCCCGCTGTTGTTATTGCTCTTCTTCCTTGTGCAGGTTTCAACATTTGCACTTTGTGAAGTATGGGGTCGAGGCCGATGCTAGTCTAACATCTACCATGCCGCCCTTCTTTGTTCTTAGCCAAAGTCTATCAACGAACGTGGATCTACATTCTGGATCTAATTCGCATCGAATGTTAAGTAGACTGGGATTAGAGGAGAACCGGTCTAGGAACTTCATTTTCACCATTGGTCCAATCACACGTTTCAATAAAGAGTGAAGGTAGAAGTAGGCGAAAAGCAGGATTTGGACTGCCATCACCCATAATGTATTCTCCAATTCGACTCGTTTAAATTCCTTCCACTCTTCTCATGGCATCCAAGCCTTCATTTCGAACACATACCTTCTCTTCTTCAATTCGACCTCCCCACACCCTTCATTTACCATCCATTATGCTATCACCCTTTATCTAGAGACATACGATATAACGGGCCTTCAAATTAATTATGCCCTTTCCCATTGGTGGGTCGAGAATTCCTTCCTTTTTCCATCCGCAGTCGTAGGCTAGGAACTATATCCTCCTTCACTTTTCTGGAGAGGCTTTTTGCTTGCTTCATCTTTGAAGATGATTACCACGGTCTTTTCCTTTAACCACTGTACCTTGATCGCGTCGAAGTGTTTGTCTACTGTTACTACAGCTTCCTAACCATCTATTTCCACATTCTTGAAGGGGATATCATCGGGTCTGAGCCCGTTGTCATAGCACATGGATACCAGCATGCAGACTCTTTCGTCGAAAGCATCATCTCTCTCTCCTTGTGAGGCGACGTCCTCACCTTCTGCCATTACTAATTATATGCTTTCATGTGCCTCCATTGTGCTTTCACAAGTTCCGAGTACCTTGCCACGTGGTGCCGCTTCGGATCGGGGAGAGAGAGACGGTTTCCTCTTTATTTTGTTTACCTACCGTCTGTACCATACACGTAGGGACACTGCTCATGAGAAGACTATTTTCTGAGAATACTATTTTCCTTTTTTCAGCGTCCCTCTCGTCATTGCTGCTCCAGCTAGGCGGAGGGCGTAACTGGTCGGGTATCTGATTTGGCGCGTGGGTGAGGCTTTCTTCCTCTGGGAGCTATTCCCCCACCGGGAAGAAGTACCTTCGCCCTCCTATCCTGATTATAGGTTTGTTTCACTCAACTGCATATGTAGCCAAGCATCCCGTGGTCAAAAAACTAGTTCTAGTACCTTCGATGTGTGGAGCATAGTTGTAACATTTCAAACAATACCAAAGGTGAGAGCATGTAATTACTGGGATACTACTCTGCGTAGGGTTTGCCATCAGAACTGTTGTCCTGGAGGCTGGAAAACAGTTATTTCTCCCGGTCCTTCAATTTGACGGAGTTCCCACGCTTGCCTATTAACGACCGTTTCGTCAAAATGAACATTTTTTATTTTTTGAGCAAAATTGAAACCGAGTTTTTTGGCCGAAAACTCGTCAAAATTTGTTGTTCCTAAGGGTCCAGCGTCTTACAAACGCTGGACCCCCAGGCTGTACATGGACCTAGCTTGAGACCAGGCACCTCCAGGCAGGATTGCCTGGACGTACCTGGTCTCAAGCTAGGTCCATGTACAGCCAGGGGGTCCAGCGTTTTAAGAACGCTGGACCCTCAGGAACAACAATTTTTGACGAGTTTTGGGCCAAAAAACTCGGTTTCAATTTCGTTCAAAAAATAAAAGATGTCCATATTGACGAAATGGCAGTTTATTGAGCAACACCAATTGTGAGGGGGAGAGAAGAGCAATTAAGATACCCTCCTCCGTCAACTAACCATCCATTCTACCACATGCGGATTGACGGCTTAACCGTAGTAACTGAGGAGATAGCCCGATAGAAGAAAACTGGGGGAGATCTAGAACCTACATACTATAGTGGCGAGGATATACGTCACCAGCAGATTTTTTTTTTTTTTAACAAGCTCCATCTATTGGTGGGGAGCAACACCTGCTGGAAACCGTGTCCAGCGTCCCATAGATACAACCAGATCCTCGCTAATTGGCACGAGATGGGAACCGGGCCCAATGTCTCATAACGAGTATGTTCAGGAAACTTCAGAAAACTTCATCAGACAATTTCAAGAAAATGAGACAAGGAACTACTAGAAAACTTTAATTGGCCTAAGGATGGAGTTTGGAAAATTGAGATACCGGGACCATTACCCGGCCTTAGCTCAGAACTATTGGAGCCACTTCAGACATGTCTACGACAACTTCATGAAAAATTCATAAACGACTCGGAAAAACCCCATCGATTCGCTTTGCCTCACTCCGGCAAGACTGACTGCAGCGGAGCCACCGTCTCTACTGTTGCTATGCCATACTCCCATCCTACCAGCTAGCCCCCTCACTGGTAGTACGCGTGATAACCCACCATCTTCTCCAACTCACCTTATTTACTCTTACCGTCGTTCCAGAAGCAAGAGAATAGGCCACAAAGGTCCTACGACTGTTCCAAAAACCTTGGGAACCCACACACACCCTTCCAACGTTCTCCAAAATTGTCGTACACTCTGCCGCTGTCTTCCAGGTCTCACACCCCCACTTTCTGCTAGTTTACAGGGCAACGCAACTCACCCCAACTCTGACCAGCGTCGTCCCGGCAGCAACCCTTGGTTGTCTCGTGGAAACCCCCCCCAAGACCTCCCCAGATCTCTCTACCAGACCTCACGCTCCTACATCGCAGATTACAGGGCAACACCCCAGCTCCGGTCAGCGTCGTTCTGACATCGAACAACCGCAGATCTTGAGTATAACAGCGTTGAGGCCACGTAAGATGAGTTGGTAGGGATCCCTAAGTCCTAAAAACATCCTAGGACCACTAAGCACCCAAATCTCTTTAGGACATTCAAAAAGTGTTTTTAGAAAAATATAAGAACGGGGAGGGCCAACACTAAAACTGTCTACTATCCTAGAATCCCCCTTCCAACAGATAGAGCATCGGTCCAAACTTTTAGACCTTGTACCAGAACTTGCTTGATCTCATACCCCCTTCTGCTAGGGTAACAGGGCACCACAACCCTCCCTAGTATCGATCAACCTAGCTCTGACGGACATGAACTGCCTTCCTCCCTCGACAATTCTCGTAGCAGCAAACCCCTAAACCGGTTACAGGGTCAATACCCCGGGGCCAGCTATGTCGGACGATCTGGTTATGCCTTCCACCCTCGGCATAACTTCCCAGGCCTCAAGCTCCCCCTGGGTTACAAAGCAGCGGCTCCAGCACCGGCCTGTGTCGTCCCAGCCTCATCCTTCTGACCTACTTACCCAAACAGACAACCTTTTCTGTTGAAAATCCCCTTGCTACCTTCCTTTAAACCTAGCTCCCCCCCCCCCTTCGGCTCACTGTGTAGTCCTGGAAATCACTCCTTCCCTAAAAAAACTTAACACTGTTATAAGCAGCCACCCCCTTGCCTTCTCTCCCCACCCGCCAGTACTGACCCGACCCTAAATTAGTCTAGCTAAGAGAAGCAATCCCCCAATACCACCTTCCCCCTCCAAGAATAACACCTCCCACCTTGTGAAACCCTCATGGGGGGAGGCTCCAACCCTCAAGGAAGACACCACAGGTATACACAGCGAGTCACAATTACACCACTCAAGACCAGGAAGTTGGAATTAACAAACCAATCTGAATCAAATTTTACCGCTCGGTATTATGATTAGTAATCATAGGGTTTGAAAAACTGCAGAAGCTCACTTTTAGGCATCGGCGATCAGAAACGCGTTTGTATCGGAAGTCAAGAAAAAAAACAAGACCATAAGATCAATGATAAGGAGGACTACTTAGTGAAAAAAATTACGAGAAATTATACGAAATTTTTGCTTAGATATTCATAACGGATTTTCGAATCTGATTCCCAAACCACGGTTTGAGAAACTCTTAGCAAGGATATACAGCACGAAAAAGTTTAAGAAATTATTTTCTAGAAACCATACAAAAAACACTGAATCAGATCATCATCATTAAAAGAATAGAGAAAACACAATTTAGAAAACCTAATTGGATCGTCATCATTTGATGAGCATCAAGGGTTGCGTACTTATCCTTTTTGAATTAATGGGATTAAAAGATCAATCTCGAAAACATTTGTAACGAAATCCAGGAATCAACGCATCCGTAATCGTGAGGGTCAAAAGTGAGTATGCCATGCTAAGAAAACACCAAGACGCCAAGAAAGGTTCCTCCATGAATCCTCTCCTCCCCTACCCTCACTTCCCCCTTCACTCGTATGTGACGTCACCCCTACCTTGCGGGAACCATCGCCCTCACGCCCCTCGGCGTCCTCTCCCTTCAAAACGGGGCGCACGAGGCATCTATCACGTAGCAGGGAGACCTCATCGGAGCCGTTCACCAGACGCATGGCGCAACAGCCCCTCCCCAATCTCAACCCCGTCTGCCTGTGACGCAGGCAGATCGCGACACCAAGCAAATCCCCAACACGTACCAACCAAACTAAGAAGATCCATGGAGTACTACCATTGTGAAAACACTTACCTGTCCAAACTGATCCATCACCCTCACCTTCGCGTTCGACGCATGGCATCCCGTATTCCGTGGCTCGAGTAAGAGTTCGATGCATGATGATGCTGGCAACCATACCCATCGCAGCCCTTCACCAACAGCCTCCTCATAACAACCCCAACCTGTGCGCACGCTGCACCACCCACATCACCAATCCACCCCATAGCCATCACTCCAAGCCTCTCATCCTTCACCTCACACCACCCCAAACCCTCTCCTCCGACATTGCGCCGCTCCACCGCTTGTTGCTGCCCGACACCGCATGACTTCGCGCCACTCCACCGCTTGTTGCTGCCCGGTATCGTTCGGTTCGACTGCGCGGGTGGGGCACAACGCTCCCGGCCGCGCTGCGCCCAAATTCATCCCCACTCGCTGAAAAACTGAATTCGATGGGTCCAAACAACATGAACAACCGCAATTATGCTCCTTCAGTTAGGGACTTTTTCTTCTTTCGTGTTTCCTCCTTTTAACCAGCCTTAGGTGGGGTTGGCCATTAGTCTGTCTGCGCTTTTAGAGAACGCCGCAATCCCGATCCCGACAACGCGCACCTGATCTTCATCTACGCAGGGAAGCTGACAATGCCACGTCACAAACCAACCAGCGAGACATCTGGGTTTCTCTCTAGCACGCAGGGCAAGAGTTTACCGTAGCTGCGGAGTCCTCTGCGTGTCCAGAATTTCCGAGGTGTCGATGGCGAGGCGAAAGTGCAGCTCCTTCCTGAAGGCGATGTTTCTTTCCCAGCCAGATGAGCCCATCCACGACTCCCACTGTTCTTCCGAATGTCCAGATTCCAATGTCCAACAGTTCGTGTGTGAAAAGGTTACATGTGACAGGAACGGGTGGCGGCATTGGGAGGTAAAGAACTCCAGTGTGATGAAGGGGACAGGCGAGCGTAATTCACGCCGCCATGGCCGTGGCCATGGTTCATCACCTTCACCGCGGTAACTTTTGCTGCGGTAGCGAGAGAGCCGCTTACCGGGTCGACTGGGCTGGGAGCCGAGTCCAGCCGACGACGCAAGGCCACAAACGCAACTACCGGCGACATTGGCGGCGCTACCTCAATCCGTTGTAGATGCTTTTCATCATCTCTTTGGCTCCAAGTACACAAATATCATTCACCCTTAAACCACCAGTCCTGGCCCCATACATCGGTCGTGGGGCATTGTCATTAACGCCCCACAACTTTCGCGGCCTCTGGGCCGATGATAAGGGCCGATGATAAATCGCATCAACGGCCCAGGGTGCGCCGCCGGCCTCCAAGAGTCGCAGGAAGGGCCCCGCGACCGATGTATGGGCCAAGTACTGGTGGTTTAACAAGGTGGCCGAGTGGTATACACTCGCAACTTATTCACAAACAAAACTTGACCTCAAGTCCTGCCAACTCACATGGGGATCCCACTGACTGGCGGAAACTGTTCCCTTTCCACCAGGATACGTTCAGGGGTCCCACAGAGGCCGCCAGCCGGTAGGACATCTGACAGTGGCAGGTTTTCCCACTGCCACAAACTGCAACCACAGGGTGCCGTTTCACGTAGCTCTTTTTGTGTGGGATGGATCTGGGAGTGATAAGGGGGGGTTCTCCCTCTCTGTTCAGAAAGCTAACTACCGGTATTTACTACCCTTCGTGCCCCGAGTACAACGTCCTGTCATTATAGTTGTATGTGAGCCATTTTTCAGTCTAGATACAACTATAATGACCGTACGTTCTACTCGGGGGACGAAGGGTAGTTTCGCGGATGGAAGCAGGCGCAGTGGGAAACCCCAACGACTTTTTTTTTTTTTTTTTTGATAATTATCTCTTCTTTTTATATTCCAAAGAACACATTGTCTCGAGGCCGGGGACCTCACAATTCAACCCGGAGTTATCCCGGCAGCATCTGCCGGTTTAACTTCAGACTCTCTTGTTCCTCTGTTTGTACCTCAATCAACCAGACAGACAAACTTGACAAGTCAACCAACCCATCCCTAGCAGTATCTTATCAACTCTTCTGCACCGCCATGCACCGCCATTTCCCCTGCCTAGCCCTACCTAGTCCATCCTACTCCTAAGTCCTATCCTACCCAGAACCCAGGCCTGATGCAGCCTAAAACCTCGGCCTAAAGCCGGCCGAGAGGAACAAACTGTTCCTTAGAAGCTTCCCGGACGCTCTCCCTCCTCCACCTGTGCGGCCTACTATGACCGGCGACTGGAACCGAGTGTCCCACTAGCAGCGTTGAGCTACCTCAACGCCTGAATCTGGACGTTTTTGCTGAGATGGGCAGAAATGGTGTTGAGTTTCCTGAACTGCACGTCTCCACAAACACGCCCAGACTAGCGGGACCTGGGCCCAGGGGGACTGGCAGGAAACCACGGCACAGCGTGGCCCAAGAATTTCCTTGCTCGGGACATCCGTTAAAATCGAAACGATACAGAGAAAGAGAAGATTACCATGGCCCCTAAAATACACGCATGACAGCAGAAAGGGGGGGTGAGGGCGGTGGCTGCGGCCCGGCGAAGCGCTGCGCTAATCCCATTGAATCCCGTTGAATCCTCGTTGAATCCCCGTTGAATCCCGGTGAATCCCCGTTGAATCCCGTTGAATCCCCGTTGAATCCCGTTGAATCATCGTTGAATCCCGTTGGGGGGAAAAAACGGACATCGTCCAAAAATTCCGGAAAAAAACTATGTTATGCAGAAAAATAAACTGAACAACTTTTGCCTCAGGGTCACATCGAAAATATTCACCAAATTAAAAATAAAAAATAAAATATAAAAATAAGTTTTTTTTTTTTTTTTTTTTTTTTTTGATTTTAGCGGGTCTCGGTGTGTGTTTTTTTTTGTGTGTGGGAGGGGCCGGTCGAGTGAGGAGGAGTTTGTCGAAGGGTTTTTTTTTTTTTTTTTTTTTTTTTTTTTTTTTTTTTTTTTTTTTTTTTTTTTGTGTGTGTGTGTTTATAACAAATCTCACAGTGCTTTCACCATGTACTCTACTATTATAGTAGTACAGGTATAGACATATCCCATCACATGCTGCTTAGATTGCCACCCATTCATACAACCTCACAAATACAAAAGAATGATTGAGATGACAATTTTTTTTCATTCGTATCGTAAACACAATTCAAGTAGATAAAATCAAACATCACGTCACGTTGCTGTATAAAGAGTATATCATAGGAGCTCAAAACAAAGCGGAATAATCCTATGGATTTCAAGGGATGATCATGGGAAGATTGATCCACGATGATTGCTGCTCGACGTTTTCTCGTTAAAGCGGAAAAAGTAATAAAAAAAAAGGAGGAGGAAGACTCTTGTGAGCAAGGAGAGAGAGGGTGGGAAATGATATAGTTATAAGGGTAGCAAGATATTTTAGATAAGTCAGCTATTAAAATCAACCAGAACAAGTATGCTTAAAAACAAAAACAAAAATATTGGTCCAAATCTTTGAAAACTTTACATAAATGCAAATACTTTGGAGAAGAAAAGGACGTCCCTCACTTCCTCCTTTGAAAAGATCAAGCCCTAATCACAACCCCTCCTCACACATATTCTATCTCTATCAAGGCCATCTCCGCTCTCGCCAGACTGTTTTTAGCGAACTAGTAAGATCATCAGATACATATACCCTGCCTCATTTCCCCTTTCCCCTACTTGCCTCTACACAGTGAATGCAGATATTGCGTATGCAATCTATGTATCCCCAACGGCCACGGTCGCCACGGGCATGACCACGGCCCTCGATCGGGGCCGTGGGGCCGCGGTCATGACCGCAAGGGCCACAACCGAAATCGGCCCTCTGCGGCCAAAGGGAGGGGGGTCCTGCCAATCGGGGTCGGGATTCCGACGGCGCGACCAGGGCCCCAACCCCCCCCATTGAAAAAATAAAAATAAAAAAATGGGGGGGTCAATTTTAGGGGGGGGGGGTTGAAAAATAATGGACCTGCTTTTTTTTTTTTACATTTCTTTTTTCCGTTTGATTGAACGATTGCGCAGTTTTTTATTGTACAATTTTTTTTTTGTATGTGGATTGATTGATTGATTGGCTGGTTGATTGATTGATTGATTGATTGATTGATTGGTGGGGGAGGGGTCGCCCCCCCTGCCCCCAGCACATACACACATACACACACACACACACACACACACACACACACACACACACACACACACATACACCTGTCTCTTATACACATCTAGATGTGTATAAGAGACAAGAGAGAGAGAGAGAGAGAGAGAGAGAGAGAGAGATTTGCAACCATTCGACAACTCATGTTCATACATACATCCACACAGCCTGAGATCCGGACTACGAGACTCGTAGATAGGAAATCCAATCGAGATGGAGATGACGATACTGATGCCTCACCATGCAAATCTCATTTAAAATAGATTGAAGACGAGGAAGAAGTTTATCATTCCGCTCTCATACTAATGGCACACTGTCCAACCAACCAACCACTATTTCTTACCTTGTCCAAGCACCGACGATCCCCACCGCAACGTACTCAGTGCACCTACCAGCAATCGACGATCGTCACCCCGTCAACCCAACTTCTGCGTTGGCCCGCCCTTTGTAACTATTTGGCGCAATCACACAAAGTCGCAACAGACCTGCAGAGACTTACCACTGTGCTGATCACCACTACCATTTAGCCTCTACTCCAATTGAGTTGGCGGATAGCATGCGAGAGAGCGAAGAAGACACACTTGTGAGGTTTATGATTGCGACGAAAGTGACGAAAGGATGGATAAAAAAAAGGTGAAGAGAACGGGGAGAACGGTTAAGGGGGAACACTCTAAGAAGAGCATGTTCATCCTACAAGAGTGTTCGTAGCAAATCAAATCATAGAGTGGGGGTTTCAGAGCCACTATACATGTCGCGGTCTTGTTTCTATTGTCACTTGGGACTGGCAAAATCCTTCGAAGTGTAAACGAAGGTGGGAAAAAAACTTACGACTGGCGAGAGATGGTGTAAGGTGGGACTAAGATCCAACGAGATAAAGAAGGAGACGGAGTCATCAAGAGAGAGAAAAAAAATCATTATGCTTTATTGTAGAAGGAGCAAGAGAGGAGGAAGAAGCATGTAAGAAAATATTAGATATAAGAGCGCGGGCACATAAATGCATTCGCTGAAAATGTGAAGGCACAAAAACATTTATGGGAAATATCAGTGAAAGTTGCATATAATTCCTACGAGTCTACGACTAGTTCGGAATTGAAAGGTCCGAAACTCCAAGCATGCTCACTAAGGCGCGTGAAAACTCTACGCCTATTCCTATCTTTCTCTACTTGGAATGAAAATTCACACGAAATATAATAATATTTTCAAAATTGCACAAAACGAATGCAAACTTAAAGAATTATTCAATGCAAAGTAACCCATGGATAGACAAAGTCAAAAACGTACTATACAACCCCTTTAAGGACAAGAAAATTGAAAGGTGCATAGGAACCCATGTAATCATGTAAGCTCGTGCGCCACACCCTAATGATGGTGGCTAGCGACTAGGGGACGGCTGTTGATAAGGGTCTGGCCAACACAAAGAGCGAGCATTTTGCTTGTAGTTGCACCCATCTTTACTTTTTTCCCCAACCCATCGAATATCAGTAGTGTCTAAGGCCAACACTGTCACTCATTCGCACACACACTCACACTCATGTTGGCTAAAGACCCTACTAACACCAACTAGGGGGAGCAAACCGATTATCTCAGTTGTTTGTTACCAAGCGTGCTCTAGGTGGCCAGTGGGGATTCAACCCATGAACTCTTGAATGCAACTTGCGCGCCTAACCAACTGATGTATACCGGTAACTCCAAAGGCCTATGCAAAGCTCAAGACGATCAAAATTTCCATTTTTCAAAAAGGGGACGAATTTCTTCCCCCCCAATTTCCTTTCACCATCCTAAAAACTTGAGTTAGGACTCTAGCCATGCATAATATTGTTTGTATGTGCAACTTTACTTGCTCGCCCTTCCTCCCAACCTTACTTTATTTCTTTCGTTCTCTCTCTCTCTCTCTCTCTCTCTCTCTCTCTCTCTCTCTCTCTCTCTCTCTCTCTCTCTCTCTCTCTCTCTCTCTCTCTCTCTNGTGTGTGTGTGTGTGTGTGTGTGATTGGGTGGGGGTTGGGAAGGAACCCATCCCCCACCAATCAATCAATCAATCATTCAATCAAAAAAAAAAAGGAAAAAAAATCTATCTGTTTTGAGTCTTGTTTTGTTTTTGATTTTTTCTTAAATAATTTTAATGTTAAAAAAATAAACATAAAAATATGGGTATGTAGAGAGCAAAAACATCTACACCCCCATATTTGTTATTTTGTTTTTCACCTATGTTTTGCCTGCAAAAAAAATATCCGCGGGCCGAGTTGTACCACGTTCAACTCGGTTCAACGGGGAGTTGAAACGGGAGTTGAATGGGAGTTGAACCGTTCAACTCAAAACCCCCGTTGAATCCGATTTTGGACACATAGTCTGCCGAATGAACTGTTTTTACTGTGGAGAAGAAACCACGCGGCGTGGGATCAGGCTGCTGCTTCCTTCGGATCGCAAGTGTGAGTTACAGTCATCGGGAACGGGCGATCTATTTCGCCGTACTGCTGCAGGTATACGCAAGTCTCTATCTGTGTGACCAAACTGTGGAGGGTTACTTAAGGTTTACTTTTACTGTATTTTCTCAATTGAGGAATGTTTCAGTCTAGGTCTATAACGCACTCCTTTCGTGGTTATTCCGGATACAGTAGGCCGTAGAACAGTGTAGGAAAATGGTCGTGCCAGAGATGGACCAACCAATGTCGAGCGAGGAAAAAGACAGGATCAGGAACCTAATTTCGAAATGTTATATTGATGGAGTATTGCCCACGAACCTAGCTCCGAATTCGGTCGAAACGGTGGATGATTACGTACGTGTGGTCATCAACCCGGAAGTAAACAGAATTCAGGAGGAGTGGCTCATGGCCCACGCAGTTACTATTTCTTTCGGTGACGACGCGACTTCACTGCCCATCGACGTGAAAAAGAACCTCGTTCGTATGTATGAAGATGGTTGGGCGGCTGCTGGCACCGTTTCGTCCCCCCCCAAGAGAGGGTTTTTTCACAACGAGGGTAGGAACCTAGTCACATACGTCGCCCCCGCAAAGGAAATAGCGAACTGGATGCTCCGTGTGGGCAAAACGGAGATAGAGCTGGATACAAAGAAATACTCTCTCACTTTTAGGCCGTGGATGTCAGAACACGAACTGTGGGAATGGACGGAAGTAGCCAAACATCGTTTCTTCTGGATTAGGTGCTTGCAGGTACCGATAGGTGCCCTACCCCATCTCTCTAAGGCTGTGTCCGATGCCTTCGGCCCTATCATCAAGGAGAGTCAGGCCTTCTTCGATCCATTATTACCAGATCTTATAAACATTCATTTCGACTTGGAATCGGCGGCTCGTTTACGCTATAAGCGTTACTTGATAGTCGACATGGGATACTTGGGGTATGTAGAGACTGAAGTTGTTTGTGCTGCCTCACCGTGGTGCCCAGCGTGCAGGAAATATTTCCACTCGGAGGGCAATTCCTAGTGCACGGCGAGGAACAAAAAATCGTATCTCAACGCAGCGAAGTCCAACGCTCGCAAACAAGATTCGAAAGGCAAAAAGCAGGGAGGAGGCGATGGGACAGGAACGGGAACAGGGGGCGGGGGGGGGGGAAGGTCCGGGAGTAAAAACAGGCGGCAGCAAGGAGAGAGAGAATGGGAAAGAGGGAGGATAAAAAAATGGAACAGGGACAGAGGGAAAGGTGGGAGGAGATGGGAGTGCCGCTCAGGACAAAGGGGAACGGGTCAGACGGAGGGGACAAGGGAAAGGACCAAAATGCGCCAAAGGACAAGACGGAAAAAAAAAAAAAGGTCCAATGGGGGGCAAGGGAGGAGACAACCCCGATGATGATGGTGGAATGAGAAAGGAGGAGAAGAAGGGAGAAGAAGGAACGGGTGACCAAAGTAAGGAGGCAAAGAAGGATGGAGGGAAAGAGATAAGCCACTCTCGGGCGGTATTCCCCAAACCTCGCCCAGACGGGAGAGGAAACCACTCCGAAGTCGCAGCGGGCTACAATGTACCAGTCGCTCCACTGCTGATTAGAGAGAAAGAGGCGGGAACGGATAAAATGGATGAAGATATAACAATAATTAGAGAAAAGAGAAAACGGGAGGATAGAGATGAACGATCCAAACATTCTGATAGTGATACAGGCTTAGGGAAAGCGTTAGTTTTATATGACAGAGACCGCACCATTAAGACAAAGGATGTCCCTCTCTCCCCCCTCCCCTCTTCCTCCTCTTCAGAATTGGATGATGACGAGGATGGGGAAGGGGGTCTGCTGCCCCTATTCGAAGATTCGCAAGATCTCTCTCACCTAGGGATTAAAACATATTGTAACCAATCTTACGGGCTTGACGTGAATGACCAGGACAGGGCGGTAGCCCAGTTCCTCACGAAAAGGAATAGCTCCTCCCCGCTGGCAGATGCTTTTTCAGCTGGGGAGAAGTTGAGGTCGTCAGGTGAGCTGTTTGTAGACTGTGAAGATGGGATTAATGACTCAGATCATGAGAGGCAGCCCTCAGATAACGATGCTTTTAGTCCATCACCATTTCGCTTATCCTCAACCTCTCCTGCGAAGAAAACGAAGAAGCTGGCTCGCATAACCAAAGAAAAGAAGGTTCAATTTGGAGAAGGTCCAAACACGATCAATTGCAGAGCAAAATCAGATGGGAGAAAAGAGGACAAAGTCAGACAACCCCTCTCCCTTGCACAGCCAATGCGCACTTTGTCCAAGTCAGGCAAAACAAAGGGCACAGTGAAAGAGCTGGCGGTCCCAGTCATCTGCACACAGTCCCCTCATGGAATCATGGTTTTAACCAAGATTCTGGCTGACGAATCCCTGTCCATACTGGCTTTCTCATCTACAGACCCCCCAGAGAATGGTCAGCTGATGAAATGGTCGACAAAGCAGGTACTAAACAATCATGGCACAGTCACAGTTTTACCTAAGCCCAAAAGGGGAGATTTTTGGAATCAGACGAAGGGGGTAAAACAATAGCTCTGCACATTTCTTTTCTAGCACTGCAAGCTGACACCGCTGATATGGCTAATCTGCGTAACCAGAGCATTCACTGGCTACCACTAGCCCATCTGTTGGATGTGGGCATCGGCACCCTCAGAGATATAGCTATCTCTGAAGACGTTTCCGCCCTCAGTATAGCAAACTGGCTGGCTCAGTCGGAGGCCGCATATTTCCTTACCTCCCCAGCCTTTGCAGACATCCTCACTGCAAGGCAAAGAGTCCCCAAAGCAACCTCCCACGAAGTTGAAGTACAAGGGGGGGGGGGAACCAAGGGGCAACAAGCCATCCACCAGCATCCAAAGCCTAAGCGGTAAGGGCCCTGCCAATGGTCCTACCAAGAAGGGTTAGAATAGCTACCTGGAACGTACGCGGGCTAGGAGATTCGAATAACAGATTAAAAAAATCCAGACTTCGGTCATGGGTTCACTCTCAAGAAATACACATTATGTGCTTGCAAGAAACTAAGCTGAGTATGTCCAAACTGGCTGATCTGCATCAGTGGTGGGATAACCCACAACTCTGGACACCAGCAGTTGGGGCCAAGGAGGGGGTGACCATTCTAATAGACAGAAATTTGGAAATATAAATCTTAGACCAATAACAGGATCAAGATGGTAGATGGGGATGGATTAAATTTGAAATCGACCAAGAGGAATGGGCCGTAATGACGATCTACGCACCTGTGGACTACGAGGAAAGAGTGAATTTTCTAGCCTCCCTCCCTGCAGCTATCCCTGACACAGAGAATCTAATTATAACTGGGGATTGGAACACGATTTTCAACCCCGGCTTAGATTCACTGAAAGTCTACCTCATCCGTTCGGACACGGTAATGCTCCAAGAATTCTCAGATTATCAATCCTTGTTTGACATATACCGGACCCTCAATCCGGATAGCCATGGCTTCACCTGGTATGGCCCAAAGCCCAGCAAGAGGACCAGAGCGCCTAGAAGACGCCTTGATTTTTTTCTGGCACGAGGCTCCCCTTGGGATCGTTGTATGGCCTGCGATTACTACATTTCAGATCTCTTGGATCACTACCCGGTAGTCATGGATATACTAACTCGGGATATCTTAGACAAGCATCGTCCCCCTTTCCGACTGAACACCAACCTTCTCAAAGACGAATGCATTGTTAGGTGGGTAACCAGCCAGATGGAAACGTGGATGAATGCCCAAGACCTGTTCACGGATCAGAACGTCTGGGCTGACACAGGGATAGGCATAATAAAAGCTGCACTCATCCAATTCTCCAGAATGAAATCAGCAGCACGAACATGGAAAAAAATGTCCTTGCCGGAAGACGTGAGAAAGGCTGCAGCCCAGATGGGTAGGGACCCTTTTGCAGATTATTACTAGTCTAATAAGAGATCTCTGACCCTGTCTGAACTGGAATCATTACACGTCAAAAAACATGGAGAATGGCTGGACTGGCTGCGCTTGAGGGGCATAACCGGCTATGACCGCATGACCAAGCTCTCCTTTCGATCTCTGATTCTACGCCACGTCAAACCAATGATGAGAGAATTGACCCATCCCTTTGCGATTAATGCCCCGTTAGCTGCAGACACAGTTACCATGTGTGTCTATGCTCTAGAATGTTACAGAGACATTGTTACTACCAAACGCCCCTTTGACCCTCCCGATGTTGACTTGGCAAAATTCTCAGATTTTTGGGACTCACCTTACATGACCATCTCTCGAACGGCAAAAGAAGAGATGGACCAACCCATGACGGAACAGGAAATCCTACAAGCTGCAAAGCTGATGGCCAAAGGGAAGTGCCCGGGCCGAGATGGGTTGCCAATCGAACTAATCCTAGCCTCCTGGTCAGCCTTTGCGTCGTTTTTCTGCAAAATCCATAACTCTGCCATCACCAGCGGAGTCCTCCCCAACAGCTCCATGCAAGGCCTAATCTCCCTTTTGTATAAAAAGGGATAAAAGGGAGGTGCGCAACTGGCGCCCAATATCAGTCTTGAACGTGACGTACAAGCTCTTCGCCAAAACTTTAGCCTTGAGACTAGCCAAACTCCTACCGGATCTGATTGGGTGGGAACAGGGGGCGTTCGTAAAGGGCAGATCCATTTTTGACAACACCCTAGCTACGGTACAAGTCTTGGAAATCATAGGGAAGGAAAAAAGGGATGTTGTCGTCCTCCTTCTCGACATGGAAAAGGCTTCCGACAAAGTAGGATGGAGTTTTGTTTTCACGACTCTAAGAAAGATGGGTTTTGGCAAGGCCTTCTTCAGGTGCGTCAAAACCAGCTATAGCCAAGCGGAATCAGTAGTAGTGGTCAATGGTAGACTTTCTGATAGCATCCGCCTGAACCGATCACTGGGACAGGGCTGCCCACTAGCCCCGCTCCTTTTCGTCCTTCAGTTAGAGGTTTTACAAAACAACATTAGAAAAAGCGACTCCATTAGAGGACTAAGACTCTTTCCCTCCACAATGTGGAAGGGGGGGGCCATAACAGATGACCTAACAATCGCTAGTGAAAATTCAGTAGAATCACTAGAAGAGTTACGCTCGGTGTTAGACACCTACTGCTCACTCTCTGAAGCATCCATCAACTGGGAAAAGTCAGTATATTTTTTACCCCCCTCCCAGAGTCTGTGTGTGGATTGGGGTCTCCGTCAGGTTCCAGCGAACTCCGCAGATCGATTTCTAGGAGTTCAAGTCTCTCTCACAGACTGCTCAACGGTTCAGGATGCTCTGCTGGCGGAAAAAGTCTCTGCAAGAATATCCGGTTGGATACGCAGTCACAAACTCTCCCTCTACGGGAGAGCCATGGTCCTCTCGTCTGCTGCCTTCTCCCTCCTCTAGTTCCCCCTCTCCGTACACCTGTTGGGGGATGGGGCGTATGCTCAGATCAAACGGGTGGCAGCCCGATATCTCTGGAAGCCGTCAGCTGCTGAGCACCAAGGCTTCATCACCAAAGTGGCGTGGGAAACAGTTTCAATGACAAGGGACGAGGGAGGTCTGGGCATCCTCGACCCACTGCAACAGAACCTGGCCCTACTCACCAAGTGGATCATCGCAGCCACATGGGGGAACAACAACACTGCAGATGTTTGGAGGTGCCTCTTCATAGCATCATTTGCTCGCAGACGTCCTTTTTTTTTTTTTTTTTTTTTTNCTGCCTCGTCCAGGCCGGCCGATGGAATTGCAAGCTGGCTGTTGGTGCGAACTTGGTGGGTGACCGCTTTGAATTCGGGAAGTTTCGGCTGGCAACCAAGATTGGAACTGGCAGGAGTGCTGCCTCGTCCAGGCCGGCCGACGGAGGGCCATCTGGTAGTGAGGGATGCTGGGCCCGATTCCTGGTTTTGGTAGTAAAGCCCTCACTGGCCCAGGGCCCTTTGTTTTTTTTTCTGCTCATTCAATACTCAGAAGTGACATCGACGTACTTGCCCCCAATAAAAAGAAACTTCCCCGAGATTGTTGTGGTACTAAAGTGTGAATTTAGTCTTTCCAGGCAGCTGCACTTTTTGAAGCGAATCTGACTGTCATTGCGGCAAGATGCACCTCCCTGTCAGAAAGTCCTAGTGTGTGAGTTTGGCGTTAGGGCCTTAGCGGCCTTGCCACCCCTCTTGCGAGGGGTGGTAATTGAATCTGGGGTTAGCCACTTTGCAATTACTCAGTGCTCTGGTAAGTGACTCTGCAGTGGCTGTGGTTTAACTTAGCCAATTTGCTGTTACTCAGTGCTCTGCTGGGCATAACCAGCGGTAACCGCAACGCCAAAAACTGCCAGCGAAAAAAAACAAATCCAAAAAAGAAAGGAGGATAAAAAATGAAAAATGAAGTCTGCTAGGGGAAAGACTCAGTCAGATAAGAAAGTTCCATTACACACGCAGGGCCTCACTCCGCTACAGTAACTCTCCACATGCAGAAAAGACGAGTGACATTGTTCTTTTTTTTTTTTTTTTTTTTTTTTTTTTTTTTTTTTTTTTTTCAATGGCCCTTGTGATATCCCTCTATCCTGGCGGTGGTAAGAGAACCGTCAGAATTGAGGGCTTATCTGTCGGGCCACTCCATTTATTGGTGGGGAGCGGCACCTGCTGGAAACCGGGTCCAGCGTCCCATTGATACATCGTGTGGCACTGAGATTGTTGATTGTTGTTATCCGGGACTGTGGTCGTTTTCACTTCACAATCCTGGGCTCCTTTGTCCCGTGGAGCTGCTAGTGGTTCCCATCCCGTGTTGGAGCACCTTTTATCTTTTTGGCCCAACCCTATTCTGCAGCCCCCCTGTACTACGTCTGTCTCCTTTAAATCCATTACACCCTATGCTTTCACACTTCATTCCTAACCTTCACAGTTCGTGAAGCCTAAATCTTGAGTCCTTGATACTGCAGATCTCTTCCTATCTAAAATGAGATTTCAGAAGTTGATCTACTATTGTAGCCTGAATCACTTACGTACATGATCTCTTACTGTAAAATACACAGATCACCTGTGTTTGTTGGCAGTGAGCAATACATCTACTGTCTCATAGTGTGTATGTTACATGTGGAACAAGTGTGTCTATTCTGTCCTTCCCTGTGATCGCCCTTACCGTCCCTGTCCCACTTAAACCCTATAAACCCTATACCCTTCTCGATCCCCAGTCATAGCCTTAGTGATCCCCTAAAGTCTGAACCTTAGGTCATATCCGTTGTAGGGCTCGTCTATCTTGAATCAGGTTGTGATAGGGGGCTCAACTGTTATCGTGTAAGTTATGTGCGTACTATATAGCACACCTGTTAATGATAGTACCTTTATATGTCAGATCGAAGTGTTTCTTAGTGTGTATGGCACATGTGAGAATTCAGATCCTTTTGATGACCACTCTATCTCTTCCCAGTGAACTCCCTTATTTTCTTTATGTTGTTGTTACCTTTGTTCCCTGCTCCGTCGACGAGTCTGCTGCGGCTCTCGTTTCAGCTTGAAATATGGACAATTCTTGGCATTTGAGCAAGGGTCTATGATCTTTGAGGTTGCGTAGAGGACTTGTCGGTCCCTGAGCTGGCTGTTGGTGGAGGTGCAGGAATGGGTGGGGGGAGGGAGTTTGGTAGTGAGGGAGAAGAGGGAACAGTTGGAAGGGGTGTTTGGGTTATTGGGGGAGGGGGTGGCGGTGTAGCGGGGGGAGGCCCAGAGGGCAATGGAGGGGGTTGGGAGGTGGTAATCGACGGAGGTGTGAGTGGGAGCTGCGGAACGGGTTGTGTTGGTTGGCTCGGTGGCACGTTGGGGACGGCACGAGATGAAAGGTCTATCGACTGGGTGAACGGTTATTGTTGGAGGGACGAGTCGTCATTTGGAGTGATCTGTATGATGGGAAGTCCCGGTTCAGGTCTTCGAAACATTGCCTGTGGCTTTCTGCGCCATTGTCTTTCCATCTGCCACCAGGGTTTCCATTTTAGTTGTTGTGCGTTGTCAAGATCAACTATCTTATTGTCCAGATCAAGCCAGGTTGTTTTGAAGGCTGTGATCAGTTCCTGTCTTCGTATACGGCCTTATGTATGTTGCACCTCAGTGTGTCTATAATGTGCAACCTGGCTTGAACAAACCCAAAGGTATGTTCTTTGTATTCATGAGAGCACCTTGTCCGCCAGGCTACCATAAGGACTTCCAGCATTGTGTATTCGAATAGGTTAAGCTGGAAATCTTTCCATGGGGTCGCGGTCTTTGAAATGTGGCCGAGTAGGATGATTGCCACGTCCCATGGGAAGTCTGTATTGGTGAGGTATCCCCATGCTGCCATCCACCATTGCCAGATCTGGCATGCTAGAAGACAATAGAGCAAACAGTGCTCCATATCTGCAATCTGTGGTTGCCCAGGCGATCTGCAATAGGAGCATAGGGGAGACAGTTCTCCCTTTTGTTCCAACTGTGATCTAGACACTATCCATGCAGGTGTCGGCAAACAACGGTAGATTATTTGCCATTGCAGTGCCCTCTGAGATACTGGTGACAAATGTATATATTGTGACCATTTGAAGCACTGCAGGTCCTCCATATCTATGTGTGAGTCTCGGGCCCACATGTTTTTGATAATATAAGTGGTGTCATTTGTTTTATGAATATTCCTGTAACATTCTTTAACTGTAAATTTCTAGAACGAGAGCGGTTGTTGTTCTTGTCATTGCCATTCTTCAGGGTCAAATGGCAGACAACAAACTGGGGTTGTTGGTTCATAGGCCCACCATCCCTCTGTGTCATCTCCAAGCACTCTTATTCGCATGAGGCCCGAGAGCTGTTGTGTAATATCCAGTTGGGAGTTCCGAGTCATCTGCGACATTCTGGAGCCCGGGACTTCTGGCTCATAGGCTTCCAGGTCCGCCTGTGAGATTGAGCACTCTGGAACCTTGAAGATTGTCATAGGGAGCGGGAGAGAGGCTTCCAAGATCACCCAGTCCCCTTTGATGATATGCGGGCCTTTTCGAAGGGCTCGCACCCAAGCTATGGGGACCGCTTCTTGAATTTGTTGCAATTTGTCTTCAAGGTTTCGGATGTGTTTCAGCTGGGCACGCAGGTTCTTCGCCGTTTTCCATCGCCCAGCCTGGGTATCCCATAATCCCACAGATCCCCTAAAGTAAAGATACCTTTTTTGACCCATGACAGCCAGTGTGCTTCATGTTTGATATAGAACGGTTTCCCCTGAAGGTCCAGTATACATGGGTTTCCGAAGCAAGGTTGTCTCGAAATCTCGTGCCACCGGTGTGGTGGTAGAAGTTTTTTGGGGCCCATCTCTCGCCAGAGGGCTATCAAGGAAGTCCATAGCGGATCGTGTGTGAGATCAGTTTTTATTGCAGCCTCTGTTGATTCTCTGGTCCCAGACTTGGGGATGGACGGGATGGACCAAGCCGGATTAGTTAGCCATACGAAGGGATGGACCAGTTTGTCCTCAGGCGTTGGCGGGGCCAAGTTGGCAAGTTGAATGATGGTCAGTGGGCCCCACATAAGCTCGTCCGCCATGAGTAATCTGACGATCACCTTGAAGATCAGGGCTTTAGTCTGGTCTAGAGGATCAATAATAGCAAGCCCTCCCTTGGTTCTTGGTTGGGCTAGCCCAAGCCACCCGTTTTATGCATGAGTATAGCTCATGGTCGTTTCTCCATAAGTAGGCGGCTATGGCTTCTTTAAGCCTATGGTATTGTTTGCAATCGATGGACCAGAATGTTGTTTTATACCAGATGGTCGAAAGGATGACATTGTTAATGGCCAGGGCCCTGCCCACTAGTGAGGTATGAAGGCCTTTCCATTTGGCCATCGCTTGTAAGGCTGTGTGGACCAGCTGGTCCCCGTGATCGTTTAGGGGACCCAATGCTGTAAGTTGCACCCCTAGGATCCGTATCGCCTCTTCTTTCTGTCGCCAATTAACAACAGGCTCCTCCGGTGGGGGTTGACCTGCTGTATGGAGCCACCACCCTTCGGTTTTGGAGCCCCAGTTGACTTTCATGTCAGTTGCAATCGAGAAGAGGTGAATAGTTTCAGCTAGCGCTCTCATCCTCTCAGAAGAGGCTTTGATGAGGACAGTAAGATCATCAACAAAAAAAGAGGTCATTGGGATCTTATGCCTTGGTATTTCTGGTATGTCTATATGTTCAATAGTCGGATTTGCTCTTATTAAGGAGGCCAGCGCCTCCATAACTATAACGAAGAGCAGGGGGGCTATCGGGTCCCCCTGCCTCACCGATCTTTGCAGGGGGAAGGGGGGGGACAGGTGACCATTCAGCATTATGTTAGTAGATGAGGATGCATGCAGGGTGGTCACTCATTGGCGAAAACTCGGGCCAAAGTTCATTCTGTCCAGGCATAAGTCCAGGAAGTTCCAGTCTACATGATCATATGCCTTTTCGAAGTCTATGAACAAAATAGTTGCATCCACCCCTCTTTGGCGTGCATACTTAATTGTTTCATTGACCAGGAGGACATTATCTTGAATATTTATGTGGGGCATAAAGCCCGTCTGATCCATATGTATGAGATGTTGTATGCGGTTTTGCTCAGGGCTTTAGCCACCATTTTATAAGGCAGAGGTAGGAGGGTGATCGGTCTGAAATTACGAATTTTTGCTCGGTCCCCCTTTTTGTACAGCAAGGTTGTGACTACTTGACTCATCAGATCCCCGAATCTTCCTTCGTGCTGGACTGCTTGTATGTATTCGTTTAGGTCCTGTTTGAAAAGATCCCAGAAGTGTAACCAGAACTCTTTCGGGAAAGCGTCCAAACCCAGAGTTTTCTTGTCCTCCATTGCGGACAGTGCTGAGCGAATTTCCTCTGCTGACAGGGGCTCTTCTAATGTTTGCCTTTGCTGTTGGGATAACAGGGCTGTAAGGTTATTCAAGAGAGTTGCCCTCGCTTGTTGCAATGCGTTGTCTCCCCATTTGACGTTCTCTGAAGGGAAGAGGTTTCAGTAATATATTGTCGCATAGTCTACTATAGAGTACGAGTTCGAGGCTTCCTACTTTCTCGCGTCGAAGGGGTGGTGTAAGGAAGGCACTACGTTCTGTCTGGCACGAGTTTTTGCCTGTCTGAAGAAGGATTTGGCCATGGTCGCTTCTGTGGTCCCTCGTTTGACCCTTGCTTGGATACGCCATGCTTCTGATTCCCGGTCTAAGTATGCTTGAAGGTGGTCCCTTGCTTGTTGTAGTTGGTTAAATGTGAAGGTGTCTAGGGGTTGATCAGACATTTGCGCATCCCATTGTTCCAGTGTGTGCAGCAAGTTTTCCAAGACTAGCTTTCGATCTCTGGCATGCTTGATAGAGAACTTTTTTATTCGTTCTCTCAGATTTGCGACTCCCTTGTTGAACCAGTCCACCATCGAGTGGTGATTATGTTTTTGAGCCGCCCAGTAGCGCCAGAACTGCTTCACCAGTCCCTGTAGCTCAGGCTGTTTGAGCAACAAGGTGTTAAATTTGTAAAAGCTCTGCCCACGCGTGACATGATTATGGAACGATAGGCCCAGGACAATACACCTATGGTCAAAAGATCTGCAGGGACTGAGGGTTTTGATTTCCGCCACTGTGGCGAGGCCTGTCAGTGTTTGAGATATTAGGAAGAAATCAATTCTTGAATTGGACAGGCCCGCCTCTCCCCTCGATCTGAGGCAGGTGTATGATCTTTTGGCAGGGTGCAGTTGTCTGTATATGTCACACAGTTGCAAATCTTCTATCATTTGATGAAGCCTGAAGATGTCCGCTGTTATGTTGCCCCTTTGAGACGAGGAAGATGATTGTCTATCTAGGCACGGGTCAGGGATTATGTTAAAGTCCCCCGCTATAATCAGTGGGGTGTCTGCAGGTAGTGCTTGGTGAAGGGATTCCAAAAAGTGCAGTCGGTCGTATACATTGTTTGGGCCATAGGCACTCACCAAGCAGATCGTCTCTTCCCCAATAGTCGCTTTCAGGTATACCCAGCGCCCATCTTGTTTATCATATTCATATTGTACAAGTTTCAAGCGAGATGACGGGGGCAGCCAGATGGCCACCCCCGCGGATGCACGGGCTGTGGAGGGTGCTGTGTATGCTGTATGTTGCCATATTTCTTTCCTTCTGGCTTCATGTGCAGGCGACATAGTGAGGTGTGTTTCTTGTACACAAATCGCATCAGGTCATTCGACTGCGCCCGGGTCTCTAATTTCGTTCCAAATGGCAGTTCTTTTCTGTTGGTTAGCAGACATCAAGCCGTTGACGTTAATTGAGCGAATGTGGAGGTCCGCTTCGGCCAGTTTTTTGGACCATGGCGGGGGTCTGCAGAGGGGGGGGGGAACGGTTGGAGGTGGCGGGGTGAGTAGCTCGCGTGATGGGGGCGGAGGAGAGGGGGGACAAAGTGGTGGTAGAAGTTGCAGTGTGTGGACGGGTTGTATTTGTGAGCTGACCTCAGCCGAAGCCATGTGGGCTGCACTTGGGTCGGTGTCTCCCGTTGTGGGTATGGCTTGTGTCTTACGAATATGCAGGCCTGTGCGCCTAGCAGTTGGTGACATACTTGGGATCGTCCCATTTGGTGTTCATATCCAGGACCGAGTTTTCGATTATGGCCTGTATAAATGTGAGGATCTGTGGGCGGCGCCAGGCGAAGTTCGGCAAAAGCCTTGCCGAGGGTATCATTGCTAGCTGGTCATGTGAAAACCAATGGAGAGACAATTCTGCTGCAACCTTTCTTTCATCTGTTTGTTCGAAATCAAACAGTGTCACTGCCATTATGATCCCTGGTGGGAAAGGGTGGTCTGTGTGTAGGGCGATCCCTCGAGCTCCTTTGTCCCGATTCTCCTTGATGAGGAGCTTTGCTAGTCTGATTGCTTCTGGTGCCCCGTAGGTCCCCCACCATCCTTCAAGTGTCATCCCCACCACCCTGGCATTTATCAGGCTGCAATTTGCCAACGGGCCTCTAGCACGGAGTCCCAACTGCCACTGACATGAATAGGGCTCTCTCCTCATCGGGAGGATGAGAAGTCCCAACACCGTGTCGTAGTGTTGGTGTGTTTGGCATGCTGCAGGAGCGCGTATAAGGCCTCTTAGTACTCCCCTGGTGATTCTTTTTTTTTTTTTTTTTTTTTTTTTTTTCCCCTGGAAGGGAGAATGGGGCGAGCCACGCTCTGCTGCAGTGCAATACAGAGGCAACTCAGAGGGGTCGAGTAAGCAAGCCTACCCATATGACCCCACCATACCCCCGAAAAATTAATTTAATATCATGTGGCCCGATGGACCACGGATCAGATATTAAACTGATCAGAACAGATACTACACTTGATCTTAGCCTTCGCCTCCTCTTTTCCCAGTGTGAGGGTGAGGATGGGAGTCTGCGGGAGAAGGAGGTCTTGTGAGTCATCAGATTCGTCTTCCTCCCCCTGTTCTTGAGATGTTGATGTTTGTGACGAATCAGGAGTAGAATCCGATGTGGTCTCCTGTATGAGATCAATGACCGTGTTTGATATGATATGGCAGGCAGTTTCGCTATCAGAGGACCTGTGGTGGGTCGGTGCAATGTGGAGGACTGGCATTAGCATATCTGACGGGATCGGTTCCTCTAGTGGGGTCGTGATGGTTGACAGTACTCCCTGAGGGGCCAATGTATGTAAGACCCCTGCCATCTCTTGCACCAGCACCGGGGGCCAGTGTTGGTCTTCGAAGGAGAGTGTTCGATTTGTGACGTGCATCGAGGAGACTACCAGATCTGTCTCTGGCCGTGTAGGGCTCGCCACCGACCTCACTCTGTCAATCATGTGTTGAATAGTCAGTATGGTCACTTTTCCCACCATCTTCCAATCCACCTCACTTGGTGATGCATGGGCTGTGACTGATGCTCTGATCTGTTTGTCTTTCAGGATTGTCCGTCTGATTTTCTCCCAGTGTAGTGGTGATATTTTGTCATGAATCGATCCCGACGCTGGGGAGCGAATCTTTAGGAGGACCCAGTCAACCATTTCTTTCAATTTTTTTTGCACTCTTTTGTTAGCCCAGACTGGGTGTGTTTTTCGCTTTGAGTGTGTTTTGCTTTTTGCCTCCTTGTGAGTATCGTTTTCCTCTCTAGTCGGATCATGTGGTGGATATGCTTCCGGCTGGATCATGGTTTCCTCTGTTTGGGTCCGGGAGAGACCTGTGGCCTCGTCTAGCAGGGTTATGTCCCCTTGCTCATCTTTCTCTTCTTGCAGTTCCCCTAGCATGTTGGCCTGCTGGTCGTTTTCATCCTCCGATTGTATGATGGCGTCTTCTTGGTGGTCAAACCTCACGGTGGATGATTCCGAAGGAGTGACCGGAGGAGGAGGGAGCGAGAGCTGTGGATCGAGTCGAGGTGCGGCCTGCTCCCCCTGAGAGATTTGGAATTGGACAGCCGCCAGCTGCTGCTGCTGAACATATTGTCGATGCTGCTGGTGGTAGGCCTGAGTCGCTGCTTGGACTCGTTGCTGATGAGCTGCGGCTTGCAACTCTTGGTGAAAACGTTGTTGTGCCTGTGCAATCTCCCAAGCCTGCCTTTGCATCTCCACTTCGATTTGTTGTTGGTGCATCACTGCCGTTAGAGCATGCGGTTGTGCTTGTTCTCGCGCCACGCCCAGGGCCCAGAGGTGGTCTTGGGCTTGATCCGGGATCAGTGATTGCTGTCGGGGGGCGGTATGGCTCGGTGTTTGACCGCATCCCTCTTCACTGTTGTGCAGGATCAGATCTCCGCAGACGTCCTAATTCAAGACTATGGAAGAACATTCTATTCGCTTGGCACAAACTTTTCCCCAATAGAAGAGTCAAGCCCTCCTCCCTGGTGGAGGTGCTGAACCAATTTCTTTTTGAGAATGCACTGATACTCCAAGAGGATGGCTCCCCTCTCCTGGCGGATGGAAGTAGAGGGAGTTTTGGCAGGACCTGGGTGGAAAAAGGCTTCATCCAACTAAAAGACCTGTGGGATCCGTCCACTGAGGACTGGAAAAGCCTCCCCTCTTTGCGCAGATCCATGCCCAGGGTCCATAACCTCAGCGAAAATTTTGCTACCCTGAAGAAAGCTATTCCAGCCTTCTGGTTGTGCCAACTGAAGAGCAATTCAGAAGCCCTCGCCGGAACCTGGCTTAAAGACCCTGAGACACCAGGCCATTTTCTGAGGGTTTTAGGCCCAGATCTGCCGCAGGGAACCAAAGTACAGGTGTGGGCGGCACCCAGGAGAACGAGCAGAGAGTCGCCGCTGCAACATCAGGGAGAGAAGACCATTCCATCAACAGGGGGATTTGAAGAAAGCAGGGTGTGGGCCCCGGATCCGTCCAAGGAAGCGAGGTGCTTAGTTTTATTTGAGAATGCCACAGATATCACAGTGGAACCAGCGTTGATAGGTTGGGAGGGACTCGCACCTGGCGCGAACTTCTCACCAGCCTGCTTCAACCAAGCAAAGTTGGGGGTGCGAATCCTCAGAGCCAAGATTTAAAAACAGGCGATTGTCACTGCGTCTGAAAGACTGGGAAAGGAACCGGGATTCCAGGTTGGAGGGATGGACCTCTTCAAGCTGTGGAAGCATCTAAAGGACATCCCCTCTCAAAAGCAGGCAAGCCTAATGTGGCTGCAATCAATGCTCGCCACCGCTTCAGCCTCCTGGCTTGCATCGAAGGGAATGAGAATCTCCGAGGAATGCTCCCGCTGTCGGTGGGGTTGGGAAACGTCAAACCATATATGGCTGTATTGCCCGCTCTCCCTCCAGATCTGGGACTGGTGGAAGAAACATTGGACTGCCATGTCTGAGGGGAATTTTATCTGGTCCCAAGAATGGATCCTTTATGGGGAAACTCCTCAGGACACGGATCTCTCATCAGGCTGGGGTTATATCGCCCTGATAAGTAGAGGAGTGGTGATGGAGGTTCTGTGCAAAGCAAGGAACAACCCCCTTTTCAAGAAAGAGCAGCCCCTCTTCCACAGCCAGGCGGAGACGATCAAGTACCTTCTACGTCTAGCAATCAGATCAGATTGGCTTCAGTCCAGAGTCGAAGCATCCAAGAACAGGTACTGTTTTAACCAGACATGGGCCAGAAAGGGCGCCCTTGCAACTGTGTCTCCAGAAGGTAAAATGGAAGTCTGCAGCTGGCTCCTATCTTAACTGTTTTCATCTCTGAGGCCACTGTTTGGTCCGGCAAAAGCACTGTTTTAGTATTTGTGGTTTTTAGCCTACTTAGTAGCCTCCAATCTGGACCCCTGTGTTAAGAGGGACATAGTGGTTTTCTTTAGATTAAAACTTCAAATTGAATAGTAATTCGTGTTTTTCGGATCTCAAACCGTTCGGTCATAGAACGCTGTAGTAAAAGTTCAGAGATACGTAACCAATAGGAGTAGAGTACAGGCTACACTGAAGTACCTTACCTTTTCTGGGACGCTGGACCCGGTTTCCAGCCTAGAGGAGAGAGGTGAAGTGCGCCTGTCAATTAATTGTTTTTTTAGAGGATTGTTTCAGCAAGCAGGTATAAGGCAAGTATGCGAATCATAGGACTGGGAAACGGCCGCAGGGTTTTTTTCCGTAGGCTTATGCCTGTAAGCTAAGCTGGCTGATGCTGTCAGATACATCCGGGTCGAATTGTGAGGTCCCCGGCCTCTACAAATTTTCTTGGAAATGAAAAGAAATTGATTGAAAAAAAAAATAAAAATACACGCATAAATCGAGAAATGGTCTAAAAAAATAAATAAATAAATAAATAAAAAATCCTGGCGGCCATGCCGTGGGATCCGGCCCTGCAGCTACGACCACCTTTTTACCGGGCAGTTCTATTTGACGATATATATGTACATTTTATAGGTATACAAATTTGTCTTTATATATCCAAATATATATACATCGTGAGTGCTTAACTGCTTCCGGGGGCTAGGTCCCACTTACACGAATTAAGCGATATTGACCCTAGATAGCAGAGATCAACGGCTAGAATCTCTTAATCCGTGCAAGTGGGACCTTGCCCCGGGCTTAAGGTGGATTATCACTTCCAGTATAATTGGTCAGGGACTCTGCAGACTCTAGAGGGCGCAGCCTCCTGGGGGGTGGTCCCACTAGCAAAGCGATCGGATCGCATGCCTGAATCTGGACGAGTTTATGGAGATGTGCAGGAAATCGAAATGGAACTGCTTTTCTGTATCTCTGCATAAAACACATCCAGATTCAGGAGCTCGATCCTATCCTTTTTGCTAGTGGGACCTCGGCCCTTACGAGTCGGTGAAACTCTGACAGAACAGTCTATCACAGCCAATTGCTAGTGATCCTCTTCCTTTTTTTTTTTTTCCCCAAATTGCTAGTGAAACCAAAATAGTGGTCCTCAAAAAAAAAAAAAAAAAAAAAAAAAAAGGTCCTCTTCTCTCTCTCTGCCTACGGTTTACCAGGCAGATCTAATATTTATGTAGTATATACATATATATCGTCAAACAGAGCTGCCCGGCAAACCGTAGGCAGAGAGAGAGGGAGAAAAGGAGGGGCTGTGACAAACTGTTTCGTCGGAGTTTCATATATATATATATATATCGTCACAAACAGAACTGCCCGGTAAACCGTAGGCAGAGAGAGA
>BFEA01000148.1:1817256-1829208 GCA_003427395.1 Chara braunii | reverse complement strand
AGAGAGAGAGAGAGAGAGAGAGAGAGAGAGAGAGAGAGAGAGAGAGAGAACAAAATCAAATGAATCTACCGCTAGAACATGGAAATATACATTGCACACATGCGCGCAGCACACCAGACGTACGCAGCGCGCACGCCGGTGCGCATGCACCCGGGGTCCGTGCACAGCGCACTGCGCAGCGCACAGTGCCGGTGCGCCAGAAGTATGGAACGGACCGTATCCCTACGACAGGCACACATAGGTTCTCAATACATGTTCAGCTACCCCGATGAATGCGATGATAGACTAAATGGAAAAATTGTCAGCCGAAAAAACCTCCACCTCTCAATGATGATACCTAAATGCAAATAGAACTGATGGTGACCCACATTTCCTAAACGAAACTAAGACCAGATTATATGCACTGGAAGGAACTACCAAGATATATTGAATAAATGATGAAAAATTGACTAGGCCTGCGGGCCTAGCTTAGTTGGTAAGGCACAGAAGTTGCATTCAGGATGTCGCGGGTTCAATCCCCATGGCCTCACGTACGTGCCTGGGCAAGCTTGGTGTTCTACCTGCTAGAGATAACCCAGTGGCCCCCCAAGCCAGCATTGGCAGGACCTTGGCTGATGTTGTTGGCTGCTATGCAGCGCCAATATTGGCCATTAGATACCACCATGTGGGGTTGGGGGGCAGTGACTGGCCATTGCTCGGCGCTAGCACCGCCGATTTCCCCCATCGGCAATGCATGCCCACCCCTCGTCACTGTGATGAGGGACTGGTACAGCCTTGCTCTCGCACCACAGCTGTGGTGCAAACCTACCCTGTGGGCTGGGGAGAGATCCGGGTTGGTTGGTGTTCCCCTGTACTATAAATAGACTAGTGAGAGGATGAGATAGATCCGTACTACCAAGAAAGATGAAATAGATTGAGAGAAGAATATAGATTACTTATTAAAAAAAAAATAAAAAAAAATTGACTAGCGGTTTCTTTTTTTTCTTTTTATTTTATAAAGCTGCCTTCTCCTCATTGGGGGACAGCCATATATTTGGCATTCTGCCATGTGATGGAACGTATCTTTCTTTCACTACCTACCTACCACTACTCCTAAGGCTATACAGGGGACCCCTGTAATCTCTCTTCGGTGAAGGGAGACTACCTCTCTCGGTAGAGAGAGCTAACGGTATGTTTGCCCCTTCGCCCTAGCGCTTAGGGTGCAGGGTTGGGGCTGCCGGTGGGGGCCCGGCTAACACAAGTGGTTTCTGAAATTTTGAGCTTAGAAAATGATTTATGCACGTTTCCCCCTCCCTAATCTGTGGTGGTCAGGGAGTTGGGTGGGGCCCGCCAGTTGGGGGGACCGAAAGGGCGACCACCTAGAGATACCATCTCTTCTCTCTGTTTTTAATTAAAAAACCGTGCCCAGTGCCCAAGGCAGTACATAGTTTGAACGTTGAGATATCATCATTGAACTGACCGTCCCCAGATATTTCAGAATCGTTTGTTCTGTTCAACTGGTTGCATCTGGATTTGAACTCTGGTCTGTTTGTCAACAGTTCATGAGTGTACCGACTGGGCGAGGGCCGTTGGTCAGATTCCTTTTTTGCCTTGTTTACCACATTCCTTCTTCAAAACATGACCAGGTGGAGTCAGGAGCAAAACCAACACCCAATATGAGAAAGTGTTTCTGGAGGAGGGGGTAAGTGGAGGGGTGGGTGAGATGGCGGCATCTCGTGGTCAGCGTGGAGAAGGCGTCCTTGCGCACATTGTGGTTCTACAGGCGATGGCTTCACCAGAGGATCTCCAACGCCAGGAAGATGCGTGGCTGTCCAAGGTGGAAGATACACAACGGGTTATGCAGCAGATTGTCGGAGTTTTGTCCTCCGTTGTCCAGGCCTGGCCGGTGGTGGATTGGGGGGGGTCTACCACAGCCACATGTTTGGAGGACAAGTGCGAACAACTTTCAAATATTCTCTGGCAGATAGAGGAGGATCGGGCACTGGAGGCTTTCGTTGATTGGCAGCGGGCTGACACTCTAAACAGTTGCAACATGATTTTCGACCAGGGGCAGATTACTACGACGAGCTGAAGGAGAGGTCTGGCAAGTTTGAGTCAACATGGATGATAATGGCTGCTACACCAGTGGCGACATCGGTAAGTGGCGATATGTCGACATATGCTTCATCAATGACACTCAAAACAGTGCCAATAAATTTATCACCACCGGTAGCGACTAAGATAATGACATCTACAACAGCGACAATCGCTTCAACAACATTGACAGCACTCATGACGATGACATCTGCAACAGCGATGACCACATCAACAACATCAACAATATCAACAACTCTTTGGACGATGACATCTAGAACAGTGGCAATCACATCAACAACATCAACAGCGCTCACGACGAAGTTTTCTACTATTCAATTCTCGGCAACAACTATTTTGCCGACAACGGCTACAGTGACGAATATGTCATTTGCCTTCCTGTTGGGGTTGAAGGGTGGGAGAGGATCTTGGTTGGCAGTTTCACAGTGCTTCTGTTTATCTTCATGTGCTTTCTATGCAACATGGGACGACGCTGATTGGGCGAGGGGGTGAGGTCAGGGATGACGATGAATCTTTCCCGTGGGATTCTGGGGGAAGTAGGGTGGGATATCTGTTGACCGACGCCGTATCGCCTCCTGGCCTGTTTTATGTCTTGTATTTATGTTTGCAGCTCTTTGTGCCTTCAGATCCTTTTTGTTATGACCTCGCTTGGATTACCTGCGAGAGGGCTGCTGAGTGTAGATTTAAAATTTTCACCAACGACCGTTCTCGCTTCAGGATCATTCCTGTGCTAATTCGTGCTCATGTAGGATGACACAAACTGTGTTGGGAGGGCTGCTAAGGACATACTTGTCTTTTCCTATCAGCGAGTGTTCCTCCCTTCTGGATCATCCATGTGTTCATATGCACGGAGGTAGGGAGTTACCTCTTCTGTTAACCTCTTGTCATAATCACATAGGGTTTGATTGGGATTCAGATTGTGATCGACTATTGTGACGGACCCGCCGGGATGGCGGTCCGTCAGACGAAGGGGTGAGGAGATGGAGATGGAGATGGAGCTGGAAGGGACAACGCAGCTCCGACGCAGACTCAACACGCACGTACTCCAAACTGTGCAAATGACGAATGAATCGAAAGCAGATTGGAGTTGAGGTATACCCCCAGCGGACTGACTGGACTTGTACCGACAATGGTACCAGGCAGGACAGGACTGGACTGGACTAAATGAATACACGGCCTGTTGGGGAGTTTCTCTAACAGCTCAAGGAAAACCTTCCATCAATGATGAGTGGATTTCGAGACCGGCCGTGGAGAAAATGAATCAATGGAAACATAAACATACCGCACTTTTCGGGAGAGCCCTCATCATTAACAATGTCATCCTTGATTCCTTGCTTCTATTTGGTACAAACATGCACTTTGGTCTATCAGTAAAGAGCATACTAAGAGACTACAAAGGCAGGTGGCAACATTCTTATAGAGAGAAAACCATGAGTTGGAAAAGGTAATACCAAGAGTCGCTTGGTTGTCCTTGATTCAACCGAAAACTTAAGGAGGTTTAGGTATTTTGGATTCATCCTTGCAATATAAATCCTTGTCTCTACAATGAATTAAAAAACTAATATTGTCCACAGACAAGCCTTGGCAACATCTGGCTCTGGAACAGATTCGTAGGCTTGCGCCTTCGTTAATGGGGGATATACACCCACTCACCTAGTTAGAAGACATGTATTGGAGCATTCCCAAGACACAAGCATAGTTCAGAGGAAAGGAAGATAGGAGTGCAGCTAGAAGAGATCTTATACTAGATGACTTGTGGGTCTCGCTGCTTAAAACTTGACACCAATTACCCCCGCCCAATGAACCTTTTCCCTCTCGATATGAGGAAGTATTGTGACAACCTATTTTTGCCAATCGGTGGATCACAGACATAAATAGTCGAATTTTCAATAGTTAAGTCTCACCTTGGACATTGTGAGTTAAGAGAGGGGTGTTGAGGATCAAAGGTTTATGGGACCCAAGGATGAAAGACTGGAAATCGGTGGAACAGTTGAGACAAACCTTGAGATATCCGCATCAACTAGCTGCTAATCTGAAACAAATTATATTTTCTATACCTTTGGATTGGGTCAAAACATTGAGACAGGGACCTAAGATTAAGGAAGCGGATTTGAATGTAGGATTTCAACCGGATGATCAACAAATGATTGGCAAAGTTGTTCACACTTTTCCTCATGAAGCCTTTGTAAATATCTTCAATTCCACGAGGGACCACCTCTTGGTGCAGTCCCCCTCCAATACAATCGAAGTCTTTCCCATCACGAAACTTTACAGAATTAAAGTTTTTTGTATCTCATCAATTTTTTGGGCTGGAAAGCCTACCATCCTCAAATTCATATCCCCAAACTTCCCTTTGACCCAACAAAATGGATACGGCAGACTTCAAAGAGAGGGAAACCAAGTGTTTACAATCTCTATTTGTTAAAACAACCTATAGATTACTTTGGACCAAGGTGTACATTTCAACAATACTTCAAAAAATGTGGGCTATGCATCTAAATTTTGATATAAACTTGATGATGAACATAAAATTTTCCAAAAATATTTGACAGAGACCAGCCAAGTTTTATTCCCTTCAATGGTAGATAGTCCACCGTAGTCTGCCAACGAATGATTGGCTAATAAATCATTCTTCACTTGAGCAAAGAGGCATAGCAACACCCTGGTGTATTTCCTGTAGAAAATTGGAGAAACTATAAAACATATTTTTATGCAATGTCCAGACTCGGTTCTTCTATAGAAAAGATGTGACTGTATATGGAGGGGTCTAACAAAGATAAAATGACCTTGAGACTGGAAAACAATTTTACTATGACACTGGTTTCCCCGAAATATCACACTTTCTAATTTTCAAGACAACCTCTTCAGAATTGGCCGCAAGGCACTATTATGAACCTTATGGTATCAAAGATGCGTCTTGGCTAAGGAAGGGGTGTGTTTGGAGGGAACACATGTATCCGATTATGTTTTACAATTTGTACAAACGAAAATCAGAGCGCAATGGTATGCTACAAAATTTAAGTTAATTCATCTTAAGTAAAAGAATGATATTAAACAAACAATTCATGTATTTACGATGGATTGGCTGGGAGGGTCTGCGAGGAGGAGCTTAGGGGAGGTTACATGGCCAGGGGCAGAAGGGATGAAAAATCCTCGCAGCTTACAGGAATGGTTCAAACTTACTCCAACTTGTTTTCTTCTACCCTCAGATCTCCAAAAAAAAATTCAAACCCTTTTCCCCTTTTCGAGCTATCTCTTGTGGATCTACAATTGTTTGGATTGGCGGGGGGATTGAATGGGTTTCATAAGAAAAGATAGGCAGGGTTGCTAATTTTGTTTGTTATATCCGGCGGTCCCAGAAGATTTGAAGAGACAATCATTCCCTTAAACATCATTTCATCATTTTCAGGTACCAACTGTTATATGTATTGGGGACGTTGACCCCGTTTTTCGGCAGGGAGTGTTGTTAAAAAAAAAAAAAAAAAAAAAAAAAAAAAAAAACACGGTCTGGTCCCACAGGTTGATAACGCTGGCTCTAGGCCACGGCAGCCAGAGGCACGTTGCACTATCCTCAGACGTGTAGTGGATCACTGGAGCCATAAACACGCTTCTGCAAAAGCAGCGGAACTCTGCAACGATAAAGCTAATAAATCTAGGATGCAGAGCAAGCTCCATGCGGAGTTCATACGATGTCTGAGCAAAAACAAATGTTTGATATACACATCCTAGCTAACAGCAAGAAATGAAATGTAGCAGTGTACAATTATGAAGTCCTAGAGGCCGCTACCTCGGTGCTGAACGGAAAATGTAGCAATATGTCACAAGATAATGTCGTGTCGCTGAACCACTAAAAGTGGGATTGTCTCAGAGGGCATAAATGCAACTTAACAATCGAAACTCCTAAGCGCAGTTACACAAAAATATGAGATGGATCATCAGGCTCAGGGCGAGGGAGTGGTAGCGAAACAAAACCAATGATTCTAATAGATAGAACATCAAGGTGGGTAATGCTCGACAAAAGGGTGACACCACGCAGGGTCGACCATGAAAGGGAACTTGAAATAGGGTGGAGAACCTGAAATAGGATGAAGATATGCCTAAATGAAGGCATGTAGTGACCGACAATAGGGTGATGAGGGTAATGGGTGAGGAAAACATGCACACAACATACAAGGGAATGCACAAGGTAGGGTGATGGCTTGAGGTAATAATGTCAAAAGTACTTGAACCCGATAAAATAGTCGAAGTCATCGAAGTGGCCGGTGACGTCAATGAAATCAGAGACGAGTCGATATCGAAGCAACCGCAAAACATGGACATACTGACGAAGTTGATGATGGAGTACCTGAAGCCTGAGGTGTGAGTTAGTGGGAAGATAGATAGGTGGTGAGAGTGTGAACGGTGTTGGAGAGCAACACAATTTGGTGCATTAGGAGTCCATCGTGCAGGGGGTGTGCGTATTGCCATTTGCAGGGGTCATGCCCATTGCAAATTTGGAGCGTCACGGGAGGGATGATCCTCTTATGACCGACACACGAGGACGTATGGATGAGGACAGCAGGAGGGCAATGACACAACCTCCACCATTCATGTTGTGCAGCTCCTCTGTGTTATCGTTCATGACAAACATACGACCTACAATTTTGGAGGCAGTGCAGCGTGTGCGAAGCATTATGGTGGAAGGCGTGTCAAAGGATTCGAGATTGCCGGACACTGCGCATGAGAGGTCGCAGGACTAATCGTCTAAGCGACGACCAGCAACGACGGAGCGTGCACCATCAAAGTCCCTTCCTCCGCTCTCACGGAAGGAGAGACCAGCACAGGGATTGAGCTCGGTCAGGAAGGCCACGCAGACATTACATGATGCCCATCCAAGGTTTGGCTGGTTTACAGAGATCTCCACCGTTGCCACGGGGATATCATGCTTGACATTGCAGGTTGGGGTCAACGACATGGCGGCGATGGCGCAGGATGAGCTATATGAGTCTCACAGGAGGATAGCACAGGGTCAGGGTCCTCCACACAGGTCGGAGGACGTGCGACGAGCTCTTCGGCACTGCGTCGTGGACGCCTGTTGAGTTCCGCTACACACGCGTGCAAGGACGGTCTCGTTCCGATGGTTGACGATCCAACTCTGATGGTCCCACCTGATAGAGTCATAGCGGGTCGCATTTTGTCCGAGGACGTAAGAGACACGACCCCTCATGTTGCGGATGCAGCAGTGCTTGGATGTAGCACAGGGAACAACGGTTTAGAGATGCCCTTAGGGCAATGAAAGAGGGAGGGGTTGTATGACGTTCTCCTTAGTGATATGGAAAGAGGTGAGGTGAGCGAGACGGAGAAAGAGAGAGTCATCTAGGCACAGGAGGCAACTCGTCCTCGGCCCAACCACACAGGAGGCGGCACCGACATCCCATGCAAAGGAGGCGGCGGGGAATCATCAATGATATGGAATATGATAATCGAAATGAACGAATATATATCTTTTCTAATACTCAAATTCAATTTATTAAGAAATATAATAATATACTTATAAGAAAACTACGGCGCAATCAGGGTTACAGTTTGCAATTGCATTTCAAACTGCGTTTTAGCAGTTTAGACAGGGCTCAAGTTTCAATTGTATTTGAAACTAGAACTCCCCTTTTCTAGCAGTTCAGTCAGGCACGTGGCCGATTTTTTTATTTTTTTATTTTTATTTTTTTATTAATTTTATTATTATTATTATTTTTTTTTTTTTTCCGTGCGCCGCACCGCACCGTGTCGCGGCTGGAAAAAAAAAAAAAAAAACAGCCCCATGGTTGGGCCACGACCGAGATGTCTCGGCCACACCCCAGATTGGCCACAACCCAGATGTAGCGTGGCGGGGCCGTCCAACACAATTCGAACCTGGGTCTGTATTTCAACAGTGCAAGGATGGGGGTCGAAGAAAAAAAAAAGAAAAAAAGAGAAAAAAAAAAGAAAAGAAACGAGAAACTATGAATCCACGCAGGTGGAAGTTACACCAGTGCTTTGAGGAATGTATCTGGCCAGTATGTGAGGATGTGAGACATGTCATTTTCTTTGTTTTCTTTTTTTTGTGAGGTCCTTCTAGCACCCTGTCAGCATGCCGGGATGGATTCCACGCGTGGCAACTAATTGCCTTGTTTCATCCAGTTCGAGTCAAGTATTGTAGCATCCTATATCGGACTGCAATCACAGTATAAAGATGTTGTGTTTTTTTTTTTTTTTTTTTTTTTTTTTTTTTTTTTTTTTATTGGATGGATGAGGACCCTGACTGATCTGATATCTTATTGTACCCCGAGTTTCGACTGCAATTGAACCTCGGGCCTTGATGAAACAGCTAAAACGCAATTGCATTTACCATTACAAACTGCATTCATGACTGCGCCGTAATTACCCCTATATTTATTACATTATATATGTATTCTATATGCTTTCTTCTATAAATATATATTCTTATATTTCTTAATAAATTGGATTTGAGTATTAGGGTAGGACCCCACAGGATGACGGCAAACGGTTTCGGAAGTCTTTTACTTCCAGCCGACTGCCCATCGCCAACGGAAACGATGAAACAAAAGGGACCCTACTGCCACCGCAAAATTTTGCTTTTGCTTCGGAGGCGGTCGCCCAAAAAGGAAATTCTGGGGCAGTTTTCCTTTTTGGGAAAGGTCGGGGCCTGGAAGGTCATTCCTGGTCCCTTGCCATTGGTTGTAATGGAAGGCACAAGCGGTTGACGGGTAGCTGAAAATTCCGGAATGAAAATTTTGAAGTGAGAGTTTTGGGCAGTCTAAAAATCTCGAATGGTCCTGAAGTGGTGAAAGGTCCGAAGACCTTGAAAACCACCTGTTTAGGTAGGCCACATCCTGAAGTGGTGAAGTGAGAGTTTTGGGCAGTCTGAAAATCCTGAATGGTTATGAAGTGGTGAAAGGTCCGAAGGCCCTGAAAACCACCTGTTTAGGTAGGCTGCATCCTAAAGTGGTGAAGGGTGTCCTGAAGTTGTGAAAGGTCCGAAGACCTTGAAAACCACCTGTTTAGGCAGGCTGCATCCTGAAGTGGTGAAGGGTGTCTTGAAGTGGTGATGAAAAATACGACTGTTGTTAACCTTCTCTCATGGAAGGGTTGCGACTTTCGTCCGCATGTGCCGGAGTACGCACCCGAGAGGTAGGTAAACGGACCGACTTTTGGAAAACGGGAATTCAGGGCCACGTAGGAATAAGGAGGCCGCAGATCAAGTGGAAACGGTCAGCTGACGACTTCCGTGGCGGCAAAATCCGTATGTGCAGTCTCGGAAGTCGCCTCCCAACTTCCGAAACCGTTTGCCGCCGTCCTGTGGGGTCCTACGGTAACCCTTATAATTCTTTTTTATTGTTAATGGCTAGGACCCTTCCCGCCAAAGATGTGTGCTTTCCATTTGGTAATACCTTGGATTGTTGTGTGGACCAGGTGGTCCGCATGGTCCTTTGGAGGGCCCAGGGTTGTGAGTCTCACCCCCAAGATTCATCTGGTTTCTTCTTTTGGTCTCCAGTTGACCGACGACTCGGCTGGGGGGGCTCGCTAACTGTATGCATCCACCATCCTTCGGTTTTAGAACCCCAACTGACTTTCACGTCAGTTGTGACTGAGAATAAATGGATGGTGTCCTCCAAGGCTTTCATGCTTGTTGGGGTGACCTTGATGAGGACTGTAAGGTCGTCTATAAAGAGGGAGGTGACCGGGAGCATGTGCGGTGGCAGCTCTGGAATGTCTATTCGTTATATAGCTAGCCTAAGGTTGGTTCTGATCAGAGCGGCCAGGGCCTCCATGACAATGACAAATAGTAATGGTGCTATTGCATCTCCTTGTCTTACTGATCGTTGCAAGGCAAATGGGGGCGACAAGTGTCCATTGATCATGATATTTGTCGCGGCCGAGTGGTGGAGGGTGTTGACCCATTATCTGAAGCCCAGTCTGAAGTTCATTCTTTGGAGGCAGAGATCAGGAACTGCCAATCCACATGATCATACACTTTTTCAAAATCAATGAATAGGATCGCAGCGTCACGTTTCCTCTGTCTTGCATACTTGATGGTCTCATTCACAAGTAGTATGTTGTCTCGACTGCTTCTCCCGGCCATGAAACCCGTTTGGTCTGACACAAAATCTAACACCTCCACCAAACCCAATTTCACTCTACTCCAAGCCATACCAACAATGATGAACAAGACACATAGAAGAGGGCGGAAAGGGATCAGGGAATTCCGACAACAACAGCCGCCATGGAATAGAAGGATCCAGATTGGAACAGTCATGGAATACCAGGTGGTCGTCTCTCTGAAAATCCTCCTGTTCTGCCCCTTGTGCTCCATTCCATTGTATCTTCCCAATCCTCCCCCCTTCGCATCCCCCTACTTATCATCAGAAGTTGTTTTCCTAAAAGGAACACAAGAAAATTGCCTGGCTCGATTAGCGGACTTGTGCGTTTTTGTGAGGGACGCCCGGCCCGTGTCCTGGCTTGTATAATACAGGACGAAACAAAACACACACAAAAAGGGAAAAGAAGAAAGGGAAGCTTGTCTCCAATGGATGATACTCAGCTATGGATATGCCCCCGACTGCTGCACGCCAACCAGTGGTCAGATCCCACTTGCACCTAATCCATCCTTTTCTGACAATTATAGATCTTCACAATCTATGGCCAGAAATGGAGAATCCAGGCAAGGGGGACCAGTAGCCGTTTCTGTTTTTATTTCTGCAAATCTGGATTTGCAAAGAAGAGAAAAGAAGAGACTTGTCCTTTTGTTCATTCCCCTTCTCTTCCATCCCCTCTATGGGCCTGGCCGCACCACTCCCCAAAAGCCAGCATTCTGAATGAATGTGAACATGTTGTTGGACCTGATGCATCGGAATTTTGGCATTTGGCACATGGTGCAGCGAGGCTCTATGTCTGAGCTTGGGTGCCCCAAAATCTGCATATGCATATGTGCATGTACCTGTGCATGGCCCCAGGTGGGTATGATACAGGAGCTTTCTGTTTTCTTTTTTCGGTACAGGAGCTTTCTTTTCAAATCATGTCTCTTCCTCTCTCTCTCTCTCTCTCTCTCTCTCTCTCTCTCTCTCTCTCTCTCTCTCTCTCTCTCTAATCTCTCTCTCTCTCTTCTCTCTCTCTCTCTCTCTCTCTCTCTCTCTCTCTCTCTCTCTCTCTCTCTCTCTCTCTCTCTCTCTCTTCTCTCTCTCTCTCTCTCTCTCGCTGTGCCTGTGTTCAGTTTCATCCCTTTGAACTTCTAAAGATAGAGGCAATGTTTTGTGAAAAAGAATTTATTTTTTTCCTTGCAACGTTTTCTGAAAAAGAGAGCTTTTTTTTCGAAGCTGAACAAAAAAGCAGATGGAGGCAATCCAGGGAAAGGTTCCCCTTGCACAGATGAAGAGATCTTATTTGTATACGAGGAAGATCGACGGCCAGCATGTCACTTGATGGGTGCTTGTGGGGCCTCCCGCCAAGGTCTGAATAGAAAATAGGATTGGATAAAGATTCTAGATTTGGTTGTGTTTTACCCAGAGATTCAGAAAAGCAGACCAATCGCAATATTCTGCATCTCTCCAGAATCATGTCCAGATTTTACTGTAAAAAAAGAAATCTGATCCTCTTTAATAGTGGGACCTTCCCCCAGGGACACAATGCTGATGGGCCCACCATGAAGTCCCTCCCCTCTAGTTATTTTGGTCCCGGACACCCGGTTATTTATATTTCCTTTTTTTTTTAAATATATTTCCTTTTTGTTTGGTCGGTGTATGGTTTGTTAGGATTGTTGGCCTGAGACACTCCTTTTTAAGACCTAGGATTGGGATTTTTTTTTTTCTTTTTCTTTTTTTTTTT
>BFEA01000148.1:1750247-1763621 GCA_003427395.1 Chara braunii | reverse complement strand
CTCACCCAAATAGAACGCCCGGTCATAATCGCTGCATCTGGACCGAAAGTTGTGCCAAATACAGCTATAATGACCGGGCATTCTATTCGGGTGAGTGAAGACGGTAGACCAGTTGCTAATGAAGGAGCTTCTCATCTTTACGTAATCGGATTGGTTTTGTTTGGGCGGCCTTCAGCAAATGGCCAGATGCCGAGGGGGCAAACTCAGGGCATACTCACACCAGGACTTTTCTAAATGTATCGGACTGCAATTACACCCAAACCTGGACGAATTTGATTGCAATCGCTTCCAGAGCTGAGTTGAAAAAGTCCTAGCGTGAATGTGACCTCACATAGGCCCTCAAAGTCACAAAATCACAAAATGAGCAGATCCAGATGAGAGTCCTTGTAGGAGTCGTCGTCAATCTGACCGGTGATTTTGCAATTTTGTAATTTGAGGGCCTGGTACAAGTATACTCTCAGAAGGGAGCTTTTGATGTCTGGAGTTGGAGTCTGGGGGCAACGGTCACACCAGCGAAGAGGACGCATACATTGCATAGATGATGCACAGCTCTATCGAGATTTTCCTCACCTCTCCACGAACACGTCCAGGTTCAGGGATCGAGTCCACTCGGCTTTGGGAGTGGGCCCTCGCCCCCAGCAGGACCCCAACAGGGCCATTCTCATTCTTTCGAGGTAGACGTTGTTCCAAGGATGCCCTCGAAAGAATGGCCCTCTTCAGGACCCGCTTGGGGCGAGGTCCCACTCCCAAAGCCGAGTGGACTCGACGCCTGAATCCGGACCTGTGCATCATCTATGCAATGTATGCGTCCTCTTTGCTAGTGTGACGTTGCCCCCCTGCGGGACATATTACTGGCCCAGCCTAAACGGGCCCCTGCAACAGTTGGGAGAGAGAGAGAAATCACTCCTCCTCCGTGCCCCTGTTACTGACCAATCCTCCTTTGCATTGCTCGGGCGTGATGGGCCACTGCAAAGGAGACCATCCTCGGGCGCGATGGCCAATGCAAAGGACACCATCCTCAGGCACGATGGCCAATGCAAAGGAGATGATCCTCAGGTGCGATGGCCAAGGTCGGTTTGGCGCATCCTTCCAGGTTTTTTAGCCCGACTGACTTGACTATTCTCAGACTGATGCGAATGCAGTCCGGTGCACGAGACAATCCTCAATCGTCCCTCTAGCGCAATTAGCCTCCTTTATTCTTTGTTGTACAGCCTCCTTAATTCTTATTTTCTACAGCCCTCTTTTTTTATTTTTTTATTTTTTTTTCCCGTACTTCATATCAGACTGTACAAATGCTCCTTGGGCTACAATAGGATTGTGTCAAATTTGTTTTAAGAAATTTGTTTGAGCAACTCGCTGTTTTTGTTCTCTTAAATGTTTTCATAACTGCTCAAGGTGCCTGGGGGTGCTAGAGGTGGCTGATTATATCAACACCTCTAGCATCACCAGGGGTGGTTTAAAAAAAAAGAAAAGGTGTAAAATATGAAATTGTTAGGTGAAAATACTAAATTTGTAAAACATGAAATTGTAATTAGAATTTTGTAGGCCTCCTTTTGGCAAGGTAACTTCCTTGAGTGGGAGGGGACAATTATTAAGAGGTGACACCCCTTTTGAGCCTGGCCAGTGATGCCGTGCTCGATTGGAGGGCCAGCCCGCCTTTCATAACGGACTTGGGCCCGTTTCCCGGCTTGTGTAATAAAGATTTCCTCTTTTTTTTAAAAACACGGATAATTTGCAAAAATACCCCCGTAAGTTGAGATATATGCCAAAATGCCCCTGAAAGACGTGGGTAGAGCATAATGTCCTTTTGGGCCGATATCTTTGTGTTGTGCCCCTGTCAGGCGGGTGTGCAACTTTGCAATCTGGACCTCCTCCCCGTTTCAAATTGGGCCTTGGCCTTTTGCAATAGCGCCTAGGAAAAGTAGGCACGTACTAGGGGGGGCATTTTGGAAAGTTAGACAGGACTCGACCCTATCAAAGGATCAAAGAGAAGGCGCTGACGCGAAGTTCTGAATCTTAATTGGGGAATACAACAGGCATTAGCTAAAATGGTTCTAGAACCCGAATGGGAAGCCCGTTTAACCCGGTAGGGGTATATTGCAAAGATGGGGGTCCAACCGACGCCAGGGGCATTTCACAAAATATTTTTTTTGTCAGAGGGGCATTCCGCTCTACGCACATCTTTTAGGGGCATTTTGGCATATATCTCAACTTATGGGGGTATTTTGCAAATTATCCTTGAAAAAAATGAGCCAAGCCTGTACAACAACCTCCACTCTTTAAAAAAAAAAAAAAAACAACAACAACAACAACAACAACAACAACAACAACAACAACAACAACAACTGAGGACGAGAATCTATGCGCCCCTATGCCTTCGTTCACGGGATATCTGCTCTTGTTTTTGCTTTTTTTTGGGCTATTCTCTCACTTACCGTACGTACCTTTCCTCCGAGAGAAAAAAAAAAACCTGCACGCTGTGCACTGGAGTGAAGAATTATTTATCAGCTAAGACATAGAATTCCTGGACGTTATATAGCCGTGCTCCGTGCTATTTTTAGACTAGAGATGCAGCAATAATGACGGGGCATTTTATTCAACTGTAGACGACGGTAGGAGTCTTTCTACGTGCAAGCCAATTGGACAGCGCATTCACATCAGTGGCATGGGTATCATAGTACCTCCAGATCAGCTGTTCTTCAGTTGGGAGAACAAACAGAATGACGGACGGGACATCGAACTTGCACGCCCTCTTGGGAAGTTGGCGTAAACGAGGCAAATCTTTACCTGCTGAGCTAATTACCCAAATGCACTGCGCCCAACATCTAAAGAGCCCGAGCCCTTCTGCCGTCCACATTCCCCAAGTCATAGCAAGACATGGCCCCAAGTCTCTTCCCTTCTATCCTGAAGTCGAGGGCCTCTCCTACTCATCCGAGCTCGTTCCGTTTGTGCAGACCAAAGTTTGAAAGTGGTAGTCACAGATTGTCACCGTCGTCCTCCGTCATCCCAACATCTTCTTTCTCCTCCTCCTCCTCCTCCTCCTCCTCCTCCTCCTCTCCTTCCACCTCCTCCTCTCCTTCCTCCCTCCTCTGCCTCCTCCTCCTCCTCCTCTGTATTTCATATCTCAGCTCCCTCTTGCATTTCATCTCCATTGCATCTGGACTCAAACTTAGATCTACATTTCAACAGTTCATGGGTGTACAAGCTCAGATAGGCCCTTTGGTCATGTGGGCATATTTCCTCTTGTGTATCTTCTTTTCAAACACATTATGGCACACTTCCTCTAGCACACTGGTCCTGTTATCCGTTGAAATATGTAGTCTCCCTCACAAATTTGCAGGCCGTCTACACCCACTGCCACTGAGGTTGATATATCATGTTAACGATGTCGAGAGAATTCCCACAAGTCCCTCGCCCTCTAGCCTCCCTCTGCTACCCTATAGCAGGTATAAGCCTTCAGCAACCGCCATCGACGACGCGGTCGCCGGTCGGTTAACATAGCCCTAAAAATTATCCCCAACTTCACTTTTCGCCGAAGTTTTCAGTGCTTGGGATGTTAACCTGGGGCGGAAAAGTGGGGTCCCTGTTACCCACTTGTGCGCCACTGCTGACTGCATTGTCCGATACCTCATGTATGGTGCGCTCATGTATGGTGCTCGTCTTCTCCAATGTATGGTGCCCTCATGTTGATCAGATTCATAGTTCTAATAACCATGCGATCGGGAAGGTGGGAGGCATAAGTGCCGCATCTGGCAATGCCGACTTCTATACCTAGCTGGCCTAATTTTGTACCCACCTTCCTCCATTGGATTTGGTTGTGGGATGGGTAAAGGAGGGTGGTTATGTGTGGTAAACTAGAACTAGATGATCATTAGGGACTACGACTTCTTCTTAAGGAGACCGGAGCCGAAACCGGGAAATGGCCGTGATATCTAAGATTTCATTAGGGACACTGGGCCCATTTCACAGCACATGTCGCTCCACAGGAATCGACTAGAGTTGACGTTCCGTTTGGGCCCTTCAGGGGAGGGGGAAAAAAAAACATGGCAGGCCTTCTTTGACTGAGATATTCCAAAGGGAAACGGTCGCTCGAGGACCTCATTCCCAGTGCCCATCAACTGGATCGAAGGAAAGATCCTTCAGCCACACGCGCACCGCCTAGACAGCCCTGTGTTCTCACCCTCAGTACTCCGCACTCGTCTCCGCGAGGCCATCCCCTTGCTTGTCCACTTCCACAGGTTCTCCTCCATTTTCCTCTAGCCAATCCCCAATGCCCTCCTCTAGCCAATCCCCAATCCCCACTCTTCCCTGTTCCCAGACAACCGACCGGCTTTTTCAATCATCTTGTGGGGTTGCTGTAGCCTTTTGCAAAAAAGGGCGTCCCCCAGCAAAACCGGCCAGTACACCCTTCAGCACAAAAAAGGTGTCCCTCTAACCCTTTCGCAAAAAGGGTCCCCCTAAACCATTCCCCAAAAAGGTGCCCCCCTAAACCCTTTAGCAAATAGGTGTGTGAACCCAACCACACCCTAACCCTTTACCAAAAAGGAGTGTCCCCCCGTCTTGAGAGTGCATAACCCTTCAGCAAAAAGTGTCCCCCTAATCCCTTTAGCAAAAATCGGCGTCCCCAGCTAAACCCTAAAACCTTTAGCAAAAAGAAGTATCCCCACTTTTGACAGTGCGCCCCTAACCTGTCCGTCGTAACAGCGAGTCAAGTCTCAGTCCAGTTCTCTTCCACATTGTGCCCATATCTGAGTTGCTCCTCCATTTGGGCATCCGGGCCTGAAAATTGCTCCTTCATTTGGGCATCCGGGCCTGAAAATTGCTCCCTCATTTGGGCATCCGGGGCCTGAAAATTGCTCCTTCATTTGGGCATCCGGGCCTAGTTCCTATTCAGCACATCCGGCGTTCGTGGTGAACCCAGACTGACCACGGGACACTGTGGGTGGGGGAGGATGCAAGTCCATGCAACACCCCTGTCACGGTGCGCGACGAGTCCATTGCCAGAAAAGAGGTGGCCTCGTCACTTCCTCCCGCTGCTCGACTGGTCAAGATAGCTCAAACCACATCCTAATCAGAGTATCCAAGCAGGGATCGAACTGTAGGAGTGCATTCTGAACCTCCTCCCTCCCACCCCCCTCCCACCTCCCCCTCCCTCCGTGCCGTCTCTGAGAACAGACCAGGTTCTGCCTTGTAGCCGTGAGCAGGGGTCACGAGCTGCACGGAGGCCAAAACGCCCCACCTGTGCTTGAGAAAGACACCATCCACACTACCTTTCCCGCCCGCTCAAAAGGAATTTAAAGCCCCAAACCGTTTCAGATGCAAAAGCCTCTTGTCACGGCTCGCTGTTTCAAACTTTCAGTGCCGATAACAACAGGTAAGACTCCTGTCCTCTTCAGCGTCTTGGGATAATAGCTCCCAAAACCATCCACTTGCTCACATTTCTTTCCTCGCGATTATTTCTACACAGCAAGTTGCACACAGCCCCTTTGATCAACTTCAACAGAAGACCCATCTAAGGACCAAATTGAAGGTCTGGACGAGAAACAACGTAACCTCCCCCGCATTATTAATGAATGACGAGGGCTCCACCAGAGACTGGCTTGCGCTTGTGCTTCAATAATGAGAGTTTCTCCGAGGTCAGTTTACACAAAGAGATCATATGAGAGAAGAGGAGGAGGGGGGGAGGAGGGGCACTGCTCAGCGTTGGCACCCTGGGGCTCGAACTGGTCCTCCACCCACCCAAGGGAACCCATTTTATCCTTGGCACTTCCAGGCGCCTGCCTTAATTTACCTTTACCTGACCACCCATTTTATCCTTTGCACTTCCAGGGGCCTGCCTTGTTGTCCAGCTGACCACTACTCCTTCAGTCTTAGAGCCCCCAATAGGGGTCATCATATGGTTGAGCGAACATGAAAAGGCGCAAATCGTGTACCTGATCGCTCGGATGACTAAAGCAGACGCGCAGATGTTTGGAACAAAGGAGAGGTGACCGAATGTACAACAGCTGGTGGATCTGCAGGTAGGAGGAGCCTACAGATACCGTGCAAAAAAGGGATGTGAAGCACCCGATCCATTTCGTGCCTGATGCAGTGTCTCCCAAGGGATGCATTCATAAGGATGTACGCTATAGTAGATATTCCCAAGGGGAGCTCAAAAAGCAGCTAGATGCAGTGTCTCACAAAGAACAGTTCCAGCAACCCAAGCAGCTCTCTCAAAGATATGGGCTCTTCTTTTGTTGAATTTGTTCTTCCTACACAGAGAGAGAGAGAGAGAGAGAGAGAGAGAGAGAGAGAGAGAGAGAGAGAGAGAGAGAGAGAGAGAGAGAGAGAGAGAGAGAGAGTATACGGGCTCTTCTTTTGTTGAATTTGTTCTTCCTACACACACACACAGAGAGAGAGAGAGAGAGAGAGAGAGAGAGAGAGAGAGAGAGAGAGAGAGAGAGAGAGAGAGAGAGAGAGAGAGAATATATATTCTGATTAGTACTATCATCAAGAGTGTGGAGCCAGGACCCTGGATTGACAACTGAAAAATCGGGTGCTCAGATCGCAGGGCTGTGCAATATGTGTTTTCAAAGATGGATCCAATTAGCGGGCGACGACGACCAGATTAAGTGGAGCTAGCAAGCCGGCATAAGATGGCATTCAGGATAGACTTCGGCCTTAAGAGGTCGACTGCCTGATGTCGTTCGTCTCTCACATATGCACCAGCAATCTTCCACCGAGCGATGAACGAATGACCTTCTGAGAAGATGGCTCAACCGGTTTGTGTGACGATTTAGCTCGATCAAGAAACATTTGAGGCCTACCGTCTCAGTCATTAAAGCCGCATTCGGTGCAACTATCAGTCCGGACACAGCAAGAAAGAGACGCTCCGGGCATGATTGCAAATTCACCTCTTGTCAGTCCGGACACAGCTATAAAGAGACGCTCTGGGCATGATTGCAAATTCACCTCTTCAACACAGGGCCATGAAGGGATAAGGCGCACAAATTGTGTATGTGTGCTAGCTGTTAAGAGATTTCACCGTGCAACAGACGGTCACTAAGGAATCAGCCAAGTTGCAACATCCCGTTGCCTACTCCACACGCAACTGGAAGTCAAAGTCAACAAACTCCAAATGCATGAGAACATACCAAAGAAAAAAGAACAAAAAAAAGAAAAAGAAAAAAAAAGGGGGGCAAGTTGGGCAACACCATACTTCGGTTGCCCCTCCTTTCCTCTCGACATTTGTCGACAGCAGTTGCAGATGTTTTTTCTTTTGTTTTTAAGACTTTAGCAGCGTAGCTTGAGTTGTGTTCACAGCCTCGGAGGCTCAGATAAACTAACTATGCCTAAGGGCCAGATCCCTCTGGCAAGAAGGGGATTGGAACAAGTGTCCGAGTCTGGACGTGTTCCACACAGATGCAGAAAAGTAGATCACCTGATTTTTATGCACCTATCCGCAAACAAGTCCACATGCAGACACTTTTACTACAATCCTCACAGGCTCAGGATAATCTATGCCTAACCATCAGCCAGTTGCAGTGCTCCCTCTTAACATACATGATTCGCAGGCAATACAAAATAAACTTTAATAAAGTTAATAAACTAGAATGACGCTTTTCGCTAAACAAAATAAACCAGATTTCCGATGAAAGTTTTGCGCTAAAAGAACAGTCCCGTCAGTCGGCAAGCCAAATGCATACAAATTGATAAAACAGAAAAAAAAAGAAGACGCATCCATAAAAAAAATCGTATAGCAGAACACGCATCCATAAAAAAATTCTTAAACAGAAGTTGCAAACCACGTACTCATCAGCCATTAAAAAAAAAAAAAAAAAAAAAAAGACCTTTTTTCTCAATCACCTGAGAGGAAAGGACTCACGACCACCGTCAGTGACCTCAAGACAATGATCAGTAGTACTCGAAACTCGTCTCACCCAGTTAGCTTGCAGTGCTTGGAACCAGCGAGAGGGCACTGCTCAGACACCATGCAGCGAAAAACAACCGTGCCCGCAGCAGCACTTGTGACTCTACATATATGATATACCTTAATTATTTATTCATTCAGAATCATTCTATCTTTCGCAGCGAAATTCGATGTGCGCATGCCGTACAACTCGAGGGTTTTCAATCACGTCCGCTTTTCGGGATGATACAGCAGTTAAAGAATGAACTCGAGCCGTCTCCACATACCTTCCATGCATCCCCCCCCTCCCACCCACAAAACCTGTCTCTTCTCGACCCACGAAAACAGACTGCCTATTCTCAAATCCTCTCTCAACTCATCGACTTCCAACTCATTGACGCAGGGTTTTTCTAACGCACATGAATACAGGGACATCAATACATAGCTCCAGGAATAGGAGACGCATATCCTCCCTTCATCATGCAAACAGACTCCAGACTCGTCAAGTCACGTTTCCCACAGCCCATAGCTCCTCCTAGGCATGGACCCACACTTTGCCAGCGCAGTGAGTGCATAAGAAAACCCCTAACCAGGGGACATCAAATGCCGCTCCTTGCCACTCATTCTCAACCTTGCAGCAATACATCAACGAGCAGACCCCTCGCAGAACAGATGGTGCTCCACGACTCTCTCTCTCTCTCTCTCTCTCTCTCTCTCTCTCTCTCTCTCTCTCTCTCTCTCTCTCTCTNTCTCTCTCTCTCTCTCTCTCTCTCTCTCTCTCTCTCTCTCTCTCTCTCTCTCTCTCTCTCTCTCTCTCTCTCTCTCTCCGACACACACACACACATACATCCCCCCGTTCTGTCTCTCTCGCTCTCTCTGTGCGTGTGTATGCATACGTGCGTGCAAGTTAATTTTCGACCCTCTCCCATTCCCCTGATCCCTCAACTGGAATCTCGCCTCTACTTTCTTCCCGAGGAAAACAAAAAAGAAAGCTCCTGAACACGCACCCCAGTCAGACTATTCCTTGAGTCGGACTATACCATGAGTCGGACTATTCCACGAGGCAGACTATTCCATGGTACATAAAATCCCAAGAACACAGAAGAGGAGAAGGTCAGGGGAGAGATGCAACCAATAGAGCCTCTCGCTCCCTTCTCGTCATGATATTCAGTAAAGATTTCAAACCACAACCCCCCTTAAGACAACCGATCGAGCCCAGAAATTTTCGCCACTTATTTGTCGTCCACTCATTTCAGCTGCGCAATACAATCATTACCCACCTTGCGTCGGAGCCCAAGGGCCTTAGATCTGCATGCACAACAGCCCCCATATCCCATCTCGCACCTACCAACCCCCCTATTTCACCACCTACCCTCTCCTTCCCTTTCCTCCTTCCCTATCGCCCTGCCACACTTCAGCCTCCGTTTCTTCCCCTTCTTATTTTTTGATCGACTGTACCGTACACAGACAACATCCGTATCAAGGCAGCACCCTCCAACGAATACCTCATTCCCTCCTTAAAACACACACGCTCAGTAAAACATTTCCATGTGTTTCAGCAGCAAGCCCGATGCCAGCAACAGACTTATCAAACAAATGGTCGCTAAAGATTGAGAAACACTTCCCTTTGAATGTCGTCGGAAAATCTCCTTCGCGCCGCTCCTTGTGCCACGCGCCAATCACACCACTGAAATCTCCCAACGTCCGCCGCCCATTTAGCGAGATTCATCCACACCCCACCTCTCTCACTCCTACACGTCAGGAACCAAGTGTGACGTATGCGCCGTTAGCTGCAATTGGTTCTACATATTTACACAGAGAGAAATCATTAGGTGAGTTTGTGTAGGAATCATTCACACAGCCCACTCACCTCCACGCCATTCGCCCTAGCAGCTACCCACTAACTGAGAAAAATATACGCTTGAAAAATGACCTGCAGCAGTAAAGGTGTTTGCCATTCGCTCATGCAGCTACTCGGGCCAGCATCATGTCCTCCGCCTCAAACCCTAGAGAGATCTACTGTTGAAAACAGGAGTTCCAGCCTAGAGTCTCTCTCTCTCTCTCTCTCTCTCTCTCTCTCTCTCTCTCTCTCTCTCTCTCTCTCTCTCTCTCTCTCTCTCTCTCTCTCTCTTCTACAAACGACCGACTTCCTCCCTCCCTTTTTACGGCTTCATTCCCATACACCTCTCTCAGAGCAAAACGTGTTTGACATCAACCCTGGAGAATAGGTAAGGGTTCCCTCGCACGTAACCGTCAGCCCATACGGCAGCAGCACCCCTTTCCCCCGACGACAACTACCGGCTCAGCGAATAAGACCGAGCGCCGAGCAGGAAACCACCGCTGCTCTGGAAACTTCCCAGCTAAAGAAGTGAAGTTCTGATCCGCCCTCGTTCCAACAATGACCATCTCAAACAGCAGATGAGTGTTATACCCTACAAAGTAATCCAATTCGAAAAACGAGTGGCGGTTCAGCAACCCTCAGTTTTTTTCACTGGGCTCTCTCCCGCTTGGTCCACAGTGGAAGCAAGCACCAGGGGCCCGCAGGACATATTACTGGCCCAGCCTAAACGGGACGGGCCCCTGCAACAGTTGGGAGAGAGAAATCACTCCTCCTCAAATGTACCCATCAGAATTTTTAACCAATTGTTTGAAATGGGAAAAATGGCCTCACCTTGAGAGCGGCCTCTCCCCTCCAACAATGACAAGAGAATTGACAGGTCTCTCACTAGAGACTAAGAATCGCCTGTCGTTGAGAAAACGGCCAAGCAGTTCATCAACCAACGGAAGGAACACTCACCAACATCTCGTCTATGACTGTGCGTGTTTGTCGGTCTGCAACGTGTGTTCGAACGTCTGCACATCCGAGGCTAGCTTGCTGGCCGGCCGGGCACACTCCCGCCGTGACCAGCGCTCTATCTGCAGTCCATGCCTGTGTGCATCTGGCCGATCCTAACTTGGCCTCTGTTCCTCGTCGTCATTATTTTCACTCCTGCCCCGTAGCCGAAGTCCCATGATCAAATCACAGGCTACCTGAAACAAGGCACCACCAGACACACAATTCCAACACACACATCAAGACATGCTTTTTTTCTGGAGTCTTCTTGACTTGAGTTATCTAAAACCAATCTCCACTACTCCACGTTCCACCCGATTCCCATCCCCTAGAGAAAACTTTGTCATCGACTACGTATCGAGCCATCCGCAGGCAGGCGGGCGCCATCAAAATCGCAGACTTCGTGTAAACGGCCAAAAGCTTCACAGCAATGGTTCTGGTGCTGGTGGTTCAAGAGACATCTTCACAGCCATGGTGTGTGATACACACGCACGCCAGTTCCCAACACAAGCCTAGTCATAAACTGCATCAAAAAAAAGACATTGACAAACCAACAAACGACGCAAAGCACACCAAGTAGAAAGAGAGGAGAACAGGGGTGGGTCTCATGTCTCGACCCAGAAGCAAAACTTAAGATTACAGCCTTTACAGGCAGTCCGACATAAACACATCTTCAGACATGTACACTTTAATTTTGAAGCTTTCAGTGAACCGGCCTCAGCTCAGTTCATACACCAATGAACTGCTGAAATACAGACCTGAGTTCAAATCTCCACCAGATGAATAAAATAAACTAAGAATCCAGATGGAACCAGATGAATATCCATACTTGGTTTATTTTATTCATCTGGTTTTAACTGACCTCAGCTCAGTTCATACGCCAATGAACTGCTGAAATACAGACCTGAGTTCGAATCCAGATGGAACAAGATGAATCAAATAAAACTAAGAATCCAGATGGAACCAGATGAATAAAATAAACCAAGTATGGATAACCAGGGATCGGTCAGTTCGACAATGATATCTCAACTTCTCAAAGCCTTGGCCGTTTTGAAAAGAAGAAGAGGGGAAAAAGAAGCTTGAAAGCGGTTCAGACTACCGTGAAATGAACCAGACCCGGACCAATGACCAACAACCAGTGACAGCAACGCGCAAGGAACAAGCACCAGGATTGTGACAGTAGACAGCATCCCGATAACAGAAACACCCATAACAACCCACATGTAGTAGGAAACACGCACACAATAGCAAGGAAGACATCATGAGTGAGCACCGACAACCTGCAAGAGCACCACCATCCGCTGCATCAACTGGATGAATGATGCCAACAGCAAGCAACCACAACAACAACCGCACCTACAAACACCCCTGCACAATCCACGGACGAAAACTGGCCCTACGCTGGATGGGATACAGACCCTAGATGCCCTGCTCTGAAACTGAGGGGCCCTAGGCTGCTCCATCCGCGACGGGAAACTGGCCTTCGTCAAAAGGCACCACCAGTACATCCAGGCCTCTTCTGTACAAGGCAGATCGTCGCTGCGCGCCAAGTTTTGCAAAAATGACAGCGAGGCATTTTTGTTTTTGTTTTGCCTGCCGCTGCCCCAACCTTTTTGGTCGAGTTTGGCCCGAGCCTCCAAAATTTTTGGAGCGACTTAATCATCATTCTCAAGTTGGCTGGGCGCATGTACTGGTGGCTCAAGGCCATGGGAAGTTGAGTCGGAGAGCCGTATGATAGGTGACATATCTCGTACGGTTCGGAGTGGACTGAAAGTTTCACTCTATTCTTTATTGTGGTTTATCTTCATATTTTTCGTGGTCTTTATTATGGGAGTTATGCCAGTCCACGAGAATTAGTGTGGTGTCTCGGAGTGGTCATTTTATTATTAATGATCGTAACAGCTTTTATTGGGTATGTATTGCCATGGGGACAAATGAGTTTTCGGGGAGCTACTGGGAGCTACTGGAAGTACAAGTTGGATTTTCATCTGCTTCAGCGTGTAGATCATTTTATCTGTTTGTTAAACTTTGTTCGTTAGTTTTTTTTTGTTTTTTTTTTAATAGCGCCTTCAATTCATTAAGTCAACGATGGGAGGCCGGCTACCTCACAATTCGACCCGGTGGTATCTGACAGCATCAGTCAGCTTAGCTTACAGGCAACTAACTGCCTGTGGAACTCATCATTACCTAGTCCCAGACTTCTCCTCCAGTTCTATGAGCCTGTTAAATGACGAAGGACATACTGACCGAATACAAATTGAAACGAACGGCTTGGCACAAGTCTCCACAATTCGGCGCTGTATCTCGTCTTTTCACCTCCTACCTGAAAGTAACCAGTACATGCCAGCTATCGGCTGCGGGCCCCTTTTGGAGGCCGCCTGCCGCCGATTCACTTTATCTATGGCGCTCGGCCTCCTCCTAAGTTCTCGGAGAGGCTCTATACCGGTTCTCCAGTTGTCTCGGGCTATGTACTGGTCGTTTAACGTACAACTATCCATCATCTACCCTAAGCTAACGTATTCACGCAAATAGAACGCCAGTTCATTATCAGTGTATAGGGACCGCAACTCGGCCCAAATGCAGCTATAATGACCAGGCATTCTATTCGGGTGAAGACGGTAGTCTGATACAAGGCCTACAGAGGCCTGACCCC
>BFEA01000148.1:1739405-1750132 GCA_003427395.1 Chara braunii | reverse complement strand
GGACCGCAACTCGGCCCAAATGCAGCTATAATGACCGGGTGTTCTTATCTGGACCGCAACTCGGCCCAAATGCAGCTATAATGACCGGGTGTTCTATTCGGGTGAAGACGATAGTCTGATACAAGGCCTACAGTGGCCTGACCCCAGCGTAGAGCGGCCGGTTGGAACGGTTCCGTGTTCCCAAAGGCACTCTCCCCCCTCCACCCCTACTGAACCTCCCCTGCGGTCAAATCCCCGAACCAAGATGCCCTGGTTCGTCCTAAGTCACCACTCTACCACCTTGTTTGCCTGCCCCCTAGAGTAAGAGGGGACTTCAAGCCTACCCCTATACTGCCTCTATCCAGTTGCAGAGCACGAGTCTCCCCTTCGGAGTGATATGGGCGAGCTGGTCTCTGCTGCACCAAGTTCGACGCTGCATGCCGCTGGATCTATTGCCTTGCATTGCTCTGAGGGACCGATCAGCCTTGATTGCTGCTGCCAGGAGAACTTTGAAGGTTGCTCCAGCTCGTCATTCTGTACGCCTGTGTAAGGTCGCCTGCCTGGATTCTCAGACCGTTCCTATCCACCATTTTATCTGTTTGGGGATTCTTGCTACATTCTATTCTTTTCTTGTTTGGCTGTTCTGATTTCGACTGACTTAGGTCAGTCCCTTTTTAAAGTATTTTTGTCTGCTCCAGGTTTTGTCCGGCCTTGGGTGAGCCGTTTCAGAATTTCTTTATCTAAACAAGCGATTGAGCCTATTGTGCCTGTTTTCTTTGTCTAAAGTTCTGAACAAGCGATTGAGCCTATTGTGCCTATTTGGATCAGTGCACTTCGACGTTTTGACCGTTGTGAGGCCCAGCAGACTTCTGTCCGCTGCTGGGATGGACCAGGTTTGTCCTGTAATCCATGGCCCAGCCCTCGTCCCTTCTGTACCTGTCCTGCTGCATCGACAGGGATGCGTGGACTTTCAGTGAGGACCCAGGCTGGCACGTTTTTGGGCCCAGCGACTAGACCAGGACGTGAGCCTGCATCTAGGATCATCTATCGCACATTGGATCCGACAGCCCTAGATTCAGGCTGAGGTGAGTTCCAGTAGACCCAGCAGTATATAGCTGGGCCAGCGCTCATTTGAGGGCATGCAGTACAGATGTTGCAGAAGCAGCAACATCTTCCTGGCCAAGGTGGTCACCCCTTCGCTGCACAGCTGCATCCAGCTACAGGAGGACATTCGCCGGTCGAGACAGACCCATCTGAGGTGTTGCTGGATCAGGGCAAGCGCAAGCATTGGCAAGGCGCCCAAAGCAATGGGTTTGATGATCTTTGATCGGATGGTGTGCAAGCTCGCCACTTGAAACACACTTCATGCAGTTGGAGCAGCTGCCAGAAGCAGCAACCGCAGTCGCAGCAGTTGCTATATCATCCACGTCAGGCATACAGCGGAGCAGCGCCGGGACCGCGTTGAAGTAGCTACCCATTCGAGGTGCGCCTCCCAACCTCTCGAGAAGACTGTCAAGTTTTTCTTCTTTTGAATGAAGAGAACAGGTGGGGTTGTAGATACTCGAGACGGGTGTAACCAATACGGCTTGGAGAGCTCATACAAGTGCCGCATATGGCGATCTGCTAGGGGGTTAATCCACACCCTTTGGAGGAGCCATTCCACATACGGCGAGTTGCAACCACTACCCATTTTACGTGATCCAAGTCCCTCGATTGCCACGGGTATCACACGGACCCTTCCGTCGATCACATCGACATTTTGACAGTTGCTGACCAGTTGAGCGAATACTTGTGCTTCCTTTCAAGAAAGAACCACGCCAAGGCTCCCAGCTAGCAGAAATCTTGCACACAGGTTGGATATACTCTCATATTGTCCCCTAGGATATAATCAGCAATGGCGACATTAAATTTACGTCCAACTTCGGGACCGCCTTATGAGGTGTGCCATACGCAAAAAGAAAGGATCCGCCAAGCACCTGCAAACCAGCGGGCACACAAACAAAGTGCACCAGACAGCCCAGCTGATGCTCCGTGCTCTCATCTGTCCCTATCAGGACCGATTGTCTGGATTGGATGCAGCATCTTGCCAACATTCAATTCACCAAGAGCCGGCCGACAAGCCCGGTTGCCCGTTGATCCCCTTTCTCTAGGAGTCGGCTCCAATGCTTCTTGGGATGCCCGCTTCTCTATGCAAGCCAGATCCCCTCGTCCTAGAACTGACTCCGATGCTCCCAGCACACCCACTTTTCTACACAAGGTTCGAATCCTGCCTCTCCCACTTCGTGGCCTTCATACATTCATGAATTACATGTAATGTACTTGTGGGGGCGAAAGTCTAGGATGGATCTATTCTATTATTATCTGATGGTAGATGTGGGGTCTCATCCCAAAAGCTCAGGACGAGATGCACATTCAGCAGCAAGCCAACCAATCCGATTCCCCTCGTCCTAGAGCTGGCACCGATGCTCCCAGCACACCCACTTTTCTACACAAGATGTGGGGTCTCATCCCAAAAGCTCAGGACGAGATGCACAAGGCACAGATGCACATTCAGCAGCAAGCCAACTGACATTGGCTACCTTGTCCATTCCTTAGTTCCAGTCTACCTTGCCCATCTCAGGGAAGCTCCTACCAGGCTGACCTATTATCAATCTAACTTGCCCATCTCAAGGACGCTCCTGCGCACGTGGACCTTCATTCACCATTGACGTGTCGCCCCACGGATTACAGGACAGACCTGGTCCATCCCAGCAGCGGACAGAAGTCTTCTGGGCCTCAAAACGGTCCAATCGTTGAAACAAGTGCACTGGTCCAAACAGGCACAATAGGCTCGATCGCATGTTTAGACGAAGAAAACAGTCCGGCATCAGCGGGTGGTCAGCCCCGTGGACCTTCATTCACAGTTGACGTGTCGCCCCACTTCAGCATACACCCTTCATTTGCCATGGACTTGCCATTGACGTTTTGCCCCACTTCTGCGTACATCGGATTTTTCACATGCCCAAGCTGGCTTCACGATGTATTTGTGGGAGTCGATGATGCACTATTCTAATTTGGCTTCCACACTGAAGTCCCACCCTCTTGTTCTGGCCCTTCCCATACTTACCTCCATCTTCGACCTCCATCATTCGTGGATCTTCTTCCCATGGGTGTCTTTCGCAAGAAGGGATCCTTTGTTTACGTATGTTCCCCTCGTTGCATCTTGGCATGATGATGATGTATGGATGTGTTGAGCCAGTCCTTTGTCTACGTATGTTCCCCTCATTGCATCTTGGCATGATGATGATGTAGCCAGATTCTTGGGTCCGCATCATGCTTACCCATTCGTGTGCATGCAACACAGAAGCAGAATGAAATGGAAAGCACGAACGTGAAGATGGTCGGCGGAAAGGACGTGGACGAGAGGAGGAGCAGAACGACCGCCGAGAAAGGACACTGCTGATAGCAATGTTGATGGCAATGATGTTGTTCATCTTGAGGTGATATCAGAGACGATCGCAAAGATGGTGATGCTCCCAGACAGCACCTGGAAGTCATTCGAACTATTTGTTGTTGACAGCAAGGATGTCAATGGTCTGCACATGGGTACAATTGGTGGGCATCGAACCGACTGCTATTCGTAGGGATGAAACCCGGCTGCAATACTAACTGCATGAATCTAGGGGGAACCATAGATTGTGGCCTGTGGGAACAACGATTCGTCGCACCCCACTTCAAACTCGAGCCTACTCCTCAATCAGCCAAAAGCTCAGATGACGTAGAGAAAGGCACGATATTCATAACCTAAGGAGCACTAGCTATGAAGAATTCCGGGCCAGTGGCCTATTCAGCAGTCTTATGAAAGACAAAAATCTATGGATTGCTGCCTATAAGAAGCTAGCGCCTAGTCCAGGCTCCCACGACCATCTTAAGAACAGACTTTGATAAACGAATAGGAACACAGAGAACAACGAGTACTATATCTTATCCCAATGACCGACTCTATAGACTATATAGATTCAAGGAGAGAACAACCAGCACATAGAGCAGAGCTTAGTCTCCTCGGAAGTGAAGAAACGAGAAGCTAATCATTGGTTGAAACCAGACTACTACTCAGATGGTGATATCCAAGCAGAGTAACCAAAAGATCATAAGTATCATCATACCCCTCAATAAAACGCCCAATTGTGCAGACCTGATTCCTCCAAGAAAGTGGACACAGAAGATCTGTTAAGATGGAGAACTGATAGCAGCAAGAGAAAAATGACCAGCAAAGAGCAGACAAAAGATCCACAGGGTCATAACCACTGTACACCAGCTTCCGCAAAGCAAAACCAATGCCAACCAAATGCTCTGCACCATATCACATGTCTGAGCAAATTTTAAAACAACACACGCAACTTGATCACACCACCCAAGAATGCCACATCCTAGATCGCAGCACCAAACATACAAAATGGTGCCCAAGTACGCTACGTATGTCCGCAATCTAAACAGCCAAGGAAGCTAATGGCAGTCATTCAAGTCCTTAGGAACAACCTGAGCAGCCCTGATGACTGCGCTATGCCGAAGGACAAGCAAGTCAGGGTGGTGATGACTGCGCTACGCTGGCCCAGCTAGATACCGCTGTGTCTACTGGAATCTAGGGCTGTCCGATCCAATGTGCGACAGATGATCCTAGATGCAGGCTCAAGCCCTGGTCTAGTCACTGGGCCCAAAAACGTGCCAAGACCCTCCGATGCACCAGGGCAGGTACACAGGGACAAGGGCTATGTCGAACACAGGTGTCTTTGTAACGGACCAATCTTGACACCTGTGTTCGACGACTCTGCGGCTGTCTCAACTGGTGTCCATCAAGAAGCATGGTGTCAGGATGGTGATGAACTGTCCATCAAGAAGGGATGGCGTCGAGATCGGTAATAAACTATACCTCGGCCTAGATGGGTGTGCATTCAGCCCCTGGAAGCATGTGTTGTCATCAACACACTACACAGCTGAGGAAGCTAACTGCCATCGCAATGCTGACAAGATAGTCAGGTGCGTAACTGCACTGGGCCATGCAAAATTTACATAGAGACGAGAGAAGAGAACAAGAGAGGACACCCATAGAGGTGCCTTCTTGCCTTTTTTCCGTTTTCCAAATGGGATTTCACTCACACGCCCTCTCTCTTCTTGTCTCCTCGGCTGTTTTTCACCATGCGCCATCATCATTCTCCCTCCTCCTCATCCTCCTTCGTTCTCGTCTCCACTCATCCTCCTCCGTCCTCCTTCCCCCTCCTTCCTCCTCCCTCCCCCTTCTCCTGTATCCTGCCGCCGTGTGCCTCGTCCTCATCATCCACCTCCTCCTCCTTCCTCGTCTGCCCTCGTCCTTCTCTCTCCTCTTCCCTCCTCTCCTCCTCCTCCTCCTGCCATCGTCTTCCATCTGGCTCTCCGGCAGATGTCGCCCAAGAAGTGGAATTGCATGTCAGACGTCAGAACTCAAAGTGAAGCTGAAAAGAAAAGCAACTAATACGAGTATCTGTAAGGCAAGGAGGAAAAAAAATAGATGTGCACAGATAAAGCCCTCTTACCTTCTCTCTTCTATGAGTAGACGTAGAGTATACAAGAACTGCATGATCTCTCTCTCTCTCTCTCTCTCTCTCTCTCTCTCTCTCTCTCTCTCTCTCTCTCTCTCTCTCTCTCTCTCTCTGTGTGTGTGTGTGTGTGTNTCTCTCTCTGTGTGTGTGTGTGTGTGTGTGTGTGTGTGTGTGTGTGTGCATGTGCTGTCATGTTCACTATACACTCGAAAAAAGCATGCCAGACTGTTTCATCGGACATTCACAGACTCATCAGGAGGTTGAACCCTGACGGTCTGCCCAGGATGTGCGTGTGTGCGCATGTGGTGTTCGCACGAGTGTGCTGTTGCAGGCTCTCCGCTCTGCTGCCTGCTATCCGGCGTCTTACCCCTTTCCCATCCCGTCTTCCCGTTTTCCCGTTCCCATTCGTGAGCGTTGCTACGTTCTTCATGAATGCAAACTGGATCGAAAGGGGCACGGCCTAACCTAGATGTTTGGAAACCACCAAGCCCTGCCGGCCGACGCAAAGAAACCAAAGGCCTACCGATTTGTCGGTTTGTTCCGCTCATCATCCAAGGCCCGCCAAGAGCCCAAGGCCCAAGATCTACGATGGGGGAACACCGAGGGTGCACACATGAGCAGAAGCGCGAAATAAAAAACCTCATCGGAACCGGAGATCTTAGCCAACCGACGCACCAAACTGTGGACAAAGTGAGCCCGTCGGCGTGCAGCGTCCGAAAAAATGGTGCCTGCTGCCGACGGGCTTTAGAGGGTTGGGAGAAGGGAGGATACTAACCTGTCACAGAGACGGAGGCTATCAGCGACCAAAGCAAGGCTACTTACATTTTGTGGACGGCAGCAGTGGAGGCAACTCCTTCAGAGATGGAGGCTACCAGCAAAGACTACTGACATTCCCTAGACAGGGTAAGCTGAGCAGGACTACTGACATTTCCAGCAAGGTTATTTTTCAGCATACAACCTCAAGCTGCATGTGGATGAGGATTGAAACTCTTTCATGCCGCATTCTGTTGTTGACATTGGTCTTTATCAGTCTGTATGCCACTCAGTATGTCTGCTACGCCATCTGAGAACACACGGGGCTGAAGCAGGTCCGCTGCACGTCATCTGAGAACACACGGGGTTGAAGCATGTCCGCTGGACAATAATCCAGCGGCACCCTAAACATCAGATCTGACGTATTAGTTTTCCCCCTCTTTTCTGCTTTCACTTAGGTCTATTTTAATTTTGCTTCTTTCGAAGGTCAGCTGCTCTTTTCTAAGAGCTTAATTCTCACTTTTCCATTCGAAGGCTTCATGAACTCTTCCAGTTGATCAGGTCGAACCACGCTCTCATGCCCGGGATTATTTCAGTGCAACCATTCTAGATCAGAGAAAACCTGCTCTTTCCCAAGGTAAGGCTTATGTTCCGCAAAGCACTAGCGGTGGAGGATAAACCTGTTGAGTACGTCACATATGTGGATATGTCGACGTATCAGATGGGACGGCTAGGAGCGTGTTTTCGTCAGAATGCTTCTGTCATTCTCCGTAACTATGCAGAAAGATCAGAAGCACCAATGTCTTCCCCAAACACAACACAGCCTCATGATATTAGCTGGAAGGCAGTCGGGACACAGCACAACAACTACCCACACGGTAAACATGCGAAGAGCACACAAGGAGGCGAGTATCCAAAACCAGATGCGAACAAAAAAACACAGAAGGGAGAACGGGACAGAACTCTCACCACCTTATTGCAACAGATGAACTATTGCTTCTGCGGCAGACCACTTGAACTGCAAGTGGCAGCACCATGCAGTGCTCGTTCTTGTGGAGACTGGTCCTTGCCTCTCGATCCAGCTGGATCCTCCTGGGCATTCAGCTGTGACTCAGGAGCTGAAGCATCCTGCCGATCATTCACATTGATCTCGAGAAGTGATTCCACAACGCAACGGCATATGGGACAGCGGTTCGTCTGGTGCCGAAGTTGGTCTGCACATTTTACACACATGCACTGCAAGCATGACCATCGTCAAAGCTAATTAATTCTTACAACCATCAGCAGTCACCTCACATCCTCATATCAGTCATAATTGAAATGCACTCGAAAGTATGCTACATCAAAGCTGCATTGCTGCTTGGCATCCCCAAGGACTCTACCTTCACAACACACACACCTTGAACTAAAGAGGCACAATTCACTGTTTCCTTTCCTTGCGTCCCTATACATCCCTATACATCTGTTTCCTTTCCTTGCTTCCCTGCAAGCACAATTCACTGAACATTTGCACTGCATCCCTCACAAGACGCACACACTGGGCCAACTGGAAACGCTAGCAAAGGCGCTCCTTATCTGGCAATGAAGATCAGCCACTAAAAGACACAAGATTTCCCCCCCCATCACACCATTCAGAAAACAAAGATGTGATTACAGAGAACAGTACACGAGGAGAAAAAAGGTGCACAGTATTGCTTCCGTCTCCACTCTGCAACTTCAAAAAGAGAACAGAGTACACAAGCAAATGAACATAGAAAATTTCAAAGTAAGATGTGCTTTGGGTTTTCACCAGAACAACAGATGGGTAGATCCAAACCAACCTTGCCTTACAACCTTCTACCAAGTTTCGTATGATATTCTAAATGATTGATCCGTCAACCCTCACAGGCAGAGCAGACAGCTAGAGACTGGCACAACAGACCAGTCAGGGTTTGGGCTGCAGAGTCGAGGAGCGGGTGGTGCCTATGGTACGCGGCCACCGCTGCAGACCAGAGAGGACCAGTTCATGTGTGGACTGTGAAGCACTGCATCCAACTCCCGCAGTTGCAGCATGGCTCCCACGTGCAAGGAACACAGAGGCACGGCTAGGAACACAAATGGTGCCATTCAGACACATCCCACAGCCCACATGGCTCCCACGTGCTAGGAACACAGACACGGCAACCACAAATGGACAGGCACTGCCGTTCCAGCCCCTGTCTGCAAATAGGATATGCCATGTCAGTGTGCCATGCATGAGTACAATGTTGAGTGCCATCATAAGTATGAAAACAAAAAGTCACATGGGGTACACGCTCATAATCCCTTACGAAACAAAGAATGCCAATCACGTGCTAGCCAAACATCAGCTGACACTCCCTGTCAACGGACAGGATTTGACGGTGACTGATCCGAAGTAAGTTTGTTTACCCGTTGCAAGATCTGGGGTCTCCCTGCACTACTCTATATTTGTGAAACGTTTCACGGTCTAGAGCTGTCAGACTCCAGAAAAGTCCCGAAACCCGCGCATCACCGCATGTGCTCTAGACTCTTGAACTTCTAGAGTAGCACTATGGGATCTGACAGTTTTTCATGACTGTGGTGCAGCGCCAGTTTCACTCTAGAAGTCTGGATGTGGAACCATCCCAAATGTCTCCCGGGTTTCCGCGAGGCATGTCTGGTCCGCCCGCCGAGAGCTCTCCTGCGTAAGATTCGGGCTGGAATTTTTTCCGCGACGGCACAGTACCAGAGCCGTAGGATTAACTAAAGTTTGTGGGCCTGATCGTCAGTTTCGAAGGCCCACGCGTTCTAGAGAACTCCTGAAAACCTAGAGTTCGGAAGCTTCACTACCAGACAGCGTCAGCATGGGTTGTCCGCCCAGACTCGAGGTGCGCTCAAGGAAATTCCAGGCGTTCCGTCGGTCCTTCGGAGCTCCCTAAAAAAAACGGTTGTTCCAGGCTGGTACTCAAGAACAGCCTAGAGCGAAATTCATGCCCCCCTTCTGACAGCTCATGAAATCCTGTAACTAGAGCAAAATTCTAGAGTATGTGCAGCGACGACAATTTTCTGTGGATTTCTTGAACTGTTTCTGACAGCTCGATGGTACCCATTTCTTGAGTCAGTGCGGCGGTGCTGCACTCTTGGTTTTGCACGAGTATAGTGTAGTGCAGCGACACCCCTGGTCTACAACTGCTCACGCTGGCGGCAACAACCTTTCAGTAGAGCGCACTGCAGGTGGTTCATGTGAGAGTCCCAGGCTGGTGTGCATGTTCCTCTTTTAGTGAGGAAAATGTGTGCATGTGTGAGGTAGGGTTTCTGTGTGACAGAGAGTATATCCCTACACTTACACAAATCCTTAATGCGAGAATTGGCCGATCCGGGCGACACGCGGCTCTACTGGTGCGGAGGTCCAGATTTTCCTGCAATCTTAAGACTCTAAGACTTCAAGATCGTGCAAAAATCCGGACCGTCGGATCCAGGCGATCTTTAAGTCTTACCATCGCAGGACGATCCTAGCCATCGGCCCGGTAGGACAATGGGCAGCCTGGATCATCGCAGCCGTTGAAAAGAGGGCGCGACAATTGGCCCTATCTTTGGCAGCACAGCGACATGGTGTATAGGGCCACAGCGGATGCTCTTGTCTTTGGCGGCGCAGCGACGTGGTGTATAGGGAACTTGACAACACGCACTCGTGGCCCCGCCCGTCCGCCCATCCACACAAGCACACACACAAACACTCATGCACATGCATGCACGCACCCACACGCACACACACAGATGCATGCACGAGGCGAACTTGACAACACTCACTCATGGCCCTGCCCGCCCGCCCGTCCGCACAAGCACACGCAAGCACACACCCACACACACGCAAATGCATTGTGGGCAGACTGTCAGCGTTCAACATCCTGATGAGTTGGTAAAAGTCCAACGAAACAGTCTGGCACAGTCATGCTTTTTGGGGGGTGGTTCTCATGAACCCATGAATTGTGTACGCGCGCACGCACAAGAGAGAGAGAGAGAGAGAGAGAGAGAGAGAGAGAGAGAGAGAGAGAGAGAGAGCCCCACCATGACAATGCTGACTGAGGAAGTGACGATGAAGATGAAAGATTATCACAATGGTGCCGGGAATGGAGAAAGGGGGCAGAAACAGGCTATGGTGGTTTCATTTTTCTTTCCTTACCGACTCTGATCGCGAAAAGGAGAAGAAGCGACATGAAGATGGGATATGATGATGGGATTGGGAGAAGAAAATGGGAATCAAAGAATTTGACGAGGGGAAGTGCGACGTTCGGGTGGTGGGGGAGAAGGGGGTGGCGGAGAGGAAGAGGTGGAGGAGGGAGGGGAGGAGGTGGAGGAGGAGGAAGACGAGGGGGAGGGCGGCGACGAGGACGAGGACGAGGAACACGAGGACAACGAGGATCAAGTGGCCTGCGCTGCTTGCTAAGCATGCCCAGCAAG
>BFEA01000148.1:1716894-1728471 GCA_003427395.1 Chara braunii | reverse complement strand
GAGAGAGAGAGAGAGTGAGAGAGAGGGAGAGAGAGAGAGAGTTTTCCATCGATAGGATGAGCAACGCACCGACCAACAGGTAAGTCACCAACCCCGCAACTGGCCTCACACTACTTCCATCGATAGGATGAGCAAAAATGAATGAATCTTCCGCTAGAACAGCGCAATATACACTACTACACGTGTGTGTGCGTGTGTTGTCATATTCACTATACACTCAAAAAAAGCACGACTGTACCAGACTGTTTCATCGGACTTTCACCGACTCATCAGGAGGTTGAACCCCGACAGTATGCCCAGAGTTAGCGATACCCCTCAGAAAAGTGGTCGACTTTACTCACGCCAACCTTGCAATCCTAGCAGACTGCCGGTCCAAACCCCTGACAAGAACGGTAGTAAGTCTGGGTGTGTGTGTGTGTGTGTGTGTGCGAGTGAGTGAGAGAGAGAGAGAGATTTTTCCAGCCATGCACGCAGAAAGATAGAGAGAGGCTACTTCCGTCGATAGGATGAGTAAAATCGGAATGAATCTTCCACTAGAATATGGAAATATACAGTGCTTTCCAGCCATGCTACTCCCATCGATAGGATGAGAAAAATCAGAATGAATCTTCCGCTAGAACATGGAACTATACACTGCCAAGCGCTCACGTGTGCGCTCCGCTCTCTCGCCCGCCACAGCGCTCTTGGCAGCACTCCCTTTCCAAGATCGTCGCCTTCGTGTGTGTGTGAGCACTCACTCGTACACTCCGCTCTGTCTCGCCCGCCACAGCCCTCCTGGCAGCCAGCCCCTTCCGAGATTGTCGCCTTCGCCCCACGCTTCCGTCTGGGCCCCGCCTGGCCTGTTCACCCCACGCTTTCGTCTGGGCCCGGCTGGTTTCGCTGGCACCGGTCGCATCGACCGCCTGCCTAGTCCTACAAGCTGGGAACTGGGTCTCGCACGGGGCAACACCCGAGACCCGCTGGCGTATGTAGAAGATGTTGGGGGAGAAAAGAACTGAATGGTGGCACGACACTTTTCATGCACATTGGGCACACCGGCAAAGTCCCAGTCAAGTTGGCCGTACTGGAGGAGGAGGGAGTCCGAGGGACAGCTGCAAGATAAGATGCTTTACACACGCACATTTCGAGGGAGAGGGAAATGTTGACCAAGATTGCAAGGTGGTTTACTGGCTCGTTGGAGGAGAGTGGGAGTGCTGATGAGCACCCCAAGATGCTTGAAACCACCCCTCTACCCGGCTTCAGAAGTAGGGGGACTGGTAGGCCGTTTTCTGAAACAGGCACGTAGGCTACCGGTAGGTCAGTGTGGGGCCTGGCCTTGGTCCCAGAGTGGCAAAAAATGAAAATATGTCGAATCGGCATGGAGATTATTTGACGGGCACAATGATTTTTTTATTTTTTTCTGATACTTTTCCTGGGATGATCACAACCCAATCTACAGACCCCCAAATTTTTAGAATTTTCTGTTAATTCTTCTGAGCACGAAAAATCACCAAAGTTGCCGTACTACTTCTGTTAGCCGACACATGGTAGAGCGGCGAAAATGAAAACGCGCCAAATCGCCGCGGCAATTATTTCACAGGCAATTTTTTTTTTGTTGAATTTTCCTATTTTTTTCTTATATTTTTCCTGGAAAGATCACGACATAATCTACGAACCCTCAAATTTTTAGAATTTTCTGTGAATTCTTCTGAGCACGAAAAATCACCAAAGTTGCCGTACTACTTCTGTTAGCCGACACATGGTAGAGCGGCAAAAATGGAAATGCGCCGAATCGGCGTGGCAATTATTTCACGGGCAAAATGCTTTTTTTCCTATTTTTTCTTATATTTTTCCTGGAAAGATCACGACATAATCTATGAACCCTCTAATCTTTAGAATTTTATGTGAATTCTTTTGAGCACAAAAAATCGCCAAAGTCGCCGCTCTGAAATTGGGGACTAGCCCCACCGGTTGGCAACGGTGATAGGATAGTGATCACATTGTCATCGCTTCAGGGATCTTGCACACAAATAGCGAGCTCCCTTCCCACAATCCCAGAGGATTTTAGGAAACAGCACGACTTTGATGTGGTGAGGGTCTACGACCACGGCCAATGAGCTCGTCATACGCTCTTAGCCATTCTCGACTTTCAGTCAAATACATCCAGGAAAGTCTTTTAGTGTGAGGCTGTGAACATGCTCTTAGCCATTCTGACACACACCAACTTCGCTCTAACCATACAGCTCGGACATTTCAGAGAACACACTTTTTGACTTGATTCTTTGAAGGACATACCCCCGAGGAGGTATTCTGGACTGCGACAGCCATAAATTACTAGTACCTCACTTATTCCGGGTGTGCATGGGACAAGCTCTCCCTCACCCGTAAAGGGAAACGAAAGAGAGAGATGCCCCCGACAGACTGTGTTTATTGACACAATACAGTCAAGGTTTTTATCAATCTTTCTCACACAGCGAGACTACCAGCAAATGCTAAATATTCCCCATGTTCCCCTGCTGCTTGAGGATATTAGAGAGAGACAGAGAGAGACAGAGAGAGAGAGAGAGAGAGACTCACCATGTGTCTGCATGGAAGAACGGTTGTATCCCTTGGCTCCGATAAGCAGATAACACATTCCTTTCCAGTATCGCCAGTCTCTTCTCCCCCTCCTCCACCATTGTCGATGCCGTAAATCTCCTGCAGCTCATAGACCTGGCCGCTCACCCACAACTTCTGCTTCAGCACTCGAGCACCCCACGTATCGCCTCTCTTCTCTATTACCGCATATGTGGTCTGTGCCTGAACCCACTTTGGCAGCATCTCTCCCGGCGGGGCGTTTTCTCTTGAAGGCGCATCTGGAGGAGGATTCTTCGGAACCGTCTCTAATCGTACTATTAACGGGTACACTCCGTCACTCTCTTTCGACAGCTCCTTATCCATAAATTTCAACATATCTATTCCTGTCCCTGCCTGCTGCATGAACTTTTGCGCTGATCCTTTGTTGAATCCTATTCTCCTAGGAGTGAAGCAGGAGGGTCTGGTCTGAGTGATTGACAATCCCTCTCCCTCTTTTGCCTTAATAAATATGCAGATGCTGCACCAGCAGACATGTACACAACCACCACCACAACAACAACAACATTAAAACACCACCCCATGAAAATCAACATCCACACACAGCTCCCTAGCGGGGGCTTCAAACAGCGCCCCCATGCAGAAGTCACTTGATAAACAAAGTCTCGTCATTTCTCCCTCTGCAATCGTTTGACTTCACTACACGATCCTTTTGCTTGAAGAAAACACTAACTTTTCGGAAAGGCAACGAACCACAGTTACCCAAACTGATGATACCAATTTACCCCGCTGCTTCAAAAAGATGTCAGACTCTTTGCATTGCAGAAAAGCGGATGTCAGATGAGTTTTTCACCGACGAATTGTGCCCTTTACAACACTCCACAATCCACCAGACAAAAGTGCTACTGCAGAAACCTTCCGGAAAAAAAAAAAAAAAAAAAAAAAACAGAAACAAGAAAGAACGAATAACAGAAGACGAATACATCTTACAGTCAGCAAAAAGAACAATTAAAAAAAGGGATTGCGATGGTATCGTTGAACCAGATTTTGGCCCAGGCCATGCCCATCCCAAGGAGAGCTAGCAAAACACAATTCTCCTTCCCCACTACACGATCCAGTCTAAAACATACTCCCCGCAGATTGTTTTCCTATCAACCGATCGAGTGGAGCACAACTCTGCCTCGGATGGACAGACACTCGAGCTGGGATGAGGAATGAACGGATCCCATGAAACACCACATAACAGACAGCATCTTATTCGTGCTCAGAATCCAACCGCCCACACACACACACACACATACACACAGGCGGTATATAGCCCAGCACTTGGGGGGGCTACCCTGAAGACCAACCCTCGCACACATCTCGGCGAATCGGATGCCAGACTGGTTCTACTGATCGGATAACCAAGGTCAATGCAACCCATATATAACCTCATCCTCTATACATAGAGCGTAAAGGATCGTCCATCAGAGAAGTCTACTGCTTAAACAAGTGCGCGTCCAAGAGGACAATAAGCGCCTGAGAAGCCAAAGCTTGCTCATGCGGAGAGGTGAGATGCAAGAGTTCGCAAATGGGATAGGACGCGGGTTACAAGTTCACGGCCTTTCCATTTCTGACCACTGCTTAAACAAGTGCGTCCAAGAGATCAATTGGCTCCACGACTTCCCTCATCTAACATCTTCCCCCAAACGTTATAGACCGAAAGCAGCCCCAAATACAGCCATAAAGACCATGCATTCTATTCGGGGGAAGACAGAGATGCCACCATCTCACAAGTCCAGATGCATCCACGCTGTATACAAAGAGAATATCACGACCCAGTAATCCATCCGGCTTAAATTCTGATTCCAGAAGGAGGTCCCAAATTTGCTACTATTTTTATGGGCAGTGCCTTCCTCGGAGAACAACTTCCTATGATCAAGCTTTTCTTCTCTTTTCTTTTAACAAGAAAAAACACCTTTCATTTCAAAACCAACAAAGAGGAGGCCAGGAATACCTCCGAAACAACGATGATGCATACTCGGAATAATCCGAGTGATGGAATGAAGCCAAAGGATCAGCAAAGTGACGATAAGGACCCGGATGGACAATGCAGAATCCGCGAAGCATCAACATGCAACTTAGATCCGTATACATACAAAAGTGGCATACACTGACTCGACTCAGCCCATCACACACCACACATGTGAGAGAGAAGGGAGGGACCGCATACATGAAAGAAAGGTCCCTCCTTGAACATGCACATGGGGAGAACCACGGGGATTGAGGAAGAGCAAGACGAAGATGGAGATGAGGAAGAAGACCAAGATTGTGATAGTGCAGTCCAAAAATAGTCTCCCTGTCGAATGTTCAATCAATGTCTGCCCCTGTGATGTCGAATCAGATCCTGGGCCCCATAGCCCGACATAACATCTGCCCGTAACCTCTCTCTCTCTCTCTCTGAAGGCAGAAGAAGAAAAGAAAAGATAAGGGGGAAGGGACATATGGAGGGCGAGAGTAAGAAGAAGACAAAGGTGTCAACCCCTCCACTGTGTCACCTGCAGTCCGCTGCCGCCAGGAACGAACTAGCAGGCTTGCCTCTCTCTGCTGCAGGTCGCTGGCAACCAGCTATGGCGCCCAGCTAAGCTGCTCGCACCTTGCAGGTATGGCCACCGCCTCTCCCTCACCTCTCCTAGCCCCTACGCCTCTACCTCTACCTCTAACGCAGCATTGCGCTCACGCACTGCTCCAGCAGCGTGAGCTTCCCAAACTGTCCCAGGAGCTGGGCTGGCCCAGCTATAGGGCCTCGCCACACCACTCTTGAAACACAAAAATGTTTCTTGTCAGGTATCTTGAAGAGTCGGATTTTGGAGAGTTCAGCCCCCTTCACCACACAGCACTCTCGAACCCTGGACTCTTGAAACGGGCTTGTCGGTCTGGACTGTCTCAAGAGTGCTGTGTGGCAGGGACGGGCTGCAATTGAAGTTTGCAGTGGGCTACTCAGGAATGGATCTTATTAAGCTAGAACATTGAAAGATTCATCTTCCCCTTGTTGGTTCTTCGTGAGTGTACTCTTGAAAACAGGCCGACCGATCTAACCACCGTGTCAGGGTAACGTCCTGACAACTCTTGAAAAACAAGGGCCCTTCAAGTGCTCTCGCGAGGACGCGTGTTGCAGGCTGTGTGGCGGCGTGCTGGACTCTTGAGACGCTGCGTGGCGGCGCGTTGGACTCTTGAAAACACGGTTTTGAGAGTGGTGTGGCAAGGCCCATAAGTATCGCTGGGCCTGGATGCGATGCCCACAGCCTGCGACCTACGCCGTTGGATCTCGAGTCCGATCGATGGCCTGGATCGCAGGCCCAAGTCGTGCTGCTGGTCCTAGCCTCAGAAACGGCCTGCCTGGGGGTCCCTACCGGCCGTCCACTACTGGACAACCCCAAACCTGGCCCAAAATGGCCTGGCCACGAATCTAGGCTGGAGGAGGCTCAAAAACGTGGTCCTAGTCCGAACAGACCACAAGTCTGTCGGGACATACTTACAAATGCCGAAACGACGCCCTGAGGCAGACAAAAAATAGAGCAGACAACAAGTCAGCAAATAAATAAATAAATGCTGGATGGCGCAACAACCGTGCCTGGCGGTCGTGGGCCTCCCGGGCGCATGGCCTGGGGGCCCTTAGCAACTGTCAGGCCCCCGAAACGGGGCCCGTGTGGCAGGCTTAGCATGCAACAACGAGGACACAAATTCTGGAACCATTATTCAGCTTCGGTTCAGGCGTTGGGAAGTATATCCAGAGACAGAAATGGCCGAAACCAGGCCGCTGTCCTGATTTCCCAAGCCCTGGTAGAAAAAGAACACGCCACAGGCCTTCAAAGCTGAACAAAGTGAATGTACCAGTCTCCCTAACCCCGCCAAAAAACTGTCTGAGACCCACAAAAATCACTCAAAACCAAGAAACAGCTGGTCCAAATGTGGAAGCCCTACAACCCACCCAAACAAACCAGAAGGCAACCAAAAGGGGTTAATCCACCGACCCAGCTAACTTCCCGACAAGAAAAAGTACCCTCACAAACTTACATAATCAAGGAAACTACTTACAATCCAAAAGAAGGCCTGCCTAACTCTATACTTCCATACCTTAATAGCCGGCTACATGTCCGAATAAGCCCACCTAATATGGTGGCTGCATCCAGTTGGATCCAGTTGGAACCGATGTAGCATGGCCCTCCCTCCTCCAGCGTTCCCCCCGCCAATCTATCTACTGTGATTCAGTTCTTAACCGAGTGCCCAGGTTTGGAGATCATACTCTACAAATCCTCAAAGAGCTAGGAGTCTGGGCACACTTTCTGCTGACCCTACACTTGCTATGGAGCCGCGCAAGCACAAACTTTCCCAAAACCAAGTCAGACCACTTTCTCTGTTGTGAGCTTTGGCAACCTTCCTCCTCCAATCGGCCAGGATTGCATTTCGCAAGAGGCGGGAGAAGGTTGAACGAAAAATTGACAGTTAGTCCTTATTATGAAGCAACCTGCATTAGCAGATTCATTTTCAGTAGTTTCACGCATTAAACTAGAAGTTCCTAAAGAACCATGCATAGCACTAAATAAAGAGCCGCCAAAAACACCAGCTACACCTAGCATATGAAAAGGATGCATTAATATATTGTGTTCTGCTTGGAAAACAAGCATAAAATTGAAAGTTCTTAGGACGCTTTCTTTCTCTTTTCCTTATTCGATGATTTTGTTTTTTACACCCCGCAACAACGCATTGATCAGTTCCCACAAAAGGTCAAGAATGTTTGGATGGAGCCTCGATGACCAGATTACGCACGTCACCACAATGCTTGGGACTGATGAAACACGACCCACGCAGACTCCCATGTGAGGCAGCAGTGGGGACAGACGGATGAAAGGCAGCAGTGGAGACTGAGGCAGCATAATACTTGCCCTTATTAGAACGTACGTATAGACCTTCATGAACTCGAATCCAGGCCAAGGGTTCCAAATTCGTCCGGGCTGCGGGGGAAACTTTGAGATCCGCAGACACGTTGGGACTGAGACACGGCCCAGACTGCCATGTGAGGCAGCAGTGGGGATCTTGGAAAGCACGGAGGGCAAGTTTCCGGCTCGCACAGTCAGCATAGTGCTCCTGAGCTTCCTTGGGAGAATGCGGTAGCCAGAACAACGCCACAGGGGGACATGAAGAACATTATTCAAGCTGTCCGCATTCCATCGTCTCGGGGCTCCATCGGTTCAAGATGAGTGCTGATGGGTGCATCTAAGAGAGAACTGATGCGTTCACCTCGACGGCAGGACGTAGTACACACCAACGCGTCAGCGTGGACCCGTTTCTTTGACAGACGGAACAAACAATCCTCATCAGCACGGCAGTTTCATACTTGATCCTGGACCGACTGGCCATGCCAAGGGGCCAGCATCCATCCCCCCGATTAAAGACAGTGAACGTTCACGCAAGGAGGCGGCGGGTGCACCGTGGGCAGGAGAACGAAGGTTCAAAACCCCTCCCTGTTCGAGGGGAAGGAAAAAAGAGGGTTCAAGAGGGGAAGAAAAAAGAGGGTTCAGAGGGAACCCTCTTCGCAAGGCTTCACGGCTGGTCGACTTGCAGAAAACAGAGCGCACTTACGAGTTGGTTGCCTTTCAGCCGTTTGCTCACGCAGTCCATCGGCTGGGTGAGCGAAGGGCAAGGGTAGCATGATCATCCGGGCATAGCAGTTTGTCGGCTGCTACCAAGCAAGGAATGATTACGTTCGCCTATCAGCCATTCGCTCACGCAGTCCATCGAACACCAATCAATCAGCCAGCCTCATGAGCTAGCTCGCACGCTGCAGACGAGGGATCAGACAGGCTAACTACTGCACACCGTATCTCAGACACGCCATCAATCGGCTACCCATGCCTAATCAGGCAAGCAATCGGAAAGGAAGGCTCTGAAGCAGAGCACCAGAGAGGTCATCAGTAGATCAACAAGTCAACCGACAAATCAAGCACCAATCGATCAAGCAATCAACCAATAATGAACCCCAGCCCACAAACCGCTCTAAACATCTCCCACATTCTCTCCCCTCTTCCTGATCTGTGCCCTATCAACGGTTTGTCGATCAGTAAATCAACACGCCGACCGACCAATCAGGCACCAATCAATCAATCAATAAATCAATCAGTCAATTAATCAATCAACCAACCAATCAATCAATCAACCGATCAATCGACCACCCAACCACCCAACCAACCAATCAATCAATCAATCAACCAACCAATCAATCAACCAGCCAACCAGTCACTCGAACCTACTCAATCAGGCACCAATCAATCAATCAATCCACCAGCCAACCAATCACTCGAAACTACACAATCAGGCATCAATCAATCAATCAATCAACAAATCAATCAATTTACAAGCCAACCGATCACTCAAACCTACTCAACCAGTTACTCAGCCAATGTTCAGAGTCAGACGTCAACAACTAAGCACCCACGCACTGGATCCCTTGTATATCTCCACATCAACCTCGCCAAGCAACAATCCGAATGAACCGCCGGTCAGACCAAAGCAGATCAAAGGAGAGAGCCTTGCCGATGACCCAAACGGCAGATGCAGAAAGCCCTTATTCACAAGCGCAGAGAATTTTCTCTTTTTTTTTACGTTCTCACAGATTTCTCTCCAGCTCGCATCCTGTCATCGAGTTCCATTCTTGAACAGCATCAAGTACCTTTTTCTGCGAATGGCATGACGACAAGGAAGAAGGTCGATCCATCTTTGAAGATTATTCCGGCGTGACCAGAGGAGCAAGCCTACGAGGGTGATCGGATCAGGGTTCCTTGGTTGAAGGAGGCATTGGCTACCGTCTTTCCCCCGAATATAACGCAGCATCGCTGATCAGGGCGCGTTGTGTCCAAGGGAAGCTAGCGGAACCGACAGGAGGGAGAAAGAGAGAGAGAGAGAGAGAGAGACGAAGAACGGGAAAAAGAAAGGGGGAGAGAGAGGGAGGGAGAGAGAAAGGGAGAGAGAGAGAGAGAGAGAGAGAGAGAGAGAGAAGAACAACGTACGAGAACAGGGTCAAAGAGGCGGGCAAGGCGAAACGGAAAGAAGGGACCCCGGGAAACATTTATCGATGGTAATATGGTCTACGGCTAAGGACCATTAGGGACATGCAGCAAAAGTGCAAGAGGTACTCCAGCCAGCAGTATATACATCCAGCAAAAGTGCCAGACGTACTCCAGCAATATATACATGCTGTGCGGATCAGCCTCCCACTGCAGTCGGAGGCATCCCAGCAAAAAGTGCCCGAGTGCAAGTATATATACCCCGGATACAAGTGGTGTTCATCATGACTTCCTCTCTTCTTGAGTTATACAGCAGCACTATATACATGCTGTGCCGATCAGCCTCCCACTGCCGTCGAAGAGGCATCCCAGCAAAAATATCCGTCTTCGTCAGAGAAAATACCCGCATGAGGCAAGCACCTCGGTATATCCATCACGGTGCGATGATGGTGCGATGAAGGACGGATGGTTTCTGCATGTACTTGCGACCAATTCGGTCGGTTGATTGATTGATTCAGCACAGATGAAGGATCGTGGACTCGAAGGATGCTAAGTAAGCATCACGATGAGATGATATGGTGATACCGAGCCAAACAGGTCAATATGCTCAATTCAGACGGTTGATTGATTGAGCAGAAAGCAAAGATCAATGCGGGCAAAAAAAAAAAAAAAAAAAAAAAAAAGATCAATGCGGGCAAGAAGAGGAAGAAAGAGAGTTATTAGAGAGAAGGGGAAACACTATGAAGCGCAACAAAAAGACAAACAGATGAAGGATCAATGAGAGTTATGCTTGCCACAGTCAATCTGTTCGTGCACAAGACGGGCAGCTACAAAAAAAAACAGCAAATTAAAAAAAAAAAACTACAAAAAAAAAAAAAAACATGATTCCCAACTAGACGAGCTGGTAGGGTGACAAGGCACACAGAATCAAGGGAAAGACGGAAACGAAAGGAAAAAGTAGAGCATACTCACACACTCGGACTTTATACTTCTGGATGTATTTGCGGCCAGATACATCCAGATCGGGCTGTAATCGTGGTCAGATACATTTGCGACACTGCTAGTCGTGAATATGCCAGTAAACTAAGTGGAGAGAGGTGGAATGGAAGGAAAAGTGGAAATGAGAGGAAGGTTCGTTCCAACCGCAGCGATCAAAATAAACGCAGAAGGAAACAACCGCAGCGATCGCAGAAATTCCAAGAAGCACACTCCATAGGATAGGAGAAGAAGCGGAGAGGGAGGGGGCAAGGAAGGCTAAAAAAAACTCAACACACACACAGAATCCACCAGAAGGGGTAGAGGACAGGAAGAATCCACCAGCAGAGTACGATCGGTGAGCATTGGATAGGGAAACAAGAAGGGGGGGAAGAAGGGGGGGGGAAGAAGGGCGGGAAGAAGGTGAAAAAAAACAGTGCCTAACCCCACCGAACACGCAGAGAATCCACCAGAGCACGACCCATGTGCATGGCACCTAACCTGCACCCTCCCACAGAGAAGAGAGAGAGGGAGAGGGTTCCAAAGACAGGCGAATGAAAAGGAAAAGAGAAGGAGAGAAAGGAAACACCGACGAATTCGAGACAGAAAAGAAGGACAACCTTCTATTCGCAAACGATCTGCCAAGTCGCAATCGATGACAACAATCTGCAATTTTGTCAGAACGAGACCTCATAAAGACGAAAAAAGTCGGCAAGTGTCCAATGGGATCAATTACTTATTAAAGGAGGGAGAAACAGGATCTCTTCTGTAGCTCGTACGCGCTAATGTATGTACAAATACAGATGACTCGTCAAACCTCGACGATAAGTGGACACTTCCAAGTCCAGAAAACGAAAATGAAAACAGAAAATAAAAAATAAAAAGACGGAAAAAGAAGGGAAAAAAGAGGAAAAAGCGAGGGAAAAAAAGGAAACAAAACGAAAATGAAAAAAGAGAGGGAAAAAAAGGAGGGAGGCAGGTGACCGGAGTTTTTTTTTTTTTT
>BFEA01000148.1:1693572-1704935 GCA_003427395.1 Chara braunii | reverse complement strand
AAATAATTTTTTTAATTTTTTTTTTTTTTTTTTTTGAATGTAACAACAAAATCTATGAGTATTCCAATTTGCATAGTTTTTCACTTTTTCTTCTGAGTGCAGAAAATCACTGACGTTGGAGTACTTTTTTGTTGACTCACTCATGGCTAAGTGTCAAAAATGACAATTGTGATGAATCGGCGCGACAATTATTTTGCAGTCTTTGTGAATTTGTTTAATTTTTTTGATATTTTTTTTTAACATAACACAACATAATAAATGACATATCAAATTTTTATATTTCCAGTGAATTCTTCAAAGTGAAATGAATCGCCCAAGTTGCGTCTTGCAAACACCGTTCGGAATTTCAAATTTCGCCCAGGTTGACCACAGGGATCCCACCACGGCCTGTCCCTCTGAGTGCCACCACGCATAGAACTTACGTAGGAGAACCGTTCTTTGAAATGCTTGGGCCTCCTTAAGGTTGTGGGTTCTTCGCTAACACTTAAAGGATCGGTTACACCAGAATTCGGACCCCTATGCGCCCTTTTCTGTTGTGGTCGTCTGCCGCCAAAATTTAGTCACCTTGACATAGACGTCGGACCTCACCATACAGCAGCCCTTAGGGCTACGAACAACGGGGTCTATTGGAGGAGAAAACAATGCATTCTACCACTACCTTTTAAAGCTATAGTCAATTTCGTAAAATGACATCATCCGCAGCTTTTGTGGATTCAGCGTAGGGTCGGAGTCCGACTCTTTGAAATAAAAAATATGTATATATTGGGCCTTGTGGGACGCTCATCGAACAAAGCTCCACATCCACGTCCGCTCCTGGACATGCGCGTGAAGAGGCTTTGAGATATCTACGTGTATAATGAATATTGGTAGGGAAAAAAAAACAATCTCAAGTACATATGAGAGCACTCCACAGGGTCACGTGGGCCTCACTCCCACGACCGGTTATCCACGACCGCCACATGTGGCACCCATCCCCACGGTCGTCCTCTAGCATGGACGCTCCGCCGATAGTTCCGGCGTACAGGCGATTCGCATGTGCATGTTGAGCTCCGGTGACACTCATCGCCGTCACTTCCTACGCCCTGGATATATATATATATATATATTTTTTTTTTCTTTCCTCTCTCTCTCTCTCTCTCTCTCTCTCTCTCTCTCTCTCTCTCTCGGACTGCGCTTTCCTTTGGCGCTTAACGAGAACTTCACCCCATCTCCCAAAAACAGACATCGCCCTGCAATAGCCTCGACTGCCATTTCACCGTCGCCCTTACGAATGTCATTGGTTTTGCAAAGGTCGTTGCAAACATGATTTTTGGTTGTGGGATGTCTGCTTAGTTATAACGACCTTGATGAGCTTTCGTCAACTGGTCCAACTTTAGGTGACGAAGTTCGGTGACAGAAGTGAACGCTGATAAGTAACCCCGTTGCCCACCCCATATGTGTGTGTGCGCCCGTGTGTGCGTATTTATGTCAATGTGAGTGTGTGTATGTACACGTGAATACCAATTCAGGAGAGAGAGAGAGAGGGAGAGAGAGAGAGAGAGAGAGAGAGAGAAAGAGAGAGAGAGAGAGAGAGAGAGAGAGAGAGAGAGAGAGAGAGAAAAAAAAAAAAAAAAAAAAAAAAAAAAAAAAGCGAACGACTATTGTCAGTTCTGTGGTTATGATAATGGTAACTGCTTATGGGAGAAAAGTGGCTATGGCAATCCACATAACACCGTAAATTCTTACACACTACCATATCCTTTTTCATTCACGAGGATTACCCACTTCGAATCGACAAGGGTCATCATCATCTGACTGCTATGCGAGGAAACAAGCTATCGGTCAATTGTGAAACGACATAAGTTAAATCCAACATATCCGGAAAAAAAAAAAAAAAAAAAAAGGTCACAAACCATACAGATTGGACAACTTGTTGTACAGTAGACACAAACGATGTGCAAAATGATAGATCACAATGAAGGTTGAAAGCAAAAAACAACGTTATATGTACCGAAAACAAAAAAGTGAAGGATATCGTTTTAAATGTCAGATTAGGCAAAACTTTGTGCACAGGGACATTGAGGATCGACGAAAATAGGCTCGGAGGTCGTGGTGGTTTAACTCCGAATATTGTTTTCTACATTAAAAAAAATCATCGTATTTTTTTATTTTTATTTGGTAAGATCATTGCTTAAATAGTCTGCAGGGTAGACCAACGAGGCTGTTTAAACCTGGGAATACCTATCATGTAGATGTAATGTGATGCATTTGCTCTCAGTCCTTAGTATAGACGGATTCCCATATTCGATTTGCATCTGACCAACGAGGGTTCAACTCAAATGAAGAACTGTAGGTGCGAATAGTAGTAGGTCTGTCCGCTTGACTTATTGTTTCTGGTTCGTTTGGTTTTGTTTCTTTTGACTTGTGACAGCCCGGGAATTCAAACTTCTAACATGAAGCGATTTTGGACTCGGCATATTAAGTGATAGACCGCGATCCGTGTTTGTTTTATTGACGTTATGTGCGTTTGAAAAAACAGGTTTGTACGAGCAGATAAAAAAGAGAGAGATCCTGCCTGCTAAAAAACTGACGGAGAAGTAACTTGACCCGGCTTATATGCCAGTATAGATATAGGTTTGGTCCTTTCCATCTGAAAGAACGTTGACGAGGCTGCTCAACTAAGGTCGTAGTTTGTTCTCGCGGTCCGTAGCGTTCTAGAGATGTGTATTGCGAGAGTCTGGGTTACGACAACTGACGTGTCCTCGATCGTTTGTCAAGTTGTGCTTCATGTCCCATGCATCATTAACAACCACACGTTAACATGTTCTTTGAATATTTGATGAAACGATTTGCAACTATAATTATCTTTGTGCTTGTATGCATATGAATGTGTGTTGGTGACTGTGTTGTGGTCTACTTGTGTTGCTTTCTTGCATTTATGATCACAACCTTATCGGAGATAATGCCTAGGCGAGGCATGGTTACAACTTTTAGTGAGAGAGAAGAATTCGTGTGAAGAAGTCGGCAATAGTGAAGAAACTGAAACTTGGGAATCAACGCTTGAAGTTGAAGGGAGTGAAACATGTATATGAAAAAAGGTAAAAGGTGAAGGTAGTGGAAGTCGGCAGGGATGCGGAAAAGGAAAGCCCCGGGTTGATGGAGGGATGAAAGTGCTACAAGTGTGAGGAGGGAGGCAATTTCATCTAGGACAGCGTCGCCTACTAGCATGAGAAGGCTAGGGGTGTGACGTTTGTTCCCACACCATATGCTCCACCAGCGGAACTGAAGATGTGACTTGACGGAACAAATCGGTTGATAGCAGCACGACATAAGTGGACGCTGGCGATACAAATACGCTAATGAGAGAGTACTTGGTTCAAAAAACACAAGAATAGAACGTAAGACAGAACGTGAAGAGCAGGAGGAGAGAAGAAGAAAAGAAGATGAAGAAAAAATCGAGAAAAACGTAGGAGACATCAGAGGGAATAAAAATAACAATCCAGGAAACTTGAGTGTGACACTCGCTTGTTGCAAATCATATGTAGAAATGTTCACGGAAGCTGACGATGACACAAGGACTAGTAGTTCCGAGTGGGGAAAACAACCAGTTGTAATGGACGATCGGAAGATGGCAGTAGAGGAAGAGAACAACGTCTACGAAGGATGAGTGTTAAGCAAAAGTTAAAGGATGAGAAGAAAGTTGAAGGTGAAAAACTAAAATTACTAAGGCGAAAGACAGCAAAACTGACTATCACTGAAAAGCGAAAGAACGAAGTTAACGGTGGGAAAAAACCCTCCTATTGTGACTCCCGAGAAGTGAGTAAATTGATGAAGCCAAAAAGAAAATCAAAGAACTGCGTGGTGTCGAGCGCATCGGTCCCACAAGGGGACCATCCCAACCGTTTCACACAAGATTTATGCAAAACTTTTTCACGGTGGAGTTTTTGCCACTCTGGCCGAGTGTGCGAACCATACCTCTCACGAAGCCCCACGACACGATAAGGTAATGTGAGGTAAAACTTACCTCTGCACAAAGGGCTCTCACCACCTTTGGACAGACGTATCTCTGCCGAGCTACCGAACCACATGTGAAAGCTGTTGAGTTGCAACCGCAGAGGTGACCTAGTCGAGGGTTTTTCTCGTATGTTGTAGCATAGGGGGTATGAGCGGTCGCACGCCTTAATCGGACCCGTACGTGAGCTGTCGATCTGGGGGTGGATGTCCCAAGCGTGACTCGGCGTCGGTTGACTAGGACAGTCCATCTAACCACGCGTTACACTATGTCAAAATAAAACCAAAACTTTACACATAAAACGCGCCTAGTCTCTTTTTTGTATCTAACCCATAACTTTTATAACACAATAAATAGTTGGGCGTCACACACGAGACTCAAAATAAGTATCGTGGAGACGCAGACTATGCATATCGACTAGCCATGCATGAGTACGCAAGCAATTGCAATGATAGCGTACTATATAGTACCCATAATCATGTGGCCCTCAATGGCCTTGAGGGTCGCTTTCGACATTCAAGTGTCGACCGATATGCGCTTTGAGGGGTCAATCTCTCGAAGCTAGAAAACCGCCAAGGCAGTTGTCAGTTCTACCCTCTTCTGCACCCTGCGCATGTAAGCGGTAGGCGGACCTTCACCTTTTGTAGTAGTTGAACACCCCTAACATTGAAAGTGGGGTTCCATCATCCAAAGCATGAAAAAAAGTCAAGGGGTTTGACTTTGACAGTTGCTACGGACATTAACGTCAAACAATAAAAATATTAAAAATAATTTTTTTTTTTTGTCTCGCTATAGTTTTCTTAACCAACACGCACGGTCATAGTAGACCACGTGAATATGTCGCATACAAATAAAAAGGTTATAGAACACGTGGCGAACACTCTTACAATTACAGAGTGACTCCCTTCAAAATATACTTATGATCGCAGACAAAGTCAAATATGAAATTCCACTCACTAAACATACTTGTTATCACATCAAGGATTCAACATTGGCAAACCACACACTACACGGGGTCAACTTCAACCACTCTCTGCACTCATACCCCTTGCCTTATCCACACAACCCCAACCTTTGTCCAACCTTTCAAAACAACATATATTTTTTTCAAAGTTAAATAATAATTTTATAGTAAAATAATATTTTAAATTTTAATTTTTTATTTCATCTTCAAAATATCATTCAAATTTTTCGTCTTACTTGAAAATTTTCCTTTCAATAATAGGGTATCCTTTCTTATTTGAACTGCATGCTAGAGATGGCATGAAAGTCTGGACGAATTCATGAAATATTTTAATAGAATTGTCATTCTAATTAAGGATTTTCAGTTATAAATACGTTAATCCAATCTAAATTATAAGATATTTATTGTAGTAAAATGAAAGTTTTATTAAAATATTTCATGAATTCGTCCATAATTTCGTTCCATCTTGAACAAATAGATGTAGCTGGAAAGTAAAACTCATATTTATATGACAACTTATCAAATAAAATTAGAAATTTTAAAATTGGATGAACATTGAAATGATAATTTATAAATATGAAAGACTTTTTTTTTTAGGGAATGTTTTTCAAACTTTCATTTTTAATGGGAGTTTTTCTGTTAAATAAAACACTCAGTCCATTTTAAATGACTATTTAATAAAAGAACGGGTAAAACCAAAAAAAAACAATTCAACCCACATGGGATAAAACCTCTAGGTTGAGTAGCGGGAATGAGTTAGAGTTGAGTCAAAAACCGATAGGTCGACAATCCTTTTGTTATCAATAGGCAACGGAAAATGATCCTTGTAGGATCAGGCTGAAACAAACGAGATTTTAGATCGAATTGATCGAAAAATTGACATGTAACACAACATAGTTCAATCCCCAAAACTAAACTTTAAGTGTATGAAAAATAAACCTCCATATCACATCTTACTCAAAAATATATTAAGATTAATTATAAATCTATCTTTAAGTGAGTACTAGCAGAATAAAAACAATTTCGACAATATCTCCCCTACACAGCGTGAATTGCCAAAATGTTTCCTGTCAAAATATAATATAACCCATCGGAACTAAAAACATTTTGACAGCACTCTCACTAAAGAAAGTATCTTTTCATAATTTATACTCGACTGAATAAGAAATCTGAAATGATCCTTAACTTTATAAGTCAAATTTTGTCAAACTCTCTGAATGAGTAAAATTTAAATTGCATTTCCTTTAGAGAAGTAAGCTTCGCATATTTATACCAAGTCGTATATGAACTCACGATGAAGTTAGTCCTGGTAGGATAAAATTTAACTGACTCTTTAGATTTGTAAAAATTTTGGCAGCACTCTTTCTATAAAAGTGTCATTCCAAAATTTGTACAAAACTAAATACAAAATATAAAAATAATTATGACTTCACAAAGTCAAATTTTGTCAAAATCCCTGATTTAGTAAAAAAATAGGCAACATTTATCATAGAAAGGAGGCTTCTCATATTTCTACTAAGCCAGATATGAAACTCATACAAAAGTTCAATCTTTGAAAAATCAAAATTTGCTTAACTCATTGGTTTTGCAAAAAAACTGGTAACACTCCCTTTAGTAAAAGTAACTTTTCAAAATTTATACAAAACCAAGTATGAGAAAATAAACGTATTTTAAAAAATGAAAAAATTGAACTGACTCTTATAGCTCCAACATGTTGCGAGCATTTAAAATAACTACCTATCAAAGATGACACTCATACTAAGTATAACTCACACTCCATTACAAACAAGTCCGTACCACAATGGGTAAATACTTTCACCAAAATCCCAATTTGTTTTTATATAAGATAATTCGTTTATCTTCCAAATGATTATCCCTTGTACCCATCTTACATATGACATGATGTTAGGCCATTAAACTTAGAAACAATGCGTAGCATGCCTTAGATTATACATGAATAGGATGCACAACTACTTCCCTCTTCTTTGAGCGTGTGAGTAGACCATTCAACTTAGAAACAATACCTAGTCGCCCTGAACTGTTTAAATATCAAAAGTTTCGTAACTCTCTAACTTGTCTTCAAAATATGGCCAGAGAACTTAGTCATTCAACTTAGAAGAAATGCTCAACTTTCTCATTTTACTTCGAACTATACTCTTGATTTTACCTTTCTTTTTGGTGATATGACTTATATAATTTTGCCAAAATCCTCCCTCGTAATAAAACAAGTCGTTGGATCTGACCGAAGCCACGTTACCCAATTCTTAAACCCTCGTAATAAGCCAATCACTGCAAGAACAACAACCAGACGTGACCGAAACCACAAAACGATACAGCATAGTCAGTTAGGTCAAACCGAAGCCACATTGCCTAGCTGCACGGATAACAACTTTACAGAGGTACTACAATCAGACCTGGCCGAAGCCACATTGTATGATTATTCAGAAGATAAAACAATACAACGGTCAAACCTGATCGAAGCCATATTGTTTGGTTGCCAAAACACAAGTCAACCAATATTTACAAAAACTAGACCTGACCGAAACCACATTATCTAGCTTGCAAAGGAAACATAATTAAACGACAGGGACTCAATCAACGCAAGCAAACTACCTTTCTCTCACCTTCCCCCAATTCATCCCTTAGTATGATGTCAACCAAAAATAAAATGAAACTTAAATTTACGCATGCGTTCCTTCCAATGAATCCGATTAGGTTATAAAATGAAAACAAAATCATAAGAGAATACATGCATATCTCTCAGACAAATTAGAGCGATCTAATGGTAGGGCTATAGTGGGTTCACACAAAGCAGAAGAAGGTACACCTTACAGTTCTCTGCCTCCAGAATCTCACCTAGATTCCGATAGAGTTCCTACAATCGGTGGGGCGAATCTCCCACAGACGCCTTGGTACAGATTACGAGTTGCAATCTCGCCTGCCGCTTTCCCCCTGAACCAATAGACTAAAATGAGAGTAAGAAAGGCAGAAAGAGAATCATTAAGCCTCTCGGATACAAGGGAGGTGCACTCGAAACCATCGGACTCCAGAGCGTGCCATAATGGCGGGCAATGATCGCAGCAAAATAGTTAAACCGAAGTCGAAACACTGAATATCTGCCCCTGGCGAACCTCCAAGTTGCAACAATGACCCCGTGCAGGGCCAAATTACCCCTTCAAGCTACAGTTTGAGGCGTTCAATCATAATCCTATGCATGGCAGCTTTGCACCACCAACGTCTTAGCCAAGCATGACACGCACAATGTTGTGCTGCAAAACCTGACACTTTGGATCACATGCAAGCCCTCTTTTCCACGAGGCTGAATGCCCAAGCTCCAATCACCCCACCCACTCTTACCCAAACTCAAAGTGACGACGCAATTTGTTGTCAATCAGCAACAACAACCGGAAAAACCATCAATAATAAAAATAATATACTGTCGTTGAATACAGTACTTACTTTACATGAGCACACAACCGTAGCTCATAATAACAAAGTAGCAGCGGTATTGGACTTCAACAGCAACTAACCAAACTCAAGTTCAGTTGCACAACAATTTCTTATCCAACAACACTTGTCTCAAAAACAATCCTGAAGATCGATAACCTTCAAACAAAAACAAAAACTCCCTGAACAAAGCGGTGGTAGTCTGCCTGTTATCGAACAGAAAACCAGGTTGTAACGCCATGAAACAGGCTGTAGTTGCAAAGGAACATCGCATACAATAACTAGTACACAATGACAAACGCCAACAAAAACTCAACAAATGACAGTACTTTGAAACCCCCCTTTCTGCTGCTGCAAAGATAAACAACTCCTAAAGCACACAACAACAGTCTGCTCCCGTAGCCTGAAAAGGATCACTACGAGTTAGAGTGGTGACTGTGGGTACAACGACCTTCACAAGTAACACTATTATCATCCTGAAGGAAAACAACATGATCACGTTACTTGAGACCAGCACGAAGATCAACCGCAAATGAGTGAGTCGCTTTCATTTCTTTCTCTGCTTGCTTGCCCTTCTTCCCGTATATCCCTGCTCACTTGCCTCTTCGATCTCTGCAGGTACGAGGATCAACAAAATAATGAATGTCGAGCACCTTGAGGAAAAATGGCGATTATGGTGGGAGGAAAACGACCACCTAGGGCCCATCCCATACTTATTTAATTTTCCTTTCTTCTTATTTATCCACTACTAGTTATCTTCCCACCGTCCGAGTTCATCTTACCGATTCCTCTGCGAAATTCGTTTGTTCTTCTTAGCATCGGGCCAGGGAAAAACAACTGCAGATGTTCGATGGTTCTACCACAACGATAGTTGATACTACGACTACAATGGAGATCCTGACCAGCATGACAAAAATCTCGACCACAAGGACTAACTCTACGATGGCAAAATGCGCTAATCAACACTACGATGACGACACAGTGCAGTAATGGTACGACGATAAAGATGGGCGCGTGGCACCATAAGGTGGAGGTAAGTTGTGCCTCGCGTAGGCCCTATCCTGTCGTAGGGGCTCGCGAGAGGTATGGCTGGCGCACTCGGCCGGAGCGGCCTAAGGAAGCTCCATTTGTGCGTTCGTGTCCAGGTTGGTCCAACTCCTGCGTGACGCGGCCGAGAGGGTCCCGCGATGGCACGTGCGGTGCCGGACCGATGCGCTCGACAGCGGGGAGGATGTGATTGACAACGATGTGTCGTGGTTGTGGGGGCCTTATCGAGGAGATGGTTTTTTGGATGATGAGGCCCCTGCCACTGTGAGCCATGCAGGTCGGATGCTCCCACCACGCGCCCCGGTTGACGATGGAGCCTCCCTTGCTGGCACACCTGCGACTGAGGCAAACTTGCACAACATTCGTGGAGATGCGTTTCCTGCCGTGTCGGGCGGCGCCGGCGCAGATGATGGCATCGGGGGGTATGGGGGGGCAGGTTGATGAAGCGACTGCCGCACCCGAGATTCCCATCAGCCTAGGGAGCCCGCTACTCGATCGCCCACTCCGGCAGCCCTTGAGGGCAACCGTCTTTCGTGGCAGGTACCGTTGAGGGCACATCGTCCGAGTGCCCAGCTGCGGCTGCTGGCACCTTTTCCAGCCCCCACTGTGCAGTAGAGTACGACTCTGAGGGGAGGCTTAAACGACGAGCGGGTTTCACAGGTCCGCTAGACGTGTCGACAGCATCGGCTGTCTGCCATGACACCGACAGGGATTTGGCGGCGTACTTGCCGAGACCGTTGTCGGATCTGCAGCGAGTTGACCTTGATGTGGAACTGGTGGCATGGACTCTGCAGAGCCCATTGGTGGGAAGGCTGCTGTTGGGGAGGCTACCTGCAGGGAGGGAGGCGCAGAGACTCGGAGAGAGGATATCGCGCATGACCTGGCGGCCGCCGGTTACTCAGCAGAGGAGATTGAGCAGGCATTGGCGGGGTACCCCGGAAGACATGGACGAGGGATGCCGCAACAGGGGATGCGCACACGCCACGAGGTGGGTGGTGGCACTGCACGCGTTTCTCCCTCACTCCCGTTGCCACGTGCAGATCCTTCTTTGGCACTGGGATCGTAGGCCCCGGACCGCAGCCGCCTCCCATGATGGATACGCAGGGTGTCGATGGACATTGCAGTGGCACAGGGGAGCACGGCTCCCCAGGCACCGGTCTTCGTCGTGCAGTCGCCCCTGCGGATTTTGGCGCACGGGCGACGATACCATTGCCGCCCAGAGACCCCTCAGTCATCATCGAGCCGATTCAATCATTTGTTGGTCGCAAGCGGAAGCCAGAGAGTGCCGCGGGACAGGAGGTCAGGGGAGCTGCAGGTTGTGGCAGAGGCCGAGGCCGACCATCGGGAGAGGGGAGGGGCGCGGGCGAGAGGGATATGTCAGGACAGGTATGCGGGAGAGGAGTGGGGCGCGAGAGAGGAGAGGGATGTCCCAGAGGTCGGCCACCTGGACGGGGGAGAGGAGAGGGACATGCCACGACACGAGAGGGCGGTGCACCAAGGAGGAGAGCCCCCGCAGATGGAAGAGACGTTCATACGGATGCAGCGCCGATCACATCATCGAGCAACAAGGCGGAGGAGGGCATAGCGTTGCACATCACCAGGAGGCGCAGGGGAGAGGTGACGACAAGGGCAGCACTAGCATCCGCGGCCACATCATGCTCACCGACGACCACATCGGCATCATCAGGCAACCTGGATTTCGAGGGGGGTGTTGAGGAGGACGAGGAGGAGGCAGAGGTCGATGCAGGCATTGTGGCGAGAGAGGGTGATATGTCAGGATAATTTTGTACATTGTTCGCTTTGTGTGCGAGTGTGTGCAGTGTGTGTGTGTGTGTGTATGTGTGTGTGTGTGTGTGTGTGTGTGTGTGTGAGAGAGAGAGAGAGAGAGAGAGAGAGAGAGAGAGAGAGAGAGAG
>BFEA01000148.1:1677821-1693032 GCA_003427395.1 Chara braunii | reverse complement strand
GCGCCCTTCCTTCTCCTTTGCCCCTTGGAGGAGGGCCCCTTCCTTCCTTCAGAAGGTGCTTCCTGGACATGGAGCTTGGACTCAAAGTCCAGGGCCTGTCTCTTATACACATCTAGATGTGTATAAGAGACAGCTCCAGGCGTGAGTTAAAAAAAAAGTCTCTTTTTGACACTCCTGAAACGGTTTTCACTTTTGCAGTAGCGGATGCTGATCCCAAGGCTCGATCCCTGGACCTCGCTCACCTGTGTACAGTACCCCGTGAGTTTGAACCCGTGACCTGCATCATAGGAGTCAGTTGTTGTCTGTCATAGGTCTGTGTAGTTGTTGGGTCTTGAACTGTAGATCTGTCGCGTAGGGTCGAAGTTGTTTGTCGTAGGTCTGTGTAGTTGATGTGTCTTGAACTGTAGATAAGTCATAGGCAAGTGGGCAAGTGGTGAGTCCCACCGTGCTGAGTCAGCGGTACCAGTTCCAGTCGCACTTAGTCAAGTCAACAAAGTACCGAAGGTGGTCTGTAGTGAGCCCGAAGTCGAAGTGGGCAGAGAGAAGGGGATCGTCTGTAGTGGCAGTGTTAGTAAGTGGCCATAGCCGCCAGGGTTAGAGATAGCGGTTAGTAATTGTGTGCGTGCGTATGAGAGAGTGAGCGTGTGCGGGGTATTCAGGTTGATCCAAAGTCGAGTGCGTGTGTGTGAACGTTGGAGGACAAAGTGTGAGAGTGGGATGTACAAGGCGTGTTGGTGCCATAGCCTGTTGAACGAAGTTTGCATCTGAACTATGTTCTCGAGTTCCATATCTCTGAGTTTTGAGTGGGCGCCTGACGCCAGTTTGCATCTGCACTCCGTTTTGCTCCATTTTTAACAGAAAACCCCGTTCTTTTTCTTTTCTCCTTTTGTTTTCCAAGAAAAATTTCGTTGTTTGTTTTCTTCTCTTTTTTATTTTTTCTTGCGAAGGAAGCAAGCATAGAGATGGCAAACAGATGGCTCCAACAGATGGCAAACAGTCTGGCGCCAGGGCGCCCACCCAAAGCTCATAGATATGGAAGTCGAGAACACAGTTCAGATGCAAACGTCATTTAACAGGCTATGGTGCCAACATGCCCTGTACATCCACTGTCGACACTCTGTCCCACTGCTGCACACAAGCACCTCACTCTAGATCACCCTAAATATCCCATACACACACTCACTCTCATACACGTACACACACACGCATCAACTGCTATCACTAACCTCGACGGCTATGGGCGCTACTAGCCACTACTACTAACACTAGTCTTCCTCGCTGCCGACTTCGTCTTTGGACTTCATGCAGACCACCTCTCACAAACGCTCGGACAACGCTTCCGCATGGCGCACACCGGAATCAATGACTCGTTGGGCGTTGCCTCTTGATTTATACTTCTGTTGGACTCTGGTCTGCCCTTTTCCACCGGGCCTTTGGCGCACACAGTCCCACATGGTACTTGCTAACTTCACTAAGTGCGATTGGGACTGGTACCGCTGACTCGGCACGGTAAGACTTACCACTTGCCCACTTGCCTTTGACTAATCGTGGGAGACCTCTGAATGGCCGCTTCCGGAGCTTCCGGAAGTCTATACACTTGGCCTTTCTGTTTCTGTAGCAGCTACGACCTTGACCTTTCAGAACTGTAGCAGCGACGACCTTGACCTTTCAGAGAAGCTACAGCTACGACCTCTACAACAACTTTGACCCCTATGCGACAGATCTACAGTTCAAGACCTGACTACTACACAGACCTATGACAAACAGCTAAAGACTCCTACGACGCATGTCACGGGATGAAACTCACGGGGCACTGTACACAGGTGAGTGAGGTCTAGGGATAGAGCCCTGATACCTGCATCCGCTTCTGCAAAGGTGAAAACCGTTTCAAGTGTTTTTAGAAAAGCGTTTTTCATTTTTTCATGCGCTCGAACTGGGCAAAACCCAACAGCTGTTGCTGAAGGTAAGAAATTTGTTATCACCATACATAACTTAATGTTTAAAAAAAAAAAGGGGACCGGGGGGGGGGCGGGGGGGAGGGGAAAGGATGATTTAAATTTTATTTTTTCCTTTTTAAAGTTGCGCAGGCACGGTGGGCGACCTCCTCAAGCACACCCGTATTTAAAAAAAAAACAAATTAATCTGTTTGGGCGCAGCGTTCGGCCCGGCGGGTCCCGTACGTGCGGACGTTCGGGTCCGGGCGTTCGGCCCATCCCGAACGCCGATGACTCTGTATATATATATATATATATATATATATATATATATATATATATATATATATATATATATATANTATATATATATATATATATATATATATATATATATATATATATATATATATATATATATATATATATATATATATATATATATATATATATTAGGAGACCTAGTTTGGGTCAAAGGTGTTATTTTCCACCCAATTGTGACTCATAATTAGGTTATCCTACCAGCTGGCCGGGCTAGTTAGGGCTGACTCTTTCAAAATTGTGCATGAACCAAACCGTCGGTTGCAACTGTCCACGGCGGTTTGCAGCGACGACCACCTGATTGCGGACTTTGGTACTCGTTGAGCTTTTGTAGATCTTGTATAAAGTATAAGTTCACTTATTACTTGTTGTCTGAGTTGCCACTTGCTGATAAGGTTGTCGTCCTATTTCTTTGGGCTACTGTTCCCCAGACTGATTGAAATTATAAAACTTGAATTGACGGCAACTGCTGGGCTTGAGGTTGTACGGTTAGATCTGACTCGCTGTTAAGTGCGGTTGTTGCAACTGCTATGCCTTGAGGGGTTGACTAAGAGCATGCCCTGCTTTGAGAGTTAATGTTGTTACCACTGTATGATTGCTATATTGATATGAATAGAGTATTGTGGTTGTTGTAGTGCTGCCACCCTTGTCTAAGTTGTACTGTCTAAGTTGTGCTGCGTTGATAGTTAATCGATCTTAAAATATTCGAAGAATCCTAATGATGTTTATCCAAAGAAATCTGCCACAACACATATGTTGAAGTGAGATGTCCTTTGTATACCCCAACAAAAAAATTCCCATGAGAAACGAAAGTTAAAAAAACATTCCATAAAAAAAAAGTCCTTCATACTTATTAATTATCATTCCAATGTTTGTCAAATTTTAAAATTTTTAATTTAATTTCATAATTTCCCGTCTAAATATGAGTTTTCCCTTCCAACTACATCTATTTGTTTAAGATGGAATGAAAGTCTAGACGAGTTTATGAAATATTTTAATTAAACTTTCATTCTACTACAACAAATATTGTCTAATTTAGATTGGATTAACATATTTATGACTGCAAATCCTCACTTAGAATGACAGTGTAATTAAAATATTTCATGAACTCATCCAGACCTGTGTAACATACCGAACATGTTCGGAGCTTTTTCGAACGTCCGAATATGTTCGGGTGTTCGGCCGAACGCCAGCCGAACGTGTTCGGCCGAACATATTAAAAAAAAAACTAAAAATAAAAGAATATTTTTGGTTTTTGATTTTTAACTCGAGTTTGGTTACGAATTTGACCATACCTCCAGACAAAAGTTGTTTGTATGGGTATTGCACATAACATATATTTTTTTCAGAGTTTTTGGAGAACTTTTTGTTTTTTTTTTTATAATATTTTTATGTTCGCGTTCGGAGAATTTTAGCGCTTGTTCGCGTTCGGTCCCGAACGTTCGGGTTCGGTCACCGAACCCGAACAGGATGCTACAAAGATCCAGACTTTCATTCCAACTCTAGCATGCAGTTCAAATAAGAAGGAATACCTCATTCTTGGAAGAAAAATTTTCAAGTAAGACGGAAAATTTTAAAATTGGAATGACATTTTTTAAGATGGAATGAAAATTTGAAATTTATAATGTAATTTTAATCTAGAATGATTATTTAATTCTGGAAATTTTTTATGTTGCCGTAATCCCTTGACCCTTCTTTGCATACTTAGTCGTTTTTTCTGTCCCTGTCCCTACGCCCTAGACCCTTCTTTGTGTTCGCCGAAAAATAGAGCCCAGAGGTTTCATTTTTTTTCTTTGCATACTTAGTCGTTTTTCCTGTCCCTCTCCCTACGCCCTAGGCCCTTCTTTGCGNTTTCTTTTTTTTCTTTGCATACTTAGTCGTTTTTCCTGTCCCTCTCCCTACGCCCTAGGCCCTTCTTTGCGTTCGCCGAAAAATACAGCCCAGAGTTTTCTTTTTTTTCTTTGCATACTTAGTCGTTTTTCCTATTCCTATCCCTACCTCCTAGGCTCTTCTTTGCGTTCGCCGAAAAATACAGCCCATAGTTTTTTTTTTTCTTTGCATACTTAGTTATTTTTCCTGTTCCTATCCGTATCCTTACGCCCTAGGCCCTTCTTTGCGTTCGCCGAAAAATGGAGCCTAGAGATTTCTTTTTTTTCTTTGCATAATTAGTCGTTTTTCTTGTTCATGTCCCTACACCCTAAGCCCTTCTTTGCATTGGACGAAAAATAGAGCCCAAAGTTTTTTTTTTTTTCTTTCCATACGTAGTCGTTCTTCCTGTTCCTATCCCTAGGCTCCAAACCCTTCTTTGCTTTCGTCGAAAAATACAGTCGAGAGCTTTTTTTTTTCCCTTTGCATACTTAGTCGTTTTTTCTGTCCTTGTCCCTACGCCCTAGGCCCTTCTTTGTGTTCGCTGAAAAATAGAGTCCGGAGCTTTCTTTTTTTTCTTTGCATACTTAGTCGTTTTTCCTGTCCCTCTCCCTACGCCCTAGACCCTTCTTTGCGTTCGTTGAAAAATAGAGCCCAGAGTTTTTTTTTTTTTTTTGCATACTTAGTTTTTTTTCTTGTTCCTATCCCTAGGCCCTAGGCCGTTCTTTGCATTCGCCGAAAAATACAGCCCAAAGCTTTTTTTTTTTTCTTTGCATACTTAGCCGTTTTCCTGCCCCTGTCCCTACGTCATAGGCACTTCTTTGCATTCGCCGAAAAATAGAGCCCAAAGCTGTTTTTTTTTTTTCTTTGCATATTAGTCGTTTTTCCTGTCCCTCTACCTACGCCGTAGGCCCTTCTTTGCGTTCGTCGAAAAATACAGCCTAGAGCTTTCTTTTTTTTTGTATACTTAGTCGTTTTTCTTATTCCTACCTCTACAGCCTAGGTCCTTCTTTGCATTCGCAAAAAAATAGAGCCCAGAGCTTTCTTTTTTTTCTTTGCATACTTAGTGATTTTTCCTGTTTTTATCCCTATCCCTACGTCCTAGGCCCTTCTTTGCGTCCGCCGAAAAATAAAACCCAGAGCTTTCTTTTTTTTTCTTTGCATACATAGTCGTCTTTCAGGTTCTTGTCCCTACGCCCAAGGTCTTTCTTTGCGTTCGTCGAAAAATAGAGCCCAAAGCTTTTTTTTTTTTCTTTGCGTACTTAGTCGTTTTTCAGCTTCCTATCCCTATCCCTACGCCTTAGGTCCTTTTTTGCGTTCGCCGAAAAATAGAACCCATTTTTTTTTTTGTTTTCCTTTGCATACTTAGTCGTTTTTCATGTTCATGTCCCTACATCCTAGACCCTTATTTGCATTCGCCGAAAAATAGAGCGCAAAGCTTTTCTTTTTCCTTGCATACTTAGTCGTTTTTCCTATTCCTATCCCTAGGCCCTAGGCCCTTCTTTGCGTTCGCCGAAAAATACAGTCCAGAGCGTTCTTTTTTTTCTTTGCATACTTGGTCGTTTTTCCTGTTCCTGTCCCTACGCCCTTGGCCCTTCTTTGCGTTCGCTGAAAAATACAGCCCAGAGCTTTCTTTTTTTTCTTTTCATCCTTAGTCATTTTTAATGTTCCTATCCTTATGCCCTAGACCCTTCTTTGCATTCGCCAAATTATACAGCCCAGAGATTTCTTTTTTTTCTTTGCATACTTAGTTGTTTTTCCTGTTCCTATCCCTACGCCCTAGGATTTTCTTTGCGTTCGCCGAAAAATACAACCCAGAACTTTCTTTTTTTTTCTTTGCACACTTAGTCATTTTTCCTGTTCCTATCTCTGTCCCTATGTTATGATTCTGGTTGTTCGTTGCCTGATGGCCAACACTCACTCACATAGACTTCTGCACATGCCCATACACACATAGAAGTAAGGGGAGAGGATAGGAGTATCACACCGCACAGGGAGAGAAAAACACAGCGGAAGACTTGACCATGCGATATGACAGGGTACACTGAAAGTGCAATACACTCCACTCAATCCTCACAACCAGTCATAGAGAAAAGCCGAGCAGATCACATCCAAGAAACAATGAAATGATGATAGTCCCAACACAGTATCACACTATTTATTAAACCCAGAGTCTCGAATTATCAGGATAACTTCAGTACTACAGTGCGCTGCTCAGAATTGAGCAGCGCTTCACTCTCCAACCCTGATAGACACCCGTAACACCCCCTGAGCCCTGAAACATCAAGCGTCACCCAAATACAGCCTCTTGGGGGCAACGCCACCCTGAAACAGGCCTCTGAGGCCAAACGCCACTCAGAGGATGAAGGAGAAGACCAGCGCCACAATATCTGATGATGACAAAGTGTCGGGAGGCTTCCCGGGTGGAAGCCTGCAGCAGCGCCACCAAACCCTGACAAGATGACCTCTGAGATGAAGATGCTGTAGCTATGGTTGCAGCGCAAACCCTCTGGGACCCCACTCCGGAGGAGAGTCCATCAGGGCACCAATCTCTCTCGCATCCAGGAGACCTCGATAACCCAGACCTCTGTCAGCCCCTACGTGCTGGCAGAGTACAGCGGAGGTCCCAGCTATGGCCTGCACTCCGAAGGTCTGGCTATGCTCGTCTTCTTCCACGCTGAGCCGTCACCACTTCCGGTTCTCACGTAGTGCAACAGCGATGTACACGGTACCAACTGCCCAAAGCCCTGAACCGATGTGCCCATCCTACTTCTAGCCTACACCGACCTAGACCGGACTGACTGACCGACCGGTACCGTATCTGTTGCGGCCTCTACCGGACCCGGCTATAGGCTATAGGACCGTCTATACGGATAGGCCCTTAGGGCCTGTCTGTACTACTGGTAGCCCGGGCCTGCTAAACGCAGTTAGGTAGCTGTAGGGAATCCGGTTAGTACCGGGCCTGTATTTTCCCGGATTTGCAGATATGTCCCTCACAATTTTCCCTCACAGGTAGGTCTCTCGGTTAGCCCTCAGCCAAACAAAATTACGAATCTGTCCTACCTATAGTACAACCTCGACAGAGAGAGGCTACAGGCACTCAGAAAACAGCAAGTCATTGCAGACCTACCCTCCCTCGGAACGAGGACCTCCGAGCTAGGGGCGTAGGCGTGCAAAGCGCCGAAGGGATGCCCCCTTCTGTGCTGCCTCATATTTGAGGATGACAGACTTGGCTGTCTTCAGGAGATCCTTGCGAAGAAACCAACGATCTTGAGTGTGCGGCTGGTACAAGAACTTCACAAGGTATTCCTTATATGGGCCTGTCCCTGACTTATCCTCCACATATTCGACCTCATACCCTTTACCACGGATAGGGGGACCGAATTGTGGAGGCCTGTCTGGAAATGCATCAGCTGGCATAAATGACAATAACTTAGATGCATGAAAGACAGGGTAGGTTTGTAGATGCAGAGGGACGTCCACACTGTAGGACAGTCCAAACGGATCAGCTCTCACTGTATCTAAGACCTGCCATTGACCCATATATCGTGGCAGCAGCTTAGGTGAAATGTCCTCCTCTCGTGACAACTCAGAACTGAGTACCCACACCCAGTCACCTGTGCGAATCGTAGAAGGACGCCTGTGCTTATTAGCCTGTTGAATCATAGCCTTTTGGACTTTCAACAAGTTAGCACGGGCACGCTCTATGTCCACACGGTAACGCCTGGTGAACTCTGCAGTTCAAAGTGTCAGCGTAGGGGTAGCCTTGTCGATGATATCATCGAGAGGCTGCCGTGGTTCACGACCCCAATGCAACCGGTAGTGTGTGAAACCAGTCGAGGAGTGTACAAACGTGTTATACACAAGCTGTGCACGACTCAGATGGAGATCCCAGTCCTGCTGATCTGGACTGATCACAGGACGCGGCAATTGGAATAGAATCTGGTTCATCACTTCAGCCTGACCATTGGCTTCAGGATGATGACCAGATGTCATATCCAAGCATGAATGAAGGTAATCCCTGCAGTAGGATTGCCATTCATTGCTGCAAAAACGGGAATCTCTGTCACTGACAATGGAAGTGGGTGGTCCATGATGTGTAACCCACCGGTCACCAAACGCCGCCTGAACGGTTGGCACACGAGCCTCAGCTGGTAAGGGGATGAACTCTGCATATTTGGAAAACCGATCCACACAGACCATAACCTGACGCATACCTCGTGGTGTAGTCTTACCCAAGTCAGTGAAATCAATAGAAACTGACCGTGAAGGAGCATCAGGGATAGGTAGGGGTTTGAGCAAGCCAAGGGGAGGTCGGCGTACCACCTTGTTCCTTTGGCACAACTCACAGGTTTCCACCTAGTGCAGCATGTCACTCCTCATCTCCTTCCAGAAGAAGCGCTGCGACAGGGCTGCATAAGATTTGAGGGCACCAAAGTGACCACGAGCGTCATGACACTCTGACATCAGRAGKGTCCTCAGCTTGCGGTCYTGGGGAATGCACAGRCACTCCTCGCCTCTGCTGCACGTGTACAGCAGGCCTGAGACCAGAGAGTATCCTGGTTCAGAGGCAGGATCGTCCTGGAGATTCCTCACAATAGGCCCAAAGATCTCATCCTGGGGCAGCAACTGGGCAATGGTCTGACGTGTCCTCTCTCCAAACGAGTGAGTAAAGGAGATCAGAAAGAGAGCGTCAGACCTACGAGAAAGGGCATCTGCTACTCGATTGTAGCAACCCTTCTTGTGTCTCAGTTCAAAGTCAAACATGTCAATGAACTGAATATAGCGAGCAAGCTTATCATTCAACTCTCCCTGAGACTTCATCCACTGAAGGGTGGAGTGATCTGAAAAGATCTTGAAGTGTCTGCCCAGGAGAAAGTGCTTCCAATGCTTGAGCGCTGACACAAGCGCATAGAGCTCCTTCTCATAGGTAGAGTCCTGCAACTTCTTGGTCTTGATCTTCTTGCTCATATACTCAATAGGCTGCAGACCATTCCCATCATCCTGCTGAAGTACCGCCCCTACACCATACTGGCTAGCATCAGTAGTCAGTACACAAGGCAAGGTAGGGTCAGGTAGCTTCAGGACAGGGGCACGAATCAAGGCCTCCTTGAGACGTGTAAAGGCCTCCTGACATTCTGACGTCCAAAAAAAGGAAGTGTCTTTCTTTGTAAGATCAGTCAGGGGAGCTGCAATCGCTGAGAAGTTCTTGATGAACTTCATGTAATAGGATGCAAGCCCCAAGAAAGACCGGACATCACGAATGTTAGCAGGTCGCGGCCAGTCCTGAACTGCAGCAACTTTCGTTGCCTCAGGAGCCAACCCTTCTCCATAAATCACATGCCCCAGATAGATTACAGAGGGAACCCCAAAGGAGGACTTCTCTCTGTTAATCTTATACCGGTTAGCACGCAAGGCCTGGAGGACCAGAGCCAGATGCTGCGCATGCTCCTGGACAGAACGGCTGAATACCAAGATGCCACCAAGGTAGACAACTACGAACTTGTCCAGGTAAGGCCTCAGTATGCGATGCATCTCTGTTTGGAAGGTGCCTGGCACATTGCAAAGACCGAATGGCATAACCAGGTACTCGTAAGTCCCATACCTGGTTTTGAAGGTTGTCTTGTAGACATCGCCTTCAACCATCTCAATCTGGTGGAAGCCAGATTTGAGGTCGATCTTGCTGAAAATAGTACAGCCCTGCACCATATCCAACAGGTCATCAATACGAGGAAGAGGCTCTGTAGACTTCCTCGTGATCTTGTTGACACCCCGATAGTCCACACACATCCTGAACTCACCATTCCCCTTTGGAACAAAGAGGAAAGGTGCCCCAAACTCAGATGTGCTAGGTCTGATCCAACCCTTGCTGGTCAGGGTCTCTAACTGTTTCCTTAGCTCTTCAAGTTCAGCAGGAGACATCCTGTAGACCCGGCCCTTGGGAGGGACCGAGCCAGGCAGGATCTCAATCTTATGTTTGGTTTGCCTATGGACAAGTCCAATAGGCTCCTCCATAAGATCCGAGAAGCGGTCTACTACCTGCTGAATTTGAGAGGGACAGGGAGCAGTCTCCACGTCAGTCTGTTTGACATAAGCCACAAACAGACGAGCGTGGTCAGTCTGGCGTGAGAATCGCAAAACTTGCGAGCACTCATACAATAACAACTGCTGGCCGGATGGTACTCGTCAGCGAGCATGCAAGGGCGATAGACCCCATGCCGGTCAGGCAGCTCAACCCTAGGGATCTGCCAGTCAATCCTGGGGTTGGTGGCACTAAGCCACTGCATGGAGAAGACAAGGTCAAAGAGAACATCAGGAAACACATAGAAGTTCAGGCGGTGCTTGACTTCCCCCTGCTTGTCAAAGGACACAGGTAGGCCCTTGACAGCAGTGGTAATCCTGACTGTGGAAGAGTCCCCAATGCGGACTTCCAATGGCTGTCGCAATTTCACCAACCTCAGGTCCAAGTGCAGTTTGCTGACTGCCTTGGGGGAGATGAAGTTGCGAGTAGCCCCACAGTCCAAGAGCCCTTTGATCTTGGCTCCCAGGATGTAGGGTCGAAGCAGGATGAGTTCAGACTTGTGCTTCTTCTTCTCCTGCAAGGACAGGAAAAACTCAGCAATAGTCTGAGCATCGTCCTCCTCCCACGTCTCATAAAGTTCAGAGTCTTCAAAAGTGAAAGACCCTGCCAATGCAACTCTAGAAATAAAAGTACCAGCGAGAGAATGTGAAGATCCACTTCCATCAAAGAGGGAATCAACAGTGGTGGAAGGAGCTGCTGCTTCCACCTCTCTCTGCTCTAGTTTTTTGAATTAGAGCCGCCTGCAGACCTACGAGGCATACTGGGACAATCCTTGAGAAAATGGTCCCTCTCGCATCTCAGGCAGACCCCCTTTTCCTTCCTCTTCCTCCAAACTCCCTCCTGGATCCTGAGTGCATGCCAGGGGAAGGTGAAAGGATCAAGTGGGTTAGCTGGCCAGCGGACGTTTCGTGGTAGAGGTACTCTCTGGCCCCAGGGGAAGAGGCACGTCCCTTCCCTTTCCCCTGGTGACTGGTTGGTGCTTTCTGGTCCGGGGTCTTTCCCTTTGCCAAGCCCATCAAAGCATCAGCCAGGGCAAGAACAGGATCTGCAGATGATGATGATGCAGTCCCAGGTGGAGGGCTCCCACCCTGGGATGCTGCGTCACTATCAGAACTAAAAACTGCAACAGCAAACAGGGCGCCCTTCCTTCTCCTTTGCCCCTTGGAGGAGGGCCCCTTCCTTCCTTCAGAAGGTGCTTCCTGGACATGGAGCTTGGATTCCACGGCCCTGTCTCTTATACACATCTAGATGTGTATAAGAGACAGGTCCTTGTGGCCCTGAGAGAAGAGAGCAAGCTGGAATTGCTCAGGCGCTGCCCTCAGGAAATGAATGAGCAGATCCTGCTCACTCATCTCCAACTATGGCTGCAGCAGCGCCATAGTTGTCGGGAGGCTTCCTGGGTGGAAGCCTGCAGCAGCGCCACCAAACCCTGACAAGATGACCTCTGAAATGAAGATGCTGCAGCTATGGCTGCAGCGCAAACCCTCTGGGACCCCACTCCGGAGGAGGGTCCATCAGGGCACCAATCTCTCTCGCCTCCAGGAGACCTCGATAACCCAGACCTCTTTCAGCCCCTGCGTACTTGCAGAGTACAGCGCAGGTCCCAACTATGGCCTGCACTCCGAAGGTCTGGCTATGCCCGTCTTCTTCCACGCTGAGCCGTCACCACTTCCGGTTCACACGTAGTGCAGCAGCGATGTACACGGTACCAACTGCCAAAAGCCCTGAACCGATGTGCCCATCCTAGTTCTAGCCTACACCGACCTAGACCGGACTGACTGACCGACCGGTACCGTATCTGTTGCGGCCTCTCGACCGCTACCGGACCCGGCTATAGGCTATAGGACCGTCTATACAGATAGGCCCTTAGGGTCTGTCTGTACTACTGGTAGCCCGGGCCTGCTAAACACAGTTAGGTAGCTGTAGGGAATCCGGTTAGTACCGGGCTTGTATTTTCCCGGATTTGCAGATATGTCCCTCACGATTTTTCCTTACAGGTAGGTCTCTCGGTTAGTCCTCAGCCAAACAAAATTATGAATCTGTCCTACCTATAGTACAACCTCGACAGAGAGAGGCTACAGGCACTCAGAAAACAGCAAGTCATTGCACCTATGCCCTGGGCCCTTCTTTGCGTTCGCCGAAAAATAGAGCCCAGTGCTTTCCTTTTTTTCCTTTGCATACGTAGTCGGTTTTCATGTTCATGTCCCTGCGCCCTAGGCCCTTCTTTGCGTTCGCCGAAAAATAGAGCCCAGAGTTTGTTTGTTTTTTTGCATACGTAGGAACCATTTTTCTTATTATCTGTTGTGTTCGTCAGTACATGGGTCATTTTACTCGAAGACACCATTTCGGGTCCCTACGCCCTAGGCATTCCTTTGCGTTCGCCAAATTATATAGTCAAGAGCTTTCTTTTTTTTCTTTGCATACTTAGTTATTTTTCCTGTTCCTATCCCTAGACCCTAGGCCCTTCTTTGCGTTCGCCGAAAAATACAGTCCGGAGCTTTTTTTTTTTCCTTTGCATACTTAGTCGTTTTTTCTGTTCCTATCCCTAGGCTCTAGGTCATTCTTTGCGTTCGCCGAAATATACAGCCCAGAGCTTTCCTTTTTTCATTTGCATACTTAGTCGTTTTTCCTGTCCCTATCCCTACGCCCTAGGCCCTTCTTTGCGTTCGTCTAAAAATAAAGCTCAGAGTTTTTTTTTTTTTTTTTTTACTTAGTCGTTTTTCCTGTTCCTATCCCTACGCCCTAGGCCCTTTTTTGTGTTCGCCGAAAAATACATCCTAGAGCGTTCTTGTTTTTCTTTGTATACTTAGTCGTTTTTCAGGTTCATATGAGAAAATGTTAACAACATGTTTTTTTTTGGGGATGCCTAAAGAGGTGAATTCAGGATATCTATGAAACTCTACAGTGGGAAGGGGTGCTTTCTGACCTTCAGGGCATTCAACCCTTCTGGATCGTTCGGAATCCTCAAGCTCTTTCAGGCCTTCAGAGTATTCACCCCTTCAAGATCGTTTAGGATCCTCAAGCTTAACAGTAGAAGTCATAGGGCGGGAGGGGGTTCTTTCAGGCCTTCAGGGCATTCACCCCTTCAGCATCGTTCACATTGTTCAGGATGCTGAAATTACATAACATTGGAAACCAGAAAGTGGGTACGGATGCTCCTTTCAGACCTCCGAAGACATTCACCTTCAGGGCATTTACCCCTTCAGGATCGTTTAGAATCCTCAAGCTTGACAGTGGGAGCCATACGGTGGGGGGGGGGGATGATTTCAGGCCTTCAGGGCATTCACCCCTTCAGGATCGTTCGGGATCCTCAAGCTTAACAGTGGGAGCCATACGGTGTGGGGGGGGGTAATTTCAGGCCTTCAGGGCATTCACCCCTTCAGGATCGTTCAAGATCCTCAAGCTTAACAGTTGGACCCATAAGGTGGGGGGGGTTCTTTCAGGCGTTCATAACATTCACCCCTTCAGGATCATTCAGGATCCTCAAGGTTAACAGTGGGGGGGGGTTCTTTCAGGCCTTCAGGGTATTCACCCCTTTAGGATTATTCACATTGTTTAGGATGTCAAAACGACAGAACACTGGACAACAACGGTAGGCACGGGTGCTCTTTTCAGACCTCCTAAGGTATTAATCCCTTCAGGATCGTTCAAGATCCTCAGTGCTTAACAATGGGAACCATAGGGTGTGGGGGGGGTGCTTTCAGGCCTTCAAGGCATTCACCCCTTTACGATGGTTCACGGAAAAAAAAATAAAAATAAAAATAAATCATGAAGACGATAAATAATCCTGAAGGGGTGAATGCCCTGAACGGCCTGAAAGCAACCCCGCCTTTGACTCTCACTATCATGAAGGGGTGAAGGCCTTGAAAACCCTCGCACCTCCATTCGACTCCCTGCTTCAGACCACCGAAGACCTTCACCTCTTCAGGATCGTTTAGGATCTTCAGCGCTTAATAGTGGGAGTTATACGGTGGGGAGGGGTGCTTTCAGACCTTCAGGGCATTCACCCCTTCAGGATCATTCGAGATCCTCAAGCTTAACATTGGGAGCGATACTGTTGGGGGGGGTGCTTTCAGACCTTCAGGGCATTCACCCCTTCATGATCGTTCAGGATCCTCAAGCTTAACAGTGGGACCCATAGGGTTGGGGAAGAGGGGGGTTCAGGCCTTCAGGGCATTCACCCTTTCAGGAACGTTCAGGATCCTCAAGCTTAACAGTAAGAGTCATAGGGTGGGAGGGGGTTCTTTCAGGCCTTCAGGGCATTCACCCCTTCAGGATCGTTCACATTGTTCAGGATGCCAAAATCACACAACACTTGAAACCAGAAGGTGGGGACGGGTGCTCCTTTCAGACCTCGAAGACATTCACCTTCTGGGCATTCAGGCCTTGAGGATCGTTCAGGATCCTCACAATTAACAGTGGGAGCTATACGATGGAGGGGGGGGTGCTTTCAAGCCTTCAGGGCATTCACCCCTTTAGGATCGTTCGGGATCCGCAAGCTTAACAGTGAGAGCCATACGGTGGGGGGGGGTGCTTTAAGGCCTTAAGGACATTCACCCCTTCAGGATCGTTCACAATCCTCAAGATTAACAATGGGACCCATAAGGTGGGGGGGGGGGGTCTTTGACGCCTTCAGGGCATTCACCTCTTCAGGATCGTTCATGATGCTCAAGGTTAACAGTGGGGGCCATAGGGGCGGGAGGGTCTTTGAGGCCTTCAGGGCATTCACCCCGTTCACATTGTTCGGGATGCCAAAACGACACAAAATTGGAGAACAAAGGTGTGAACGGGTGTTCCTTCCAGACCTCCGAAGGCATTCACCTCTTCAGGATCGTTCAGGATTTCAGCGCTTAACAGTGGGAGCCATACAAGAGGGGGGGGGGGGGGCTTTCAAACCTTCAGGGCATTCACCCCTTCAAGATCTGTCTCTTATACACATCTAGATGTGTATAAGAGACAGAACCCAGACCTCTGTCAGCCCCTGCGTACTTGCAGAGTACAGCGCAGG
>BFEA01000148.1:1649849-1673502 GCA_003427395.1 Chara braunii | reverse complement strand
GGCGAACGCAAAGAAGGGCCCAGGGGTAGAGGGGGGTGTGGGGGACGGGAAACGACTAAGTAAACGACGAAGGGTCTAAGTAAACAACGGAAAAAAAAAGAAAACGACTAAATAAACGACGAACAAAGAAACCTCTGGGCTCTATTTTTTGGCGAACGCAAAATGACGAAGGGTTTATCTTTCGGCGAACGCAAAGAAGGGCCTACATGTAGAGGACAGATAAGTACTAAAAACGACTAAGTATACGAAGAAGAAGACCTCACAACTCATTTCTAGACACTTGAAACATTTTTTTCCTTGAGGAACAAGTACAAATCTTTAACGGACGAGATCTTATATACAACGAATGAGACCTCTTCTTTGACGAAAAGACCCATTTTTCTTCGCAAGCTTCTTTGCTCCATTCGGCGGAGTTTTCGGTACCCGTTAACCACGAGTGCCCCGCTCATACAGTTTTCTATGCCTTTCCAGATATTTTCAAAAAACAAAAAGACTTAGTTATTGCAGCTTGAGTAATTTAGCATCAGGTCGGTAGGTCGACAGTTATCTATGGTTTTCTTAAAAATTCATATGAATTTCTTCCGTAGTTCTCAGATTGTTCGTATTTGAAATTCTTAGATTGTTCTTAGTCGAAACAAGTAGTTATCTAAGGTTTTCTTAAATTTCTCCTGAACTCTTGTCGTGGTTCTCATATTGTTCTTAGCTCAAATTGTCAAGATTGTTTAGGATGAGAATAGGGCACAAAAGCAGCGGAGATGGTGGCTTTGTTGCAGTAAGTCTTGCCGGAGTGGAGTGCAGGGGAAATCGAGGTGAGTGGGAAAAGGAGATGGTGGGTATCCATGCGTCCTACTAGCGAGGGGGCTAGCTGGTAGGATGGGAATAGGATACAGCAACAGCGGAGATGGTGGCTCTGCTGCAGTAAGTCTTGCCGGAGTGGGTTACAGGGATTGATAGGGGGTGTCTGAGTCTTTTTCTTAATTGTGCATATGTCTTGGTTTCTCAAAAAAAGAGGCGAGTGGGAGAAGTAGATGGTGGGTTATCAAGCGTCCTACTAGTGAGGGGCTAGCTTGTAGGATGGAAATAGGGTACAACAGCAGCGGAGATGGTGGCTCTGCTGCAGTAAGTCTTGCCGGAGTGAGGTAAGGAGGATTGATGGGGGGCTTCTGAGTCATTTTTGGAATTTTGCCTATTTCTTACTTTCGTCGTAATAGTTTTCTAAGTAGCTTATTCTTTCTTAGCCAAAGTCGGGTAATGGCCCCGGTATCTCAATTTTTTCGGATTCTATGTAAATTTCCATATGGGACGCTGGGCCCAGTTCCCAGCACGTGTTGCTCCCCACGATTGGAGCCTTGTTCCCATTAAAAAAAAAAAAAAAAAAAAAAAAAAAAACATTTATGGCTTTCTTGTCCAGCCTCCAGAAGGATGTGGGACTAGTGGATCCGACACTGGAGGAGGATCACAAGGGATTCCTTTCAATGGACAGACATATGAGCGAATCATCTCTGGAACACACAAAAAGAGCATCAAGACTGAGGAAGAGTGGATGTATGTCGCTCAGACAATAAGGCAGTTCTGATGAAGTGATTTGGGATGACCGGAACAATCAGCTGTTCAGATCATCGTACAAATGGGACCCACAAGTTAAAAATTGGATAGCCCAACAGATTAGACTCCTGATCAAAAGTGACTGTATCAGACATAAGGTTCCAGGTTCTGTCAACTCCCAGAAATGGTTTTGGAACACTTGGGGGAGTGGGTCCGGGCTTTTTAAACTAGACTCTGTCGGAAGACTCAACTTTTGTCAGTGGTTTTGTTATCTCCAATGAGACATGGTGAGCGCTTCAGCTCTCCACCGTAGTAGAGTCTGCTTTAAACCACCAGTACTTGGCCCATACATCGGCCGGGGGGCATTGTCGTTAACGCCCCCCAAATTTCACGGCCTCTGGGCCGATGATAAATCGCATTGACAGCCCAGGTCTCCCCGAACCATTTTAGCCCCGCTCTTCGTCCTTGCCCCCTCGACACTTTTATCTTTCTGTCTGCAAGGATTATCCTTCGCGTCATGGTCTTGAATGTCACTTTGATCTTTGGGTCCGGCATGATCTTGCCCTGGAAGAGAGATCAGTTTCGTTCTGTCCAAATGATCCAGAAGCCAATCGCCCTGAAGACTTGGGCTATATAGCCCCATCCTTTGGGCGTCGTTAGACACTCCTCGGGGACGCGATTCCAAGGATTCCGTCGTCGTTCCACCTGTCCTCGGAGGTGAAATCGGAAATGAAAATGTGAAAACACTCCGAGGACAAATCCTTGGGCTCCGAGGATTTCCCAACCAAATCGTCCTCGAACTCGAAGGACCTGGCGAGGTCCTTCGGAGCCCGAGGATCCGCGATTAACGGGGTGTCGGCGGCTAGTCCAGAACGGAAATTGGAGGCCGAAGGTGGTCCAGTGGTGGTCCAGCGGCCAGAAGACGGACATCCCCGGCCGTCGTCGTCGAAAACCTCCAGCAACGGCCTCCTCGTTTTACCGTTGGCGCTGAATCGCGGGACAACCCTGTAGGTCCTTCGGGCGGCCCCACGGAGGGGCCATGGCGATCATCGGACGTCTTTGGCCGGCGCCCGGAGGCTTAGTGGCGTTCCCGCGGGCTTCCCAACGGTCGGAATTACGGATTTTGTAAGCGTCCTCCCCCTGTCGCTGCTTGCACGAAGACAGCTGGTTCGTTGGCGTCTTCCCTCTCGCACAGTGTGTCTCTGTTCACCACGAATGTGACAACGCTTCTGTGTCGGCTGACCTATCGTTTATGGCAGACCTGTACCGCAGGCTACCTTTGTTGTTGCTCGTCGCTCTACTGCTGCTCATCGTTGTCGTCTTCCACATTTGTTTCCTCGGTCGCGTTCCTGGAAGGAAACAGATGCGTCGAACGCCGAAGAAGTCGAGCAAGATGGATAAGCTTCAGACGAAGACGACGATGTCAGTGGAAGGTGGGGGGTCCTCGTGTCAGCGTTGCAACAGTGCGGAAGGGGGCAGGCGGCCGTACGACCCGACGCTGTACAGGCACTTGTCGTCCCACGAGATTCCATCGCCTCCGAGTGACGACGACGTCGACGACCCCAGATCCTCAACGGTTCCTCTGGGCAGCGGTTCGACGCAGGATTGGATGGGGAGCCAGCTGTACAGACACGCATCGACGCCGACGTACATTGATTTGCTGGAGGGTCGGACCCCCGCTGGTTACGACGCTGGACTCGTCGATCTGAACTTCGGTCTGAGGTTTGGGAGTGGCGAGGACCTGACGCACACCGTTGTCGTGAACCCGGCTTCTGCCACCAAACACACATCGCCTTCCGTGAGGGCGGCTGGCCCTGTGGATAGTCGTGGATTCGTTTTGCCGAGGCGGGTGGCTTTGAGTACAGCAAGTGTGGCCGCGTCGAGGACGAAGACAGCTGGATTGGCAGGCTGCCGAACGACGACGCCAGGCGGTATAATCGACAGAGAAGGGGACGACGACGAGCGCGCCACTACAAAGGTCGTCGGTCGTCAGTTTTGGGATGATGAACGACAACGATTGCGTTCCGCGAACACGTCCAGCATAATGAGAGGGGTGGCGAGAATCAATGTGGGGGCCGAAAACGTATTTGTGGACTGTGATGGTGGAGGGGGCGAGGAGATCGCTGTAGACGACGGCGGTGATGACAACGAAGAAGACGACAACGACGAGATGGAGATTCGTCCAGTAGGGAGGAAGCGCGGAGGGTCGAGGGCGACAACCAAGGTTAGAGAATCGTGCACGGGGCGGAAAGGCAAGAAGTGCGCCGAAGAATCGTCGGCAGGTGACGGAACAAAAAGCAGGGATTTTTGGACAGTGGAGCATATGATCGCTCTTATCAGAGCCAAAAGAGACCAGGATTTGCATCTGGCCGGCCTGGGGCACAACTACGGACGGATGAAGACGAAGACATGGAAGTGGGACGACGTGGAGAAGAGGCTCGTGCAGATGGGGGTGACGGGTAGGAAGGTTGTCGACTGCGGAAAGAAATGGGACAACCTGTACCAACAGTTCAAATCCGTGCACAAGTTCATGGGAGAATCCGGGAAGCCTAACTTCTTCACACTAACGCCGGGGGAGAGGAGGGAGCGGGGGTTCGACTTTAGGATGGATGAGCGCGTGTATTCGGAGATGAAGACGAATCTCAAGGACACGGGTGCGCCAGGAGGTGTTCAAATGCCTGGCGCACTTGGCGGGCGAAACAAATCCGGCGGTAGTGACGGAGGGGGGGATGGTCAGGATGACGATCACGGATCGACGAGACATTCGTCGTTGTCCGGCGGTGGCGGTGGAGGGGCCGGCAAACGAAAGAATGTCAGAGAGTAGACCTTTGAGGCGATGGCGGACGTCATGAAGGAGCACAGGGCGCTGATGTCGACGACGGTGGACACCGCGAGCAAGAGGCAGTGCTCAATTCTGACGAGGCAATGCGACATTCTGGAGAGAGAGATACAAGTGCAGAAGGAGCACTACGAGAAGGCTGACCAGGCGAACTTCATGATGTGCAACGCCCTCATGGAGATTGCTAAAGCGATCCGCGAACGAGCCTGAGGTGGGCCGACCAGGCATGTCGAACGTCCGAAGACATGGCCCGTATGCGCTTTCGGCACGTCGCCGTTTCCCTTGTCCTCCGTGTTGCAGTACGGTGATGTGTAGGTTATGTACAGTCGGCGAGTCGTTGTTGCTCGCGCATAGTATTAAGCGCAGGTTTTATTGATGACTATGAAGGGCGTTGTTTGCTTTCATGCCCCACGACACATCCCGAGGTTGTGCACCAGGTCCTCCGTTTTTAGATAATGTTTAAAGACTGCTGTTGTGAGTTGTTGTCTCCACGCATGTCCGCGAATGTGTAGGCTGCAGGGTGTGTTTTTTCGGGCGCGAGGGGGAAATGGCGTATTGCAGTGCCTGGCCTTTTTGGGGGTGGGAGAGGACGGAAGGGGGGCGGGGTCTTTGTACCTGCTGCGGGGAGCTCCTGCACGCCCTCGTGCCTTGTTCGTCATGCGGAGGATGACCTCCGCGCTGCGAGAAAATTCGTCTGTTGTGAATCGACGAAGGGGCGGGCTGTAGTGGACGGCCAGGCCTGTCCATGGTGTGCTGCGAGACCGCGCACCGTACAAAAGGGGATTCCGGGAGGCATTCCGTACCGCTGCCATTCTATCGCGAAGGCTCCAAAGGCACCGTCTGTGCATGGTCTCGTCGTCGCACGCCCAGTCATCCGCTTCGACGCTACGATCGACGGGTTTGGGCTCTGCGGGCATCCACGTCCTCCTGCATCCACGTCAGCCAAGCGCCGCGTCATCGGAGTGCTCCTTCGTCCACAGCAGCGAAGCGCCGCATCATCAACGTCGTCCGTCGGCAAGGTGCCCGTCATAGAGCTCCCACCGCTCCTTCATTCGCGTCATCCACGTGGCGGACTGCTGGATAGATCCACGCTACGATCGGCGGGTTTGGGCTCCGCGGGCATCCACGTCCTCCTGCATCCACATCAGCCAAGCGTCGCGTCATCGGAGTGCTCCTTCGTCCACAGCGGCGAAGCGCCGCATCATCAACGTCGTCCGTCGGCAAGGTGCCCGTCATCGAGCTCCCACCGCTCCTTCATTCGCGTCATCCACGTGGCGGACTGCTGGACAGATCCACGCTACGATCGGCGGGTTTGGGCTCCGCGGGCATCCACGTCCTCCTGCATCCACGTCAGCCAAGCGTCGCGTCATCGGAGTGCTCCTTCGTCCACAGCAGCGAAGCGCCGCATCATCAACGTCGTCCATCGGCAAGGTGCCCGTCATCGAGCTCCCACCGCTCCTTCATTCACGTCATCCACGTGGTCCTTCGTCCACGTCAGCCAAGCGCCGCAGCTGTTTGCAATCGGCACGCACTTCTTTTTTGTTGAGTTGTGGATGACATGCCACCGCGCGGCGCTTCAGGGAAGTTGAAGAGAAACAGCGGATCGGACGACGGTGGGGAAAGCCAAAAAGGTAGAGGGCACGTGCCGAAGTCGAAAAGGCAGCACTTCGATGACGAGAGCTCCGAACATACTGCCGACTTTCAGGCCGAGGAAGTGTCGATGGTGGATGCACAAGGGCCGGACGTCATGAAGCGATTGGGGATTGGGCGGGACGGGGTGTCGAGGGGGCAGCTGGCCGCTCTGAAGCAAGGCTTGGTTGGTGGTGTCGCCGTCACGTTGGCACGAACCCCGAAGGCGGCAGGGATTGTCATGACGGACGCGCGCGTGGCGAGACAAGTTCCGCCAATGGTCGGGCATGGGAAGCCACGTCAGCCACTCCCCGCGCAACAGGCGGGGGCTTCAGGGGTGGAAAAAACACCGTCCGCGCAAAAGGTTGACACGACGGTGGGCGGTAGTCGGACGGAGGCGGCGGATAACACCACCGGGAGCGGAGTCGCGGAAGCTGCAGAAGAGGGGAGGGTCGATGACGTCCGCCGCGATGATGGGAGGAAGGATGCCGGGGGGGGGGTGATGATGACGACGACCGTCCGGTTTCAGCGATGGTGAAGAGAGGGGTTAAAGAGGATGATCTCAAAGAGAGGTCGAAGTTGTGGATCGACTGCGACGCATTCTGGGGTCAGGGACCGGGGAAGCCATTGAGGGAGGCAGTAGGCAATTGCACGGACTACTTCGTCGCCATCGGTAACGGAGATGCAGAAGCGGAACCGCCTTCAAGTTCGATGCTGCTAATGTCGCCGAATGATGTGTCGCGCTTCAAGATCGACGACCCTGCGCAGCGTGAAGCGGCTCTGCGCTGAGCGCGCAACGTGGAGAAAGTGGTGTTGTGCACCATCCACGGCTGGATCTTCAAATCGTCATCGAGGTCGGTTGGCTTCGCTCGTGCAGAATCGTACGTGACAGTGGACTTGGCAATAGACGTCGCGCGAGCAGTCTCGCAGGCTTTAGAATGGTCGAAAGTCGTTTCCCCTGCCCTCGTCTACCACACGCCGACGATGAAGATGGACGTGCCTATGTGGTTCGCTGGAGTGAAGATTGTGGATAGGCCCGAAGACGACGATATGGCCGCGCGGCAGGAGGCAACAGTTCTTCGCCTGGCGGAATGCTTGACAGATGCAGTTTGGGCGGACGGTGGCCGCATGAAACAGGATAGGTTGACACACCTTGCAGATTATCTTCGAGTTTTGTTGAGCGCTTGCATGTGGATCATGCGGATGGGCGGTGACGATGACTGTTCGCACTACGAGGCATCATTCTACGCGTCCATGGTCGCCAAACCAACACTCATAGCGACGGGCTCCTACATCTTCAACTGGCGGCGGCACATCGTTGACACCGCCAACCTCGTCTTGGATCGTCTGGGGAAGACCCACCTCACGCTGGGAGATTACCCGCATTGCATACCGGAATGGGCCGATTGCGGGTTGGTTTTCGGTCACAACGCGGCCCTCAAGAATGCATCGGAAGCAGCAAAACACGGGTGGATCGGTAGCGGGCCACTGGCGGATGACGATGGCGGTGACGAGAAGTGACACGTGGTTCATCCGCAAGGCCGCGGCGGGATGGGGGTGGGTGGGGGGTGATGGTGGGGCGGGGGGGAAGGTGAGGTGACCGGTCGTCGTTCCTGTGCAGCAATCCATCATGATGGATGGGTAGAACCCCTCCATCGCACTACACGTGTTGTCGTCAATGGTCGTGGTTGGAGCGCGTGGTTTGGTGGTGTCGCGACGTCGATAATCGTCATCTTCGTGCACGTGTTATTTTACCGTACTGTGACAGTACGAGGCAGGTGGAGCTTTATTATGTCAGCAATCCACCTGCTAGTTATTTTTTTTTCCATTGTGATTAGGTTTTCATTGGAGCAGAGTTCGTAGATCTGCTCCAAAGCCTTGTCTATTAGGCCACTCCACGACACGTCAGCAATGAAATAGAAGGCAGGTGGAGTCCGTCGTCGGTGTGGTGCGCTTCGAGGGTGGACAGTTGGACTCCTTTTTTCAAATTCCGCGTCAATATTGTACTTGGAAGGAATGTATGTCATTGAAGTCTTATTTTGTGTGTGTGTGTGTACTAGCATGTCTGTGATTCGTCGCTCAAAGTTGGTTTTGTTCTTTTCCGTGTGGATGTCTCATGTATGGAATGGGTTAATAGCGATCGTCGTGTCCTTCACATCTTTTGCTTTTGTAAGCGGCCCTTCGTTGGATGTACGAAATCTATGCGTCGTTATCATCGCCGGCACCTGCGAAAAGGGGAACGACAAAAAAACAAGACGAGAGAAATGAACCTAGCCACGCACTGTCACCACGCAATTGCTAAAAAAACAAAATTGAAATGCTTCGTTTCTCAATGTACACTTCACTGCCGCATTCATGCATCACCGATGACCATGAGCAATTGCACAAAAGTGCAGACATTCTGTGAATGACAGACATTTTGAATGTAGTTGAGAAAGAAGTCGGTCGCCAAACGAAAGGAAGAAGCGAAATGCACGAGGACGTCATCACACAGCAATCACAAAAAGGAGAGGATTCGACGACATCATTCAATTTCAAACAAAGGAGCGTTGTAAACCATATACTCATCAGCTCGTCGAGGAGCTGACAACCCCCCCCCCCCCTCGACAACTCGTCCCGGGATTCACGGACAGCCGTGGGAGCACACTGGCGCCACTCAAGTGCGCAACCGAACCACTGCCGACATTACGTCGAACGACCGCAGAGCCACGTCACTAGGAACCGTAGACGAATTGGACAAGCACACTACCGTCGACCATAACAACGAACACCGAAAAAGATGCCATCCGCGACGGAAAACCATCCACTTCGTCGTGCGCATAAGTGAAAGACGTCAAACCCTCCTAACTAATCGAAGACGGCAGAACACGACTCGAAGGAAGTATTATACGCGTGAAAGACGCTGGCGGTGCACAGGATCACATGTGTTTCATTCGCTCCGCCAGCGCGTTGCGGAGAGAGAGGGCGGGACCGGTCGACGTCAACATCGACACTGGCTGCAGGGGACGATGAATCCCCAGGTCCACTCGGCGCCTCACCCCGTTCTCGTCAACCTCCCACAACAAATTCTCGTTGAACTCCACACCGGCATCAAGGAGGATATTGTGGAGAATGCAGACTGCCGTGAACTGCCGCGGTAGAGTTTCCAGGTTTGTCTTGTGTGTCCGCAGGAAGAACCTCCACATCCCCTTCAACCTCCCGAACGCCCTCTCCACAACCCCTCTTGCGACCTTCTGCTTCGTGTCGAACCTTTCCTCGTCCGGGTGCTGATTGATTACTCCATACGGCACCACTACCCATTCAGAAGGAGGATACCTGTTGTCGCCCAAGATGTATCCGTTCGTTCTCCCCCCCCCCAGCAGCGTCACAGGCGGGCCACGAAAAAGCACTCCCTCTTCTGCGCGCCTCGACAGACTCGACAGTTGGATCACCCTGATGTCGTGGCAGCTCCCCGGATATCCAACGAACACGTCTAGCACACGCAGATCCAGGTCCACCACCACCTGCGCAATGACGGAGAAACGGTGCTTGCGGTCGAAGTAGTTCTCGCCGGGCGCGTTCGTCGGTTTGTCCACGTAGATATGTGTGCAGTCAACTGCGCCATGGCAGTTTGGAAAGCCCTTGTCCAGAAACGCCCGCAGCACGACGTGTTTCCGCACCCCCGTCGGCCACGATATCCTGTCCCCATAGACCCTCAACAAAGCGTTTGTCACATCGCGCACGGCCATAATTCTGGAAGCCCTACCTATGCTGAAAGATGAGGTGTTGTTGTCGTATGACTCTCCTGAAGCCCACCTGTACAACGCATAGGCAACGATCTGCTCCGGCGGAAGTGGCTCCTTGTAGAACATCACCTGTCGTTGCAAGAGAGGTGCACAGGCTTCGCCGATCTCCATGAAAACTCTCCTCGACATGCGGAGCTTTTCCCGGAAGTAGTTGTTCGTCGCGTCATCTCTGAGCCGCAAATCCTCCCAAGTCCCGCCGGTTCTCCGCCTCATCCACCAACGTAGCGTCGACCGAGGAAGCACACCGCACCCTATTGCAAAGCATAGCTGAAGCCTCTGCCTCAGAACTGGTAACGCAGTCCGGGGCGTCCAACACCCTCTGCAGCAGAAGCCTCTGCCGGTGCCTGGAAAGCGTCACTTTCATGCGCCCAGACGCCCTCTAGTTGGAATCGACGGACAACTGCGACAGCAGCCGCCGCGACAGCTGTCTTCTCCGCACTGGACAACACAACACGACCATCGCGATCGCAGCCCTCCATTCCGCTCTTCGGACAGGAAAAGCAACCTTCCTCGCCACCCACCTGCGCGCACCTCTCCCACCGCGATTGAAGGCGCCTGCAATCAGGTGAGCAATGCAGCCGTGCTTAACGATGTTTCACCCCGATTGGAGCGTCCGCCCGCCGCCACTGAAGTACGGAACCGCCGCGCCCCTCTGCGTCACGAGCGCAACTGCCGGCAGCATACGAAGCGCGGCGCGGCGTCGAACACCCTGGAGACGGTGGCGATGAGGCGCCACTCAAGTGCGCAATGCCATGGCAGCCGAAACCCTTTGCGACGTGCACTGCCCCCCCTCCTCGCCGACCCGTGTGTGTGCCGCTACACCGTCGCTCCGCAGGGCGCAAATTCGAATTTCAAAATTCGAACAGGGTCGTTCCCGCGTTGGCGATTTTCTTCTTCGCGCCCCGTGACGTAGTACCGCTGTCCGCCTGCTGGACTACCACGCCTCCAACACGGACATCTCGAATCGAAGGCCGGACAACACCCTCGCGGCCGTGTATAATATCATGAAACTGGCCGCGGGAGGGCCCCGAGGATTCGTCCTCGGGGCGATTCTCCGAGGACAGGTGGAACGACACCTCAAAAAACCGTAAAAAATTTCGAGGATTCGTCCTCGAACTCCGAGGACGGCTCGAGGAGTGTCTAACGACGCCCTTTGTCCAGCTGCAGATTCTCTGGGACTCCCCCCAGGAGAACCCCGTCCCTGTTACCCTTTTCTTTACTTTCGAGAGATATTGTTTTTTTTTTTTTTTTTTTTTTTTCAAACAACCAGTTGATTCATTATAAATGTAGCATCGAGGCCGGGGACCTCACAACTCAACCTAGAATACTGACAGCATCAGCCAGCTTAGCTTACAGGCGTACGCCTAAGGAAAGTCGAACGACCTGCCAACTTTCCAAATTCCTACAACCAGCTCTACCTTGTGCCACAACTTGGAGAAATTGAGATACTGATGAAGGTAAAAACTACTATTGTCCACTTTTGGCAACCTGAGTACATTGTGATTGTCTGAAGCCTCATGGCTTCCTGCTTGCAGAATTATCAACACTGATCATTGTACTTGCTAAAATTGAGTGGTTGTAGCCACATGTCCCAGGGTCTAACTAGATAAACCTATGAGCTTCCCCTACCACTACCTGACTTCCCCCTGGGACTAACGCGGCCCAGTGCGTTAAACCTTTACCTACTGACACTCTCCTAACGGCCCACAGCGGCCCTAGCTGGGACCGAGTGTCCAGGTCCCGTCCCAGTTAGTCTCCATCTTACTACCGTACCTCTATCTTACTGCCTGCTTCCATTAACCAACGTGAGAGGATCAAGCCCCTTAGGCAGTGCACTGTTGCAAAACGGTTATGCCTGACCCAGGTTATGAGAAACCACTTCTTCTGAAGTCGACTCCCTCTCCCCGCTCTAACTTTCCTTTTCCAGTCCACGTTGATCGCCTGCTTCAGCCCCAACTTGATCTTGTGCTTGATTTCTAGGTCTGTGAGTGATCTCCTTTCGAATCTTATCTTGTTGTGGTCAGCCCAAATCACCTCACAGATTATCCCCCTAGCCACGTGGGCTATATAGCTCCATCCCTTTTTCCCAGGTGGGTTTGCAGGTAGAAAGCCCAGCAATACCCATTGTTCGTTCCACTCCACCTCCTCCCCTCCGATTTCCTTCCAATGAGTCTCCCACCATTTCCAGATCCTCTTCGACGCAGGGCATTCCCACCACAAGTGCCGCGTTGATTCAAATGGCCAATTGCACCGATTACAGCGCAGTTCCACCATCATCCCCCTGCTTAGTAGCCACACTGCCGAGGGGGTCACTAACAGTGAGAGAAGCCACATGATACTGACTTGCTTTCCATTGGGCAGTTTGGTCAGGATCTTCCACAGTTTTAAGAACTGTTGTTCGGCTTCTGGGATAGTTTCTCCCAGTAATGTTTGCCACCTTCTCGCTGCGACCGCTGCAGGTGTCCTCTGAACCTTGGCGGATAAGACGTAGCCTGCTTTGACAGAGTAGTCGGCCATGGGCACCACACTGTTTGCGTTGTGAGGTTTCCAGCTCCAAGCATTAGGATCGATGCTCAGTTTGCAGAGTGGGACTCGACCAATCCAAGAGAGCACTTTGCTTTTCCCCTCTTTTCTGGCATTTCAATCACTCTGATTTGAGCAGGGTTGTTCCACAGCAAGATTACCTCTTCGTTGATCCGCGTCAGACTGTTGATCGGTTGGCTGCACTTCCACCTTTCTACTCTCCTGAAACCACTTTCCAGCACCTCCAATACCTTCCATACTACATCCGGTTCCTGTTCTTCAGCAGCGTAGTACCAGGTTCCCGGAGGGTCTACTCCATCCGGGCCTAGGAGGTCCTTCCAGCTCTGCGGGATGCCTTCACGGATGATATGTCAGTGTTCCTCCACCCTTCGCAGGCCGTGAAGCTTGGACTTGATGTCCCTTAGCAGAATCCACCCCCCCAGCAGCGAGGACCATAGGTCTTTGATACACACTACCCCCCTACGCATCCATGCCAGGCCGAACGAACCTGTGGACCCATCCGCCTTCAAAGGTTCCCCTGACTGGTCGCAGATTGAGGGGTTCTCAAACAGATTCTGGAGTAGGACTTCTTCCTTTGTCTGTGGCGACTGTTGCACATTTGGTGGCTGTTTGTTCCAGGCCTTTCTGATGGAGTTCCAGAAAGTTGACTTCAGCTCCTTTTTCTGAAGGATTCCATGAAAAAACAAACCCAGACATCTTCTGGTCTGGACAGACCCCATTCACCCATCAGTATCCTCTCCGCCAACTCTACCGAGTGTTCCTTCGAAGCTGTTGTAGCTATCTTGTTGAGCCAGACTGACAGTTGGGCCTGGTTTCTTCTGGCTGGGTCCATCAAGCCCAGGCCGCCCTGATCTCTTGGGAATGTGAGTGTCTCCCAAGCCACTTTCACCAAGAAGCGCTCGTTGTTCTTGGCCCTGGGGTTCCACAGGAACCTTGCAGCCAGTCTGCGGATTGTCGTGAGGATTCCTTTTGCCAATTCTCTCACAACTGAGACGAACCAGAGGATGGAGAATAGTGCTGCGTTAGTAACCAGCGCTCTTCCAATGATTGACAGGTGTCAGGCCGTCCCCCACAGTTGAAGCCTTGCCGCAATGCGATGCTGCAAGAGTTGACCTTGTGTTGTGGCTTCCACCTGCAGACTTATCAACACACCTAGGAAACGTTCCTCTTCCCCTTCTTCAACCCTTTTCATTCCCCATTCCAGTTTCAGCTCATAAGTCCTTGGTAGCAGGTAGGTGGACTCGTTCCAATTCACCGAGGCTTCTGACAGAGTTGAATACTGTGTTATAATCTCTTTCATTGCAGATAGGGCTTCCACCGAGTTCTCGCACACTGCGAAGAGGTCATCCGCAAGCGCCTTGACTCTACATTCTGCGCCGCTGAACAGCCGCAGGCCTCTGATATGCGGGTGTCTTCTTATACGATTGAGTAGGACTTCCATCTGAAGAACGAACAGCAACGGAGCGAGAGGGCAGCCTTGTCTGAGCGACCGTGTCAGTCTGAAAGGTGTGGACAGATGTCCGTTGATGATCACTGATGATGTGGCGGCTGTGTACATTGCCACTACCCACTTGCAGAATCATGCTCCAAATCCCATCCTTCGTAGTGTCGTCATGACGAAAGGCCACCCCACCTTGTCGTACGCCTTCTCTAGGTTAATGAGAAGGACCACCATATCCAGATTCTCCGATTGGACCACTTCCAGGACTTCGATAGCAGTGATGATGTTGTTGAAGATTGATCTGCCTTGTACAAAGGCTCCCTGGTCCCCCCCGACCAGGTCAGGCAGATACCTGCCGAGTTGCCTTGCCAATGTCTTGGCTAGGATCTTATATGAGACATTCAGAAGTGAGATTGGGCGCCAATTCTTAACGTCTGCTTTGTCTCCCTTCTTGAACAACACTGCGATAACCCCGTGTGTCATTCCCTTCCCCAACTTCCCGTCTGACAGAACCTTGTTGTATAGTTCTATAAGTGCTGGTCCAAAGATGGTCCAGTTCTTCCGGAAGAACTCCACCGTTAGGCCATCCACTCCGGGGGATTTCCCTGTTGCCTTCGACTTCAGCGTTTGGGCTGTTTCTTCTACCGTAACCGGTCTGCCCAGGTCTAATCTTGCTGCTATTAGCAGCGAGACCGTTGTGTCCTCCCACATGTCCGAGTTCTCTGATAGGTCTGTGAGAAAGTCGTCTTGGGGCCGCCGGGTAGTCAAGATGTCTTCATAATAAAGCTTAGCATATTCCAGTAGGCCTGAGGCAGAAGAGGCCCTTGGTTCCCTTTCATCGAACGGGTGACTAAGTTCCACCATCTGCTGTTGCAGCAGCCTTGGTTGAAGCCTTTGAAAGGTCTCTTTCGTCATCTTGTCATGCACCTCTATCCCTTTCTCCTTGAGAACTTCCGCCCATCTCCGTTCTTTGTTTGCCTGGATGCTCTCCCATTCTGCCATCCTCTTCTCCCTTTCCGCTGCCCACACCATGGTCGAGATGGGATGTCCCTCCATCTGTTCTTCCGCCTCTTCCACTCTCCTTCTGCACTCTGCATCCCTCTGATTTCTGTTTCTGGCTAGTATCTTGGAGCAGACGTTCATCACTCCTGAGGCAATTGCAATCCCGCTATCCAGCCACTCGACTGTAGAATCAAAGTACTGTTTCACGGACTCCCATGCCTTCATGTGTTTTTCAAGCCAGCTGCCGATGCTTGGATCCTCCAGGTTTTGAGAGTTCAACCTGAAGAACCCTCTGCCTCTCTCGGTGGTATTGTGCAGCTTCACTTCCGCTACCACTGGCTTGTGATCCGAGAGTGGGTGGGCGATATGTTGAACCGCTGTCACCCCTTCTAATGCCTGACTACTTACCAAGAAGTAGTCTAAGCGTCGTCTGGTTACTTGCCGTCTGTCCCGGTGCATGTGCGAGGTCCAGGTGTACCCCGGGTCTTCCGGAGATAGCAGACGGAAGGGGTCTGCCAGTTCAAGCTCCGTTGCGAGGTCCAGCAATGTCTGTGCATCCTTACGGCCTGCTGCGGAAGACTGTGGACTGAGGACTTCGTCGAGAGCCAGGTTCCAGTCCCCTGCCAGGATTAACCTGTCTACTTTCGGGATATGTAGCATGAGGTTTGCGAAAAAAATTGTTCTTTCTTTTCTCTTCGTAGGGGCATACACAGTCATGATTGCCCATTCCTCATTGCCTGCCTCAAACCTGACCCAGGCCCATCTCCCCCACAGATCCGCCTCGCTCTCTAGCACTGTTACTTGAAGGTCCCTATGCAGCAATATACCCACCCCACCTCTAGTCCCCTGCGCAGGGGACCATACTTGCGGTCCTTCCCACCAGTTCCCCAACTCGATCAGCTTCTCTTCATCTAGTTTTGGTTCCTGAATCAACAGGCAGTTCACTCGTCACTCGTGCAACCAGCTTTTCACCCTCCTTTTCTTCCTTCTGCCTGTCGTGTCCCCCAACCCCCTCAGGTTCCAGGTTGCTATCTTCAGCCTATCCATGGAAAATATTGTTTCCCGCTTGGCAGAGGATGCGGGGTGTCTCTCTTCCTGTCCTTGGCTGTTGTTCCCCCGTGGTTCCAGCCCTGATGCTTTCTCTGCTGGTGCCTCCTAACATGTTGACTGAGATGTTCTTAGAAGAGCCACGTGACGAGTTAGTCTGGGAGGGGGATCTCCATTCTTTCGTTAGCATCTTGAGAATGAACTCGGACTGCAGATTCTCCTCCCTCCTGAGCTTCTCATTGAGGTTCAGGAGAATCAGCGCACTAATCCCTGGGACCACCGCTATCCTCTCCAGCTCGGGTATACCCCGCTCCCTTACAATATCCACATTGTACCACCTGACCCCTGCTTGAGTTAGAGATTCTGCTGACTCTGGTGGGATGCGGGGGTCCAGTAGGGGGAAATAAAATTTGCAGAAGTCGTCCTCTGTTTCGCATATCACGCTCGCCATGGTCGACGTCGGGATGATTCGAACTGGAACGTGAACCCCGTACAGCATTCTGGTCTTCTCCATGATCAGGGTTGGTGTTGGGGTTCGGTCTACTTCCACCGAGGGCAAAATCGATTGGCCGCTTGGATCCGCTAACGCTAAGAAGTAGGTCCCATCAATGGCTCGAGTACAGAGCACTGGGACCACCCGTCTCTTCACCATTTCTGAGTAGCTCTTGTGCAGGACCTCTGCTCGTTTATTCTTATCTGGACAGAGTCCTCTTAATCGGCCCTCAGCGTGGCTCCCCTCTCTTACTTGCCGTCTTGACTGTGACGAGCTTTCCATGTTCTTCCGAGAGTTGTCTTGTGTCCTTCTCTTCTGCTTGAGATTCGCTGTCCATCCTGACTTGAGACTAAGAGGTGAGAGAGGTCTTGGAAAGTTCCCCGGTAGCTCTTTCCTCTTGGATGGTCTCTGGAATGGTTCTGCCCCGTTCTCCTCTCTGCTGTATTTTCTCTTGCCAGGTCCTGCTGGGCAGATCTCTCTGCCACCCACTGTCTCCAAGGTGTCCTACTCCTTCCGCTGGGGCCCGCTTCAAGCTCTTGCCTGAGGTTGCTGGCGTTATAATGAGGTTGACCCGTTGTTTGTCCTGAGTTTGCCGGTGCATTCCTCGCCAAGTGTCCCCACTCAATGGTTTCTGGGGGGTAGCATGATTGTGGCCGATCTAACCTGAGTTGCTGGTGTGGATGCGCCCTGTACCTTGTTTCATTGATGGCTGACGAGTGTTGGATGAGGGTCGGGCCTCCTTGAAGTTGATAGCATTCGGCTTGTCCGGGGTTCTCTACGTATGCGCCCTGAAATTCTTCCGCTGGAGAGCAGAAATTGGCGATGCCCCGTCTGCTGTGCAGCTGACGGGCCGTTCCAGCCTTGGATCAGATACTCTTCAGTTTGGTGAGAGTAACCTGCACTGTTGCTCCTCGACCAGCATCCCGGTCCTGTGCGGGGTGGAAGGGACTGGTGCGTTGGGACCTGCGTCCAGGGGTTGTGTTCTCTGCTTGCGAGTTGCTCGCTCTCCCACCAACCCGGCTTGCTCCTGTTGCCGTCTGGCATGACATACCGAGGTTCTCCTCGTTCGCTCTGCTGCAACCTCATCTGGTCCTGGTGGTGGTTCAGTGGGCCGGCCTGGGGCAGTGGGCCAGGGCCGGGTTGTATGTATGCTTGTTGTCTCTGCATCTCTCGGTCTGCTCCTGTCTGGCCCGCGCTTCGACTGGCAGTTCCTCCTCCGTGCTCGTGAGTGGACCCGTGTCTTGCGTCCCCTCTCTCTGTCGCGTCCCGCTCCGCATTGCGTCTTGTGTTGTACAGATATTGTCGGAACTTCGCTCTATGACCGCCTTGCCTCAGGCCCCCTTCTTTACCTCTCTCGTCCTCTTGGCGTGCTCTTGGACAGGTTTCCTCCGAATGGAAGTACCATCTGCATCGGCGACAGTAGTCGGTGTAGGGGGATGCTACCTCCACTCTCCACCGCTCTCCGTTGGGAGATTCGATGACCAGTTCATCCTCTACATGATAACGTGCTTCCAGACTCATATCTAGCTTCACATTCATTAGTTTGGGCCTTGTGGGATAAATTTCAGGTGGATGCATGTGGACCACCTCCCCAAACATGCTTGTGACTGCACTTTTTAGGTAGTAGTAAGCATCTAGTTGCACACGCAATGCTATGATCCAAAAGTTCGTGTCAGCTTCTTGCAGGCGCAGGTTCTTGAGGTCCTGTTTAGTCATCCATGGCTTGAAGATCGTTCGGTACTCCTTCCCTTGCAGTTCCAGTACAGCTTCCCCCTCCCCAATAAGCCATTCTGCAACTTCCCTGACTTTTCGCCACATAGGATATTACGTTCTGTCCCTCGAATCTCACCCTCCCCCGTTTGATGTCTGGGTTGAAGAGTTTTCGAGCGTACCACCCATCTTCATAAGCCCGGATGAGATCCTCTTTTACCTTCCTGGACAATAGCCTCGCCTCATCTCTAAAAATCATGATGATCGTTCGCTCTTTGAGCCACTGCTCCTTGATTTCGTCCACGTCCCTATTCACTACAAACCTCCGCCCCTCTTCGTCTTCTACAACCCGGCCCAGGTTCACATCGTCAGGGCAAATTCCCTCGTCGTAGCATTTCCCTACGGATTCCCGTACTTGCGCCGCGCGGACCCGGAGCATCAGGGGTTTGTACGGGCCTTGAGTATCCCTTTCTGCCTGGCCCTGCATTGCTTCCTACCCGCTTGTCCTTCGGCTGCGCCCTTCCTGATTCTCGGATTTGTGTTCGTTGGGAAATCAAGGCTACTTCCTGCTCGCCGTTTCGTTCTCTGCCTAGGATGTTAGGCTTCACCGGATTTGTAACCGCGGGGGGAGAGAGCCCAAAGCACGAGTTCGATAGGATTCCTAGCGACAATTGAAGTCGGAGAGAAGGAACCTCTAGGTAACGAAATGGACGAATTACCGAAGGTGAAATTTGCCTTCAGGTAGGCAAGAAATAAAAGGATTGACGATAAAGCGATACGTGTGCTGTGTGTATCCTTCGAGGGTTTTTGCAGATGTTACTATATCTTATCTGACAGTCATTCTCTCTCCCCTGTCCCCCGAGCTCATGTGAGAATGGAGTGCGATTTACTATGGTGATTAATGACCTTGGTAAAAAACCCTAGGTGACATGGTGAACCACCTCTCCGCGGTGAGTCTTTTCCTTTGGGTAGATAGGAGTTAGATGGCTACTGTAGAAGGAACGCTACTCCTAGCTAGCGTATCTTCCGAAGCCCTCTCGTCCGGACTACTACTGCTTTTTTATACTTTCCATCACTCTCCTTGCTTCTCTTCCAGCTTGCATACCTGTGGAGCAGTTACTGTGGTAACTTCGCGTTTTCAGAACGGCGCTTCTCCTGCATTGCTCAGGCTCTACTCACCCTACCAATTCCGGTGACCGAGGCCAGCGGCCTTCTCCTTGGCTATGGCCGTCATTTGCGGGATGGGGGGCCCTAACCTAGCTAAGCTTTAGGACTGTTCACGAAGGATAATGCTTGAGGCATAGCCTCCGCTCTCGTTGAGGAGCGTGCATCTCTTCTTCCCACTCCTTGTCGCGGCGGCGAGGATTTCGGGCGAACAGCGCTACGCGTGGGGAACGCACGCAGCGGCGCCGGTACCGGAGCGCTACCGCTATTCGCCCGGTACCTGTGCTCCCGACCCCTATTGTTTTGTTCCAAGCCGTACTGGACCCAGTTTCCAGGAAAAAAAAAAGAAGAACAAAAAAAGAAAAAGAAAAAGAAAAGAGAGAGCTGCTCCTCTTTGCTGGCCCTCGGCTCATCTTTGCTTGGCTGACGGTACGCATAGGTCAATTGGCCCCACCCTGGAGCTTCCTGTCTGGCATCCCGCAGGCCAGCCCGCATCCTTTCCTTGTATCCTCGCGGGAACAGTGGTCGTACCTGTCGTCGAAGGATGGCAGCGATCTGAACACGCCAATGCGTGGAACGCCGCCTTCGCAATAACCACGCCGGTAGAGTAGGGGTTCAGCGGCGGCCCCGAGCGTACAGGCAAGTCGGTTTGTAGGCCGCGGCCAACAAACCTCGGCCCACACCTCGGTCTCCGCTTATCGATGTGATCTGAGGCGTCAGTCAGATTCAGATTCAGCTTCAGGAAGAGGCCGTCCGGCTTTCTGATGTCGTGCTCTCACGTACGACATCGGTGCGATTGAGGACGGTGACCGGGGCCTGTAAACGAATCTGGACGAGAAACAAGGAAAGGCGGTACTTGCAGAATGCCGAATCCCTACGTACGTCCCGTTCGAGCAGTGAGCTTTAAGGGTAGGAACTGGGAGGCAAGTGTTCTCGGTCTGAACGTCTGAACGGCGGAGCTGTCAGGCTGACAGAGGTCATACAGACGGAAAGGGTGTCGGTTACCTGCCTGGTAGGGAGGGAAAAGACCATCCTGGAGTTCGCAGGCAGGGAGGGATACGATGGGGCTGTCACGGTGGTCGTTAGGGCTTCGTGATCGTGCTCTGCGATCCACGTGCGCGACGTCCGTCCCCCTGAATGGCTGGATGGAGGCAGGGGTGGTGCCACTGCTAAAGAATGACGAACATAAAATAATAATAATAATGGAACGCTATGGGTGGGATTCAAGGAGGTAGTAAAGAGCGGGCAAGAGTCCTGTTGACGGTGGGTGTTCGGGAAAGAGGAGGTGGGCGGGGAAAGGGAAGGGGGTAAAGAGGAACGGACTTGCGCTAGGCAGATCTCAAGAGGCATCGGTTGACCCAACGCGCGCATGCGCGGACTTGCTGGGGTGGTGAATCGCCGCGCGGACGAGCGCGGGCGCGTTTTCGGTGACGCCCATGCCGCGCGGACGATTCCTGTGACGACGAGTTGGCGGCGATGTCAACGATTGCCCGCCCCTCTGGCAAAAATAGTTCAATGCGGAGATGGGCAAAAAGAGTTCAATGCGGAGATGATCGCAGCATACCCCACCCTGCGCCCTACGCCGGCCGCCCCCCGGCCCGCCCCGCCCCCCCCCCCCCCGTCCCGGCCCGCCCCTAAGTACGTATCATGAACTGTCGGCGCTGGGTAGATGCTGTCCTGTAAGCCATACATAGGGGCGCATGTCTTGTCGGCCGCCACGCATTTAGGCGTTGTTGAGATCATACAGAAAAAAATGTGAACATGGCGGACGTGAGGATTCGATGAAACCGCGCCAAGGCCGAGAATAGCGGACAGGCAACCAGAGGATTGCATCGCGCGCAAACGAGAGCGAGCGAGCGAGCTGGAGAGAGAGTGAGAGAGAGAGAAGGGGGGTCGGGGAGGGCCGGGAGGAAGAACAGGGGAGTGAAGACCGAGCAATTGCGCTGTGGAGATTGTGACTTGCGGAAGTCCTCCGGCAGTAGACCTGCCCGGTAGGTGGGTGCGCCGTGTGAGGGCCACCCATCTGTGTGTGTGTGTGTGTGTGTGTGTGTGTGTGTGTGTGTGTGTGTGTGTCTCTCTCTCTCTCTCTCTCTCTCTCTCTCTCTCTCTCTCTCACACACACACACACACACACTGTCAAGCAGCTCCCTCTGCCTATCCATCTCTCTCTATGGGGGCGGGTGGGTGGATTGCTGTGTACGCAGGAGGAAGAGAATCGACCACCCGTTGATTGTGGGTCGTGGTCGGGAACTCGAAGCAGGACAGAAACGACAAAGACTGATCCGATCGTCATCAACGACAAAGGCCGATCTGTTTGTGAGAAACGACGAAGATTGATCAGTTCCTCATCGGTACAGTGGACGGGCTCTTTTGAAGAGGCGAAGCTTCTGCCCGGCTCGCTCGGTTTTCGAGCGGGCGGGTGCGCGAGGGCGGCCGCGTAGCGCTGCCATTCCGTCAGTCAGCGAGGGCGCCTCTTTAAATTTATTCAGTAAGTGGTGCACAAGCTGATGGCTTCCTCTGGTGGGGCAGGGGGAGGGGGAGGGGGAGGGGGTGGGGGAGGCGGGTCGGCAGGGGGGGGTGCGTCTGCACCGGTCAAGCTTTTGACTTTCGACCTCAGTGCTCGTCCGCGATGGCTGCAGCTGGCAATCTGTGGAGGTCTCACCTTCGGTGGCTTCATGCTCAACGGCGTTATCGAGGTTGGTTTATATTATATGCCGTTTTTTTTTTTTTTTTTTTTTTTTTTTTTAAAATATGCCCTCCCTTTTAATTTTGCCGTCCGCATCCCTTTCGTCCCCTCCCGTTCCTTTAACTTCACTCCATGTCTTCGCTGTTTGTGCTATCTTCCTTCGCCCCCCCCTTCCCCCCCCCCCCCCCTCTCTCTCTCTCTCCTTCGCTCTTTCGTCACTGCTTTCCTCTGTCTCCTGCAACAAATTTCATGTTTTCCATTTCACAACGGCGTGGGTTATCTGAGGCCATTGGTGAAGCGACCTTTTTTTTTTTTTTTAATAAATCGGACCACTTCTCCGCTTGATGGGTATCCTCCCTGCGCAGGGGTCATGCTAATGTTCTTTCTCTGTATCGTTCCAATTTTGACGGATGTCACGAAGGACGAAGCGACCAATCCCTCCCCCCCCCCCCCCCCCCCCCCCTCTAAAAGAGCGACACCCTTAAGATAATACAGTATCATCGAAGTGACCGAACTTGACCTCAAGGGTTAATTCAGTCGCTGGATTGATTGATGTTACGTTCTTTTAGAAATGGACCCAATTTCGGTATTGAATCCCCTTGAGGTGCTGACCTGTTGAGATACGGATCCTGAATTGATGTTACGTAACATCAATTCTCCATTCACAGGTCCATCGGGATCCGAACCTGGGTCCGTATCTCAACAGGTCAGCAGCTCAAGGGAATTCACTACCGAAGCCGCCGAAGGCACCGAAGGCACCATTTCTAAAAGAACGTAACATCAATTCAGCGACTGACATGTGTTGCTGATAGCCGTGTGGCGAACATTTGTAGCGAACATAGTGAATTTCTGATTGCCTTGGTCTAAAATGACCAGATACGTTCTGTTCGTGATGCTCGCTAAAATGAATCTGGCCCAGTCTGGCGAGAGCAGTTCTGATTGCCTTGGTCTAAAATGAATGAAGGCCGAAGGACACGAAGTGTACGAGTTGGGGGAAAGGACAGCGGGATTCATTTCCCTTGTTTTGACGTGCACAGTGAATTGTCTTTTTCTTCTTTTTTTTTTTGTCTATTTTTTTTTTTTTTTTTGGAACGTTTATGTCTCAAGGTAGTAGGATCACAGAGCGATTCGAAAGTCAGGTTTTTGCCTCGGTGAACGTGCACAGTGAAAGTGTTCTTTTCTTGTGTGTAAATGTGATTTACTGCTATATATATATATTTTTTTTTTCCCTTTCTTTCTTATTACCATCAGAAGATAACCGCGGCTGCGATCATTGATCCAATTCAGACCGGTTGAATTGCTCGCTCCGTCTGGACATGATCGGGAGGTTCGGCAGTGCTAAACCAGGATGACAGAGGGTGGATAGATAAGGGCATACTCAGCTGGACTTTCTTGGATGTGTCTGACCGCAATTACGTTCGAATTCAGTCGAAAAAGCTCAATTTCTTGAATGTGCCCCAAGCAGGTACAGTATTTATAAATATATGTCTAAAAGACAGACACATAGATCATTAATATATAGACGCACATACGGGAAAATGGACATACTCTGTTTGACGATATATATATATATATGACGATATATATAACGAAACAGTTTGTCACAGCCCCTCGTTTGTTGTCCTCTTCTCTCTCTCTCTGCCTACGGTTTTACCGGTCAGTTCTGTTTGTGACGATATATACTACGACTTCGCTAGCTTCCTGCTACGGTTTTTTCCGGTCAGGTCGAGCGGCAGTGGTCGGGGCCGTTACTAGGCGGCCATGCTGT
>BFEA01000148.1:1585714-1603194 GCA_003427395.1 Chara braunii | reverse complement strand
GAGAGAGAGAGAGAGAGAGAGAGAGAGAGAGAGAGAGAGAGAGAGAGAGAGAGAGAGAGAGAGAGAGAGGATGGAGATTTGTTTTTCTTCTACATTTTTTGTTTTCGTGGGCAAAGCAGCACCAGGTAATCAAGTTTAACATAATTTCCCTGGAAGCCTGTGGAAGGAGGAGCCTGGAAGGAGGATATCACTATTCAGGTGAACAGAGGAGATAAGGAGATACATCCAGGACCAGAGTCCTTGACAAGGATAAGAATAGCGTAGTGTAGGAGCCAGGCGGTGGTGGACTTTCAGGTGGACCCACTGGAGTGGCAAAGCCCATGGGGAGGTAATTCCTGTCTGGGAATACAAAGTCGAAATGGTTACCAACTTCTCAGGAAGGTGGTGTGTGTGCACTCTGTCCTGATAGACACGTGGCACAAACCCTTGCAGGCCCCTCTGGAAGAATCGGGAACACTTTCATGGTTCGATGTGACTGTCAAAGGTCACGGCACTGCAGTGGGAGATAACATACAGGTGCCTTCGTAAGTCCGTACAATGGACTGGATTTATCGACAAATCAACCTCGGAAAGAAGAGGAATGCTCCTTCGTGGTTTTAGAGGTGTCAATCTGGTGTTTTCCTGATGCAAGTTCAGTGAGACCATCGAACATCTCTTCATCCGTTTGCCCAATACTGAGGAAACCTGTAGGTGGTGCAAAGCAGAGCGGGTTTGGATGACTTTGAGATGGGAGTGGCCTGCAGTGGCCTGCACCCTGCTAGGTAAGAAACTCCGGGCGTTGTGGAGACTGATAAGGTGAGCTTCGTGTCCAATTTCCACAGCGTTTAAACCACCAAAGCATCCAAAGATAAATTGACGAACCCCAAAAGATGCATTTTGCCGAGCCTGAAATCTACAGTGCAGGCCCTCGTTTTCTTCAGGCCGTTGGCCCTTCCCACCGAACCTCCACGTGTTCCACAGCGTTTAAACCACCAGAGCATCCAAAGCTAAATTGACGAACCCCAAAAGATTCATTTTGCCGAGCCTGAAATCTACAATGCAGGCCCTCGTTTTCTTCAGGCCGTTGGCCCTTCCCACCGAACCTCCACGGGGCCTGGGCACTGTAGATTTTGGCCCGGTATCCGTGTACGAGCAGAATCTATAGTGCCATCTGCGGACGGCCCGGTAGTTTAAGAATGGTGGTTCAACTTCTCTGGTCCTGTGGACTGCAAGAGGCAATTGGCAAGGGAGTTTGTGGCGGTGCATGAGAAGGAGATCCAACAAGCAGTAAAATGATTATTAGAGGAGGAGCTAAGCAAAAGGTTGCAGTCTTCTTCGAAATTCTGGAAAGAATAATGGGACGGAGTCAAGAAGCGAAACATACCGGAAGGTCCCAGGCATGCCTGTAGTGGATATGTGGCTTTATTTAAGGAGGGTGGGGCGTAGGGCACGTATGCCTGTACTGCGACTTCTCAATTGGTCAGAATTGAACAGCACACGGGTTTTCAGGCCATGGAAGGACTTTGTTGATCCCTAGGCTCTGAAGAATCCTCTGGCAGAGATCACATGGTTCGATATTGAATGAGTTGGCCGTCCTGGTTAGAAAGCAGGAGTGGGGTAGGTAGTAGGTACTAAGGACACATCGGCAGTCTGTACACAGACTGCAGAGGTCTTATGCTGTGTTTGAGCTTTGAAGTCGTCGATGCTTTCAAAGGTGAAGCTCCCCACCAACAGATGGAGCCTCATACAAATAGAATGGGTAGACCTAACACCTGGGATCTCTGTTGGTCGCCAGGATGCTCTAAGATCTGAGGTTCAAAGTAAAGAAAATAAAAAATGAATTTTCCCAGTTCATCAGGCACCACTGGTGGAGGGAATATAACCTGCTGCTGACAATGTTCCAGTCCATACATGTACCGCTTTGCGCAGCAGATAACATCATGATTTTAATTTTTAAGTGACTAATCATAGATTAATATAGCATCCTCTGTGATCCTAGCCACTTAATTAGATCAAACTTCATTAAAGTTAATTGGTGAATATATGTGCAAGGAATATAGACCCACAAGTGATTAATATAGCTCTTCTCCGAAAGGCAGCATCTGGTATGAACTGCACAGTTTGTTGCCTCCAAGGAACTCTATCAATCTGCTGGTTTCTTGACAGAGAAGAGGTTTTTTTTTTCTTCTGCATTAATAAAACTGGAAATCGGGTCCAGTTGCCGTTGACTCGGGGTCCTTCAACCATAATGGAAGGAAGCGTAGACTGGGTTGTGTTGTAAAGGACGCTTGACCGTGTTTCCAGCCATTATTATAATAAAACTTATAAAAGTGATTTCTATAAATCGGGTCCAGTGTCCCTCACATCAAGTACACACTCAAGACTTCCTTTGTTCTGACCAGGGGACCCTGGTACAGCAGCATTGATTCCTTCCTATTATAGGAAAAGGATGTACTGCTGATCTAACCCAGCTTTGCACCCAGTTCCTATTCTTACTACCTTAGCCATCTTTCTCTCCTTCTATTACCATTTCCATAAGTAGCTCCTAATATTCCCTCTTCCATGTAATATCTCTTGGTCCCCTATGGCGTAATGACAGTATATAGAAATTTAGAAAACCTTGAATACTGAGATGTCTCAGATTTGTTCCTGATCCCTTCGGAACCTACGATGACGAAAAAGCGGACGGCAGTTGTGTACTCTGGCTCTTATGTCCACATTGTACCACCGTTGTTCGCGGGATGCTCCAGTTGTCTTTGTCTGTCGTCCGACTTGTCCCAGTGTTCCAGTGTAACACCTGGTCCTTGATGGTCCCTACCTTGCCTCTTGATAGCCAATCATGCCAGAATTCATATTTATGCTGTTGTGCCTCCTTTGGTCTCCGCTCAATCTTGATTGCATCACTAGTTTCGTTTTCCTTGATTTAATTCTCATCTCCGCTCAATCTGGTATTTTGTTGAGGTCCACACTCTCTTCTTGTCGTTGTGCGTCTCATTGAATGTGATGCTGCACCTTTCCTTCCGGATAACCCTCAGCGTTGTCTTCCTGATCAAACCATACCAAAGTCTCTCCTTTTTTTTTCTCTTTTTTCTTTTTTTCTGCCTTTTCATGGAGGAGGGAATTGTTAGTCCATAAGAGAAGTTGAAGGAGGTGTTTAGGGAAGGTTGATCGGAAAAGAGACGCCGAGAGGGAACTTGACCTTGTCAAGTATTCTGTAGCTTCCCTGCGGTATATCAGACAGTGAAGAGTGTCCTCCCGATCTTGATCCGTGCAGACCTTGCCGATGTCAGAGCTGTCTGGGTCATTCTTCTTCCATCGAATGTGTAGCCATTCTTTGACAGGGAGTGCTGCATATGCGATAAGCCATTGAAGATTTCTCAAATAATTTGATAAGGTGCAGGGCCGTAAGTTTCCGCCACGGGATTTTTGAAGTCTACCAGGAATCTGCAGATTCTGCACCCATCGTCTTTGCGACCTCAGGTTGTGGTCGGCTCTGGATCCTTTGTTTTTGTGAGGATTTAATGACCTAGTTTAACTGTAGAGTCATCCATCTGTACTGGGGGGCTCCTTTTCCTTCCCTCTTCCACTACCCATGCCCACTCTGCCAACAGGGTAGACTTTTACCAAAGCCAAGTGTTGCAAATTGGTGGTAATACAGTACAACTGGACCAGAAGGTCCAAGCTGACAAAAAAAGGCAAGAAAAGGACGTGTGAGGAGGATGAACTAGCAAAATTCCCTAGGGAAAAAGAGCAACGGGGGAGTAAACCTGATGATTCCATGGTACCATCACCATATCAAGCGCCGACAAGTCTCTAGACTCTCTACTATGCCTTGTGCTTAGGTGTCAGGAAGGGAATAATCCGTACAAGTTGTGGAAGTGACAAGGAGATACAGGGAGGTGATACCATAGAATATGACAATAGTCCCAACAGCATCGGAGTAAGGCACTTGATAATGCTGCTCTACCTAGGTGAAGACAAAATAACAGCATACAAGGAAATCCAAAATGGTACTGTATAAGAAATCCATCCCCCAGTGGCCCCGCCGCATGTTAATGGGTGGTCGGGGGGCAGCTGCCGGCTGTGGGGTGGGTCGTGGTATCGGCTGCCTTTCCCAAAATTTTTGAGTGCTCCGACTTCGGCGATTTTTGCGCTCATATTTTTTTATGAAACACTGAAAAGATCAGGGACAGAGATCGAGGACTGATCGTTTCGAGTTCTTATGGTTGGGAAAGAAATATTAAAAACTCAAAAACAAACATTTCAGCATGGACCACTGTCTCAGGGTTCCTTAGCCGTAACGGAGGAAAGGGTAGAGTCGGGTCGGATTGTAAGGGACGCTGAACCCAGTTTTCAGCAGATAATGAAGACTGCTTCCTTCTTAAAAAAATAATGAAATAATAATAAAAAGTATTAAAAACATTTCGAATATTCCGGTTGCGAATGTACACATTCTTTTCGATACTGCTGTTACAGGTAGGCCCACATCTTTTGGGGTTGGTGCTCCAGGCTCCTAAAGATCTGTCGCTTCGTTGTTTTTGCTTCTGAGGGCGGTGGTGGCTTAAACCTCCAGTACCCTGGCTCACACGTTCCTGAACCCATCAGCGACCACTTCCTGAGCCTCTACCGGCCTTTGAAAAGCCACAGAAGCAGCCATGAAATGAAGGAACCGCGTGGGTTTGTAAGATTTATTGGAGGGGGTGGGAGCGGGGGCAGGGCCGGAGGGCAGCAGCTAGGGAAGATGGGAACCTGAGATCAGACGCGATATTTGCTGTGTTCTGAAGGTATCCTGGACCCAATTTCCAGTACATACAACTCTCCACGTGTAGAATGGAGCCATCAAGTAAAAGAAAGACCTAAATCTGGGGGTTGCTCTTATCACCATTGACATAGAGGGCATTCACAATGATGCTTAAAAAAAAAAAAAAAAAAAAAAAAAAAAAAAAAAAAAAAAAAAAAAAAAAAAAAAAAAAAAACAGAATGCTAAAGATAGTAGAGGAAGTAGGGAGTACTGGAAGAGAGGAAGAAGAACAGGGGGCATGACAAATAAAGGAAGGAGGAAAGCAGCAAAACACGGGAACGAAGAATGAAAATAAGATTGGCATGAGCAATAGGAGGGAGATACAGCAGTGTCCAAATTCAATAGTGATGGGTAAACTTTTTGTGAAGTTGCTGGAACTATAAACCAGGGAAATATATGTATATCTAGGCGACCATAAATTTGCATTGTAAATATATGTATATCTAGGCTACCAGCCGGGTCGCCCAGGCCCTCCCTGTTTTCCTGGGCGGCACGGCCGTGCAAGGACCAGGGGAGGTCCCAGCAAAAAAAAAAAAAAAAAAAAAAAAGCGAAAAAAAAATGTTATGCAGAAATAAACTGAACAACTTTTGCCTCAAGGTCACATCGAAATTTTTTGCCAAATTTTAAATAAAAAATAAAATTGAAAATCATTTTTTATTTTTATTTTATTTTTTGTTTTTGGCATGGTCGGGCAAGTGCTCCCGGGCCACTTCGCTAGCCTAGATGTATATACAAATATATATATATAGTCAATCAGAGCAAGATTTGCCTAAGAATTTTGGTATGACCCTCATGCAAAAGTTGTTTGTATTGCGATTTTACATGACATGTTTTTTCTTCATTCTCAATTTTTCATTTATTTGCTAGACTACCAGTCGGGCCGCTCGGGTCACCCTGTTTTCCCAGGCAGCCCGGCCGTGCAAGGGCCAAGGAAGGTCCCATACTCCCATCAAAAAAAATAAAAAATAAAATAAAAAATAACTATGCTATGTAGAAAAATAAATTGAGCAACTTTTGCCTCACAGTCGCATCAAAATTCTTTAGAATTTTAAAATTAAAATTAAATATATATAAAACAAGTTGGCCCGGTTGGGCAAGTGGTCCCGAGCCACTCAGGTAGTCTACTTTATTTGTGTTTTAAATTTTAATGTATATTTTGTTCCTCATATTTTAATACGAATTTTGAGGCTTTGCTCAACTAAACATTGTTTGTCTTGTGTTGGAGTTTTTTTTTTCTTTTTTCTTTTTCTTTAGTCTATCGTATAGGTTGCTCATGACTTCGTATGCACTCCGTACAAATATTTTTTTACGATCTATACGTAAAGGCCCCGTATGTGTACTTTCATTAGCATACCCACAAACCAAGACATAAATTGTTGTTGGTGTGAATTGAATGACAAGTGTCCGCGATTATATGGATAGCTAACAATTATATCACCCACCTTGTCCTTATGATAAGCATAGCTTGGTTAGTGGACAAAAGATTTCTCATTGTGTCGCACACCTCATTTTAATGCGGTGTATTGATTCATAATGTCATGACGGCGATAGGGTCATAAAGTAATGGAGTAACTGGATGGTTGGTCCTTTTACCGCATACCTCATACAGGTAAACATCTGAGCTTGACCATCACGTAACAGTTTTTTAGTACCATTGGAAGGCATGAACCATTATTCGACAAATTCATCACGATGTGTTAAACCCGAAGAACAAAAGGTCGACCAGCACCCTCCTAGCGTATTATGTAAATCACGAGGCTTGAAATAAACCTTGATGCGCAACTTAGACCACATTGCCAACAATTTTTTCATTGTCAATTTTAAAATTTCAACTCATTATATATGTCAAACATGAAAGGTTGAACTATGAGGCCATGACAAATTTAATTGTCATATGGGTTCGGTTTACACCAATTTTATGTCTTAGTGATTTTTTGGACATATGATTGGAAATTGAAACAAATTGTGCATTTGTGGTTTTATTTTTGCCTTGTCCATTAATGAAAATGTGAATTTAGGAAATTCATACTAGCAAGGTATGGGGTTAGCAACACGCAACTAAATTTATGTATATAATAATATGCATCCATAAATTTATGGAGGTACTAAAGGGTGTCAAGTACGGTTTGAAATGGCTAAGTGCGCCTGTACCACCACTCTCCCCGATGTCAAAACCCTTGGGGACCGGTAGCGTCGTTTCACGATGGGTAACGGTAACATAGAGTGGAAAACCCGATTAATGGCAACAATGGAATGGTTATTATTTCACAGTCAAATTTTTTTTATTTTTTTTTCTAATATTTGTTTTTGAAAGGTCACGACCTAATCTACGGACTCTCAAATTTTCAGAATGTTTGAAGAATTTTTCTGAGCACGAAAAATCATCAAAGTTGCCACTTTCAAATAGCAGGATTGGACTTGCCCGTGACAAACGGTTGCAACCTCCTCTTAGAACCTGGCCCTAACTCACATGGCCGAGGGTTTTCGGTTGTCGGGGGGAGTGGCGGTTTGATGTAAAAGCCTTCAAGGGATGTAAGGGTCTACCTACGCCATATTAAATTCATGCAAAATAAAATATGTTCTGAAACTCGTAGAGCATCACAAAAAGATATTAAATAGAAATGGTTTCAATAACTATAGTTGAGATACTCGTGATTTTGTGCATTTAGTGACATAGAGAGCACTATAGAAAAGTTTCAGTTATTGGTATTTTAAAATTGTTAGGTGTTCCTATTAACGTGTCACACTTTTAGGGATGTAACGATCTACCTGTGCCAAATTAAATTCATGCATAATAAAAATTGTTTAGATACTCGTAGAGGACTTCGAAATAGTCTTGAATACTAAAAATAGTTATAGTTGAGGTACTCACAATTTTATGCACCCCTTAATACTTCTTTCTTCTTCACGAAGCTTCACTTTTTCGAACTCTTTATGTGAACGGTTGCAGTAAATGAAAATTATTATATATAAAATATTTTGACAAAAGTACGTTATCATTTATAATGATCAAGGTGAAAAAAAAAATATTCATTGACACAAAGATTTTAGAGAAAATAAGCACCTTCAAAGTTAAGATCTTGAAGAAAAATAAATTATATAACAAAAAAGTGTAGAGAAGGGAAATAACTCCATAATATATAAGCATAAGAACGATGGTATTTCAATTAGTTGATAAGGAGTCGACCCCTTCTATAACACTTATATGAAGTTTTACGTTGTATGTTCCTTTTTCCTTTTTGAAAAGATATTATGATTAACCTTTTGGGAGTTTTTCGTATCTAAAATTTTGGTTATTGATGGCAATGTTCACCTATATTTTCAATATGAGAATGAGACTAACTTTTTATGCTCTCTTACGTTAAATTGTTTTGCTGTTTTTTTTTTTTTTCCTTCCAGGTAAGAATAAGAGTGTGAGATGATGGTTTCAACATATATTACTATAATGCTCAACGATATGGGTGAGCAAAAATCTTCTTAAGCCATTCATTACTTAAAACGAGTTTTATGCACTGTGAAAGTTTATTGCATTTTATATTTGATCCTCGTATGGTTATTGAATCTAAGATAGTCTTTGTTATAAAACAATGTTACAATATGGGAAAGGGGTATAAATTAATTGATCTCATTAAAACAGAATGTTTAATATGAACAAGAGACAACTATTTTTCATCAAACAAACGTGAATATATACTTAAATAAGTAGTTATGAATCATTTACAATCAAATAATTACATGAAATAAGATAAATTAAAGTTACAATTATTAAATCATCAATCAAAACAAAGTAGTTTGCACCAGGATTATTAACGTTCGGCTTTAACCGAATTTGTTGGACTGAACATTCGAATGTTCGACTCCCTTTCTAGCAAACCATTCGGTCAAAAGTTAAACTTTGATTTTTTTTAAATATATTCCCCCCCCCCTTTCCACTTGTTCTGTTGCGGGGGTGTTCTATCTAGCAAACCGCTTGGCTAAACGTCAATCTTTGATTTATTTATTTACTTTCCCTCTCCTTCCTTTTGTTTTGTTGGTGGGGTGTTATACCCCTTTATGTTTAAATATTAAAAACATATTTAGGGAGTCGAAAACATTGTCAACGTGGTGTGAAAATTGGTATGGTTAATCGAATAGGCCTGGATGAAGGAAGGCTTAAAATATTAAACCCGTCCTTGATTGGTGACGGAAGCAAAGGAAATGGCACGGCAGTGATGAGAGATGAGAAGCACGAGATGGGCTTTAATAGGCCAAGCGGGACGAAAAATATTGTTGGAAACGGTAACTTAATGGCGTTAAGTGTTGGGGAACGATATTACGGTGAATAAATTGTTTGCAGTTTTTTTTTTTTTTTTTTCTTCGGAAGAAGTATTAAGCTAAAGTAAATAAAAGCAGGAAGGGCATTGAATTCTGCCTCTCAGCTTAAACAGTGAAAAACTGAAGGGCTTAGCACTCCGGTGTCCCATGTGGTGAAAGCAATATGTTGTCCGTCGTGAGAAATAATATTTTACAACTTCTTGTTATTTCGAAATACATAAATGAAATTTCCAACCAAACACTGGTCATCTTCCACCTTTCCCTTTGCACTCTCGCCCTCTCTTATCTCCGTGATATATGAGTGTGTGTGTGTGTGCACGTATTTGTGTGAGATTGGTTGATCAATTGACCAATTAATTGATTCGATTTGATTGATCGATTGATTGTTACGATTGGTCAATCGATTGATTGATTGATGGATTGGTTGATCGATTTGATTAGTTGGTCGGTCAATCAATGTGCAAAATGACCCTTCTTCCCCAAAAGAATAATGCATCATGTAGTGTAAGTGTGTGTGTGTACGTGTGTGTGTATTTATATGTGTGTGCAAGCAGTGTCTGTTTTTGTTTGTGTGTGTAAGGGGAGGGTGGGTGTGTATGTATGTGTATCTGTGTGCCGGTATGCGTATGCGTGCATGGTGCATGTGTCTGTGTTTTCGTATGCCCGAGCATGTTCGCAAACTGTTCGTGCAAACATGGAGGGGCGAGAAAACATTCGACGTGCTACACAAATATATAAATACATATGAATATATTTAATGATATATATATTCATATTTTATCTAGGAAGATTTTTATGCCCAGCCGGGCCTGCATAGTCGAGCACCCGGGCATGCAAAAAAAATAAATAACTAATATATACAGGGTTACCGGCGTTCGGGACGGGCCGAACGCCCGAACCCGAACGCCCGAACGTACGGGACCCCTTCGGGAGGCGTTCGGCCGTTCGGGCCGAACGCGGACCAAAAACAAAAAAAAACAGAAAAAAAAACATTTTCGAAAAATTCCGAAAAACAACTATGTTATGGAGACAAATAAACTAAACAACATTTGCCCGGGCACTTTATCCAAATTCCTTACCAAANAAAAAAAAAAAAAAAAAAAAATAGTTTTCAGAGAATTTCGAAAAAAAACAATGTTATTGAGACAAATAAACTAAACAACATTTGTTTGGGCACTACAAAATTCGTTACCAAATTTGAATTGGAAATCCAATACAGAAAATAAACACTATGATAAAAAAAAAATAAAAATAAAAAGATAATTAAAATGAGTGAGTGTGCCAGCACCTTTTCGACATCGCCATCTTTGTCGATTTTTAATTATTTTTTGGCATTGACAAATGCCCTGAAAATCTACAGATATGTAGTTTACATAATCAATAACTTATCAAAAAGTTTTCAAAAAATAATTAAATTGTTTAGGCCCCGAAATAAAGTGAAAACAAAAAGTGAAAAGTGAAAAAAAACAACATAGTGAGTGGGCGAGCACGTTTTGACACCCCCATCTTTGACGATTTTTAATGTTTTTTTTGGCCTAGCAGAATGGCTTCAAAATTTATAGGTGTGTAGGTTACATCATAGAGAACTCACACAAAACAATTTAGGAAAAAAAACTTATTTTTAGACCCCGAAATATTTTTTGGCGGGGGCCGAACCTGGAGGTGTTCGGCACCCGAACGGGACCGCGAACGCCCGAACGTTCGGGGCCAGCCCGAGGCCCTCCGAACGTTCGATCAGGTAACCCTGAATATATATATATACATTTCACTCTTCTGCGTTTTTCCATAGGACCCCAAAACCGGGCTCATTTTTTTTTGAGAGAGAGTTGGCTGTCAAGGGGGTAAGGTGGGTATAAATTGGTTTTAAAGGGGCTAAAGGGGTTTGCAGGGGGGTGCCTTAGTGTGAGTCTATGAATTTTTTTTTTAATCTCTGATTCTGTGAGGAATTCTGATATAACCCTCAGCCAAAAGTCCTTTGTATTGCAATTCTACACAACATTTGTTTTTCTAGAATTTTTTTTTTTTTTTCCTTCTTTTGTTCTTGCGCTCGGACTGCCCGGGACCCTGTCGGGAGGTCATGCCCGGTCGGGAACCCGGGCGTGTATCCGGGCATAAGTTGGGTGCCCAGGCGCCCAGAAAAAAAAACTAGTATTTTATTAAATAAATATTATATGTATATAGGTTATCAACGATGCGGCCTCGGTACCCAAGGCTAGCACGGGACAACCAGTCCGACAATTGGCTTGGGTTGGGTCGGGTCTCAGATTCTGTTTCACAGGGGGAAAAAACAAAAGAAGTCGTGCATATATCAACAATTCGAACAAGTATTGATTCAGGGACATTTTCAAAACTTTCTCAGGAAATTGTAAATTATATATATATAGGACGATATATATATGTATATATATACATTCTATTTGACGATATATACATGCAGGGTCACCAGCCCGTATGTACGGAGGTCCCCGGGCCGACTTCCGTACGTACGGGCGCTCGGGGTCCTTTACGGGGTCCGAACACGACGGCGTTCGGCCCCCGCCAAAAATTATTTCGGGACCTAAAAATAAGTTTTGTTCTTAATTTTTTTTTTGAGTTCTCTATGATGTGAGGTACATGCCTATAAATTTTGAAGTCATTTGGCTAAGCCAAACAAAAATTTAAAATCGTCAACGATGAGGGTGTCAAAACGTGCTCGCCCACTATTTTGTTTTTTTTTACTTTTTACTTTTTGTATTCACTTTATTGCGATGCGTAAATAATTTTATTATTTTTTGAAACTTTTTTGATGCGTTTTATGTTATGTGAAGTACACATCTTTAAATTTTCAGGGTAGTTGGATTTGCCAAAAAAAAATGAAAAATCAACGAAGATGGCGGTGTTAAAAACGTTCTTTCGCAATCACTAATTTTATTTCTCTTGTTATTTTATCTTATTTTTATTATTAGTTTTATTTTTTGTATTTTATTTTTATTTTTAAATGGGTAAGGAATTTGGATGTAATGCTCAAACAAATCTTGTTTATTTTATTTTTTTACAGCTTTTTTTTTTTTTTTTTTTTTTTTTTTTTTTTTTATTTTTGTATTGCATTAATCCAGTCCGTCCTAACGCATCCCCAAGGGGTTCCGTACATCTAGACATTCGGCCCGTCCGGAATACCGGTTACCCTGTATACATGTATATTTATATGACACCTTTGGAAAGTCCTTCATCCCCTCATCTTCATCCTTTTAAAACTTATATGAATTAATATATATATATGTATATATGTATATATATTAGATTTTAGTCTCTTTAGGTAGGTGCAGAATCGCCCCACCATCGAAAAAAAAAAAATCTTCATCGTGTATTGACCCAACAGACTCACAGGGAGGGTCCAAGTTGCAGTGGCCCGGCTACATGGCCGACCAGCTATGCCTGGGCACATTTGGTACCCTAGATATGTGTATCTATTTATGCTTTAGTCTGTATATGTTTTTTTAACGGCTTATTCGATTGTTTTTAATTATACATTGGGCTACGAACTGCGCTGCCTAAACACCGTAGTTGCCCTGCCAAACTGACAAACGAAAGTGTTTGCAAAAGGGTTTTTTTTTTGCTTCAGAGTCATGACCTCATTGAGCGGGGAACCTCCAGTATGTAGGCGCAAAAGTGGTCCATATGACGTCGTTACACATCACAGTTGTTACTGTGCGAACTGAACTTTCGTTTGTGGTGAAATATTGGTTATCGTCTTTCTCCATGAGCGTTTGTTGTGTGTTTGTGGAACGTTTATCGAGAGCATAGATTGACTCGTTGCACTATCGTAACGAAGACACTGTATACAAATTTTTATATTATTTTTTATCTTGTTTGCAAAACATTTTCGAGTTCACGAATCTTGAAAAGTAACTTTATTAATTAAAGGTCATGTCAATAAGTGGCTTAGTTGTTGCAAAATGAATGTTGGAAGTTCATTTATGAATTACGACTCAATATCCATAATGTGAGTTAAATTGAGGACAGCGTCTCATGATGGGTAAACATATATCGATCAAGTTATCACATCATTTGCCTTACAAAGTGATGAGTATATTTTTGTATTCGACTCTTTATCATTCGCAAAGTTGAAGTATAGAAAAAAAGTATTACATAACTCATCCTTACATTTACGAAATCATAAGTAAATTTTTGTGTTGACCATTTATGATTTGCAAAGTTGAAGTGTACAAAAGAAGTATTAGATAAATATTTTTAATAGCATTTATAACTTATGTGTTAATTATTCAAATATAGTTTTTTACTATTAATCCTTATGTTTGGATCAATATACTTGGTCATTGTACGGTTGGGTCGCGCAGGAAAACAGGGTGACGCGAATGGCCCGACTGGTAGCCTAGGTTATTATAATATTTTTATTACGAAGTAATCATTAAACTTTTATATCGGTCCTTTCTCATTTGAAAAACATTTGCGAATTAACGAATTTGAAAAGTAAATTTATCAACTAAGGGTGATGTTAACAAGGGATTTAGTTGTTGCAAAATAAATGTTGGGAGTTCATTTTCAAATTATGACTAGATATCTAGAATGTGAGTTCAATTGAGGACAGAGCCTTAGGATGGGTAAGCATATCCGGGTTGAGTCCTCGCATCCTTCTTCTTACAAAATCATGAGTATATTTTTGTATTGACTCTTTATAAGTAAACTTCTGTATTGACAATTTTTAAATTGCAAAGTTGATGTATGCAAAAAAAAAATATATGCATTTTTCTTTCAATATTATTTTTAGCTTATGTGCTAAATATTCAAACAAAAATATTTACTATTAATCTTTATGTTGAGATCTATGTAATGTAGATGAGTATTTTTGACGTGATTGTTTTAATGTTTATTTCCATATGATTGGTATAATTGTTATGTTCATCAGGGTTGTCGGCGTTCGGGACGGGCCGAACGCCCGAGCCGGAACGTTCGGCACTCCCTCTCGGTGCGTTCCGCCGTTCGGCCGAATGTGGACCCCCCCCCCCCCCCGAAAAAAAAAAAAAATAGAACTTCTAAAAAAAAAAAATGTTATGCAGAAGAATAAACTAAATAACATTTGCCCCAAAGTTATATCTAAATTTTTTACCAAATTTGAAAGAAAAATCAAATACTTGAAAAAAAAAAAACAAAAAAAAAACGAGAATGAAATTATTGAATGGGCGAGCACGTTTTTTACACCACCATTTTCGATAATTTTTCTTTTTTTTTTTGTTGTGACAAATGCCATGAAAATTTATGTATTGTATCTAACATAATAGAGAATCTACAAATGAAGTTTGAAAAAATAATAATTTTTTCATTCCCCGAAATAAAAAAAAAACAAAAAGTGAAAAGAAAAAAAAAAACTACGTTATTAGTTGTCCGATTGGGAGACGTCTCCCTCGGACGTCTCCGGGAGACGGTCGAGGGGGAGTTGTCCGGAAAATCGAACGACTTTTTTGCCATGTGGGAAAAAAAAAATAAAAAATTTGGGTGGTCTGCGCACTGCTAGGGAACCACCCCCCAAAAAATTAGGGTCATTCCGAACAAAAACAGAAAAAAAATTAGAAACAGGCTTTGGGGTGTGTGTGGGGGTGGGGTTGATTGATTGATTGATTGAGAAAAAAACAGGGAGGGCCGGCGGAGTGATCGGGTCGCCAATCACTTTGGCCCCCTCCCACTCCTCCTCCTCCTCCTCCTCCTCCTCCTCCTCCTCCTCCACCATCGTCGGGGCCGCTTCCTACTCATTTTCCTCCGGCGGAGTGATCGGGTTGCCAATCACTTCAGCCCCCTCCCACTCCTCCTCCTCCTACACCATCGTCGGGGCCGCCTCCTACTCATTCTCCTCCCTATCCTCGACATCTCTCCTTCTCCACCTCCTCCCCCGCTGCCACCGCCGCCGCCGCTGCCTCTTCTTCCTTCACCCCCGTCGAGGCCTCCTCCTCCTCCTCCTCCTTCGTCGTCGTCCTCCTCTTCGTCTTCCTCCTCGTCCCCGCCAATCGTTGTTCGCCTACTCGTCGTTCTCCTCCCCATCCTCACCGAATCGATAACGGTCTCCTCCTCCCCCGCTTTTTTTTTTTTTTTTTTTTTCCGATCAATCAATCAATCAATCGAAGATCCCATCGAATCGATTGATTCGATAGGATCTTGACATCAAATCAATCGATTCCATGGGATCTTCCATTGATCGATTGATCGATTGATCGATTGATCGATTGATCGATTGCTTGATTGATTGATTGGAAAAAAAGCGGGGAGGGCCAGCGGAGTGATCGGGTGGCCAATCATTTCAGCCCCCTCCCACTCCTCCTTCTCCTCCTCCTCCTCCACCATCATCGGGGTCTCCTCCTACTCCTCATTCTCCTCCCCATCCTCGTCATCTCTCCTCCACCTCCTCCCCCGTTGCCACCGCCGCCGCCGTTGCCTCTTTGCCCTGCACTTCCTACTCCTCGTCCTCCTCTTCTTCTTCTCCTTCTTTCTCCTCCTCCTCCTCCTCTGCCTCTTCTTCTTCTTCCTCCTCCTCCTTCGTCTTGGCCTCCTCCTCCTCCACCTCCTCCTCCTCCCCCATCGTCGGGCCCTCCTCTTCTTCCTTCTCCTCTTTTTCCTCCTCCTCTTCTTCCTCATCCTCTTCCCACTCCTTCTCCTCTTCTTCTTCCTCCTCTAAGTTCTCTCCCTCCTCCATTGTCATGACCTCCTCCTTCTCCACCTCTTCTTCCTCCTCCTCCGCCTCCTCCTCCGCCTCCTCCTCCTCCTCTCCCCCCTCGTCCTCCATCGTCGGCGCCTCCTTCTCCTCCTCCTCCTCCTCCTCCTTCACCGTCCTCCTCCTCTGTCTTCCTCCTCGTCCTTCTCCATCGCAACGGCCTCCTCCTCCCCATTGCTCGTCGAGTTCGCCAATGGCACCACCGAACTCCGGCGACTGCGCGCTGCGCGCAGGCCAAGACGCGCGGGGGAGAACGTCAGTGCCCCCAATTTCGAATTTGAAAATAGCCCAATTTGGGTCGTCGATCTCGCAGATCTTACGGCCTAGATTAGTTTTTTTTGTTTTTCGGTTTTGGAGGCCCTACCGACCTCCAACAATGCTTCCCGTCGGCGCCCCGGCTTCTCCTGTCCCCACAGTCCACCCCTGCGCCGTCCAAGTCCGTGTCCTAGACCCCCCTCTATTTATTTTTTTGCTCGGACATAGTGCCCCTGGCGGACGGCCGACCAGTTGTCCGATTGAACAGTCCCGAACGGTCAGGGGGTCCCGAACGTCCGATCAAGTAACCTAAAAAAAAAACAAATTAGCGAGTGGGCAAATAAGTTTTGACACCACCATCTTTGAGGATTTTTCATTTTGTTTTGGTTAAACAGAACGGATTCAAAATTAAGAGGGAGACAGTTGACATCACAAAGAACTCACAAAAACAAATTCAGAAAAAAAAAAAAAATATTTAGATGCCAAAATATTTGTTTGCAGGGTCCAAACCCCTTTAGGTTCGGGCCCAGTACGGGGACCCGAACACCCGAATGTTCGGGGGTCGACTTAGGGGTCTCCATACATTCGGCCTGGCAACCCTGCGGTTTATTATTTTTTAACAGGTTCTTGTTCAAGTTCATCTTTCTTCTTTAATATTTGTAATACCTCCACATAAGCAGAAAGGTTCACAATTTTTACCTAAATTTAAAGCGGTTCAAAACAATTATTTATCCATCCCATAAATTAAGTTCGTTAGGTAATTTTTCGAAAACTTTATCAAATTTGATGATAGACCGACTTTCATATTGTTTGCGTATTTAGTGAAAATGTTCACATATTTTATTAACATGAATTTCGTACAGTTTTTGCTAGTTATTATCGATTTCATACAAAAATTTATATTTGTCATTATCACTTCATACACACGCTAGTTGGAGAGTCGCACTCTTACTCATTGGCTTGCCTTTTATGTGTTAAAAAAATAAACTTAAGATACATATGACCATTTGTTTTACAACCTTACGCAAACAAGTATAGCTTGGACCCAAATTTTAATTTTTAATTTTTAATTTCGTAAAAATACGTATTTTTTACTCTCAGACAAAATATTTGTTTTATTATCTTGCATAACATATTTTTTCATCTTTTATTTTATGACGAACAACTTAACTCGGTCCTTGCCTAATTGAGTAGCCCAGGGTGGTTGAATTACTGGATGACGACCTACATAGAAAATAATTTTTAAATCAAAACTTAACGAAAATAATAATATTTGAGAGAGTGAGTATTCTACTTTGATTATCGACTGTAGTACGTCGAACCAAATACTCCTACGATAGGGGATAATTTGCATGAGGTAGTTTGCACATAATTTCCTTATATAAAACATATTCAGTTTAAATTTATACTCTCATGCATGACAAAGTTTT
>BFEA01000148.1:1541462-1574325 GCA_003427395.1 Chara braunii | reverse complement strand
ATTGATGAGTTGAACAGAGATTTGTGTTGCGCTGATGAGCGCTGGACTCAGGGGAACTTTGAAACACTTTGTAATCATATTTCTGATAATATAAGTTGTGAAACTCAGTCCTCTTTTTCTCTACCTTTGTCTATGGTTGAAACTATTGATCACTGTGTGTGGAGATGATGCATGACATGTACACATCTGCGTCAGATGGTCCCAGGACCCATATATATATATATAGGGTAACCGGTGTTCGGGACTAGCCGAACGCTCGAACGTATGGCAACCCTTGGGGATGCGTTCGGCCGTTTGGGCCGAACGCGGACCAAAAAAATAATAATAATAAAAAATTGGTCATCAAAATAATCAGAAAAAAATATATGTTATGGAAAAAAATAAATTAAACAAGATTTGCCTGAGCATTACATCCGAATTCCTTACCAAATTTTAAATACAAATAAAATACAAAAAATAAATATTAATAATAAAAATAAATAAAAATAAAAAGAGAATTAAATTTAGTGAATGCGCGAGCATGTTTTCGACACCGCCATCTTTGGCGATTTTTTTTTTTTTTTTTGGCATGGCTAAATGCCCTGAAAATTTACAGATGTGTACTTCACATGATACAAAACCCACTAAAAAAGTTTCAAAAAATAATAAAATTGTTTAGACCCCGAACTAAAGTGAAAACAAAAAGTAAAAAGTGAAAAAATACGTGGGCGAGCACGTTTTGACACCGCAATCTTTGGAGATTTTTAATTCTTATTTGGCTTAGCCAAATGACTTGAAAATTTACACACATGTACATCACGTAATAGAGAGCTCACAAAAAAACAATTCAGAAAACAATAATTATTTTTAGGCCCCGAAATATTTTTTGGCGGGGGCCGAACGCCCGTACGTATGAAGGTCTGCCCGGGGACCACCGTACGTACCGGCTGATGACCCTGTATATATATATATATATATATATATATATATATATATATATATATATTAAGTAAGGATTTTGAATTTTAAATCTTTTTAACTGCGATTTGTTATATTTTCTAAGTGTGTGACTAACCTACCACTGACATGCATGTGTTATATTCTTCATGAGTTTAACTTCGGGTTTGTGTGTTAACCGTATTTGTTAAATGCATGTGGTTGTATGTCAAACATGATCAGGTAAACGTGAAATAAAAGTTAGGGGCATGACTGAAAGTTGTTAAAAAAAATTCTTTCGGAACTTGTGGGATTTTTGAGGTAACCTAAGTAACCCCTGCATTTTGGTAGGTCTAGTAGAGGTCTAGTAGCAATAATAAAAAAGTTATGAAAAATAGTTAGAATGTATGTTAGATACATATGTTGGGGTTGAATTGTAAATTGAAATAACATTCCGCCTATAGCAAGAACATTCATAGTTGTATTGCACCGTCATCTTTTCGAGTTGAGGTTATGCATAATAAGGAATATCTTAATTAAAAGTTGGTTTTGACATTATGAATAACATTACTAAATACTTTAAGATAATTGGTTCGGAAGTAGTAAGAAATTCAGAATGTGGTTATTCATAGTATGGAGTGAGGATTATTAAAAAGGTTCGTAGATTACATTATTTGTCAAAACGTGCGTAGCATCGTGTTTGGGCTCAGTAACCGAACCCGAACGCGCGGTAACGAGCCCGAACGTGGCCCAAAATCAATCGAGCCGAAATATTTTTATTTATTTATTTATTTATTTTTAATATATATAGGGGTTGGGGGGGCCCTGGAGGCATTGCCCATCACTCTTGAAAATATACATACACATATACCCCCCCCCACAGCACACCACATACACCCCCCCCACACACACTGCAGACACACCCCACACACCACACGCACACGAGGACTCGTTCGGCAACCCCCTAATTTGCGCTCAGCCAAACACGTTCGGTTTTCGCTCGGCTGAGCGTCCGAACATGTTCGGATGCTTGGTAGGCTGCCGAACATGTTCGGTGTGCTACACATGTTAAAACTAACGATCCATGGATCGATAAAGCGTTAATGTATAATCATAAACACCCATGCAGTTTGTTGTCATTGTAATTAATCATTTTATTTGTAAATTGATTTATTATGATAAAAAATTATAAAGTTAACGAAAATAATAAAAGCTATGTTACCGAAGGTACACGTACGGGGCCATTACGTACGAAACGTACAGATAATATTTGTACAGGAACCTGTACGACCCGTACGGAAAAAAAAAAAAAAGTCATTCAAAAATTTTGAAATAAAAACATATTATGTAACATCCCAAAACAAGCAATATTTGCCCAAACACCATCTGCAGATTCTTATTAGAATGGAGAAAAAAAAAAAAAATAGTAGTTTTATTTTTTTTTTAAGTCGTAATGGGTACGAGTAGAGTACAAGAAATGAGTACAACTCTTACTCGTACGGGGTGAGTATAAGTCGCAATGTAGATTAAAAGTATATGAGTTTAGGGTTAACGAATGTATGACTTTGGTGAAACTTGTCGGAGGTCTAAATATTCGACCACTGACAAATCATTCGATGGAACGCTAAACGTCGTTTATATATATATATATCGTCACAAACAGAACTGCCCGGTAAACCGTAGGCAGAGAGAGAGAAGAGGACAACAAACGAGGGGCTGTGACAAACTGTTTCGTCGGAGTTTCACCGACTCGTCAGGAGGCTGAACCCTCAACAGTCTGCAGAATCCCCTCACTGATATATATATATATATTATCACAAAGTTGTCCGGTAAACAGTAGACAGAGAGAAAGAAAAGGATAATAAACGAGAGGCATATACTCGTCACAAGTGCCTTGAGAGCAGTGGTTGGTGCCCACCTCAGGGTATCAGTTGTCGAATAGTCGTTGATGCTTAATCATAGTCGGGGTTAAGGTGGATTATCACTTACAATGTAATAAGTTAGGGGATTCTGCAGACTGATGAGGGTTCAGCCTCCTGGCGAGTCAGGGAAACACTGACGAAACAGTTTGTCACAGCCCCTCATTTGTTGTCCTCTTCTCTCTCTGTGCCTACGGTTTACTGGGCAACCCAATTCAGGATAAATTTATATATATATATATTAATATATTTTATGAAATATTTATGTATTTTGTGTTTAAATAATAACAAATATTGTTAGGGGAGTGAAAGGTATTATCAGTGGTATGTTAGTCGTTCCTCATTTTCCTCACAACCTCCTCTTGTACCTATCATATATGGTTGTATGTGTTTGTATTTGTATGTGTGTATGTGTGATTAATTTATTGATGTACTGATTAATCGATTGATTATTTTATTAATTAATCTATTTATTAGTCCATTAATTAATCCATAGATTGATCATAAATTAATTCATTGGTCAATTGATTGAATGATGAATTAACTCATCCAATTGACTTATTGATTGATTGGTCAACTAAATGATCGCTTAATCAATCAATTTGTAAAAAAAAAAAAAAAAAAAAAAATTGTGCAGAGTGGATGCATGCATATGTGTGTGCGTGTGCGTATATGTAATACGCATGCGCTTGGTATGTGTATCCTTGTGTGTATGTGCGCCATTAACGTGTGTATGTGTGTGTATGTGTGTGTGTGTGTGTGCGTGAATTGGTAAATTGATTGACTGATGAATTAACTTATCCAATTGATTGATTGATTGATTGGTGAAATGAATAATATCTTAGTTGACAAAGAGAGTGAGACTGAGCGAAGACAAAGTCAAGAAGACAGAGTCGAAGCAAAGCACGTTACCGATACACCAAGGTACAAAGTAAAAATTGATTGCAAATAGCCGGTGGGTAGGCACCCCGATCGGTTTCGGTCGTCGCCACACGGCCTCCTCAGGGGGAATACCACCACTTCGTCCCGTCACAAAAGCCAACAAACCATCGTTCCCACCTCCGTTATCAGATCACACCACCATCTCCGGAATGGTAGCGCATCCGACCGCATCAGACCCAAAAAGAGAGCTACATCGGCGTAATTATTACACTTATAGGAAGGTCCTATCACTAACAAACCAACACGGTCCTAGCACTAACAAAACCACACAGCGAAAACACCTGAAACAGAAGCAAACAATCAACGCCGTGAAGGGCAAAAGTCAAAATGCAAAATGCCAAAATTCCTACAGGCGTCCTAAAAGACCAAATGTCCCAGGGTGCATAAGTCTCAACTGGACCCCAACAGCACCCGGGCTCACTAAATCCAGTTGTAGCAAAGGCACATGACGTGCGGGCCTTAACCCATGACGGAGCTAAACCTGGGCTAGTCCGTGAGCTTAAAGGGGACGAACGTCCCAAACCTAGAGCCAAAGATAGGCTTCGATCGAAACAAAAACACACCCCAAAGCCCGAAAACAAAAACAAAAACGAAAAAAGAACGAACCAGGTCTCCATGTTCCACCCTATCCAACTAATCCAGGAAAAACGATAACCGGGACCGCATTTCGTACCCCTGTCCAACTAATCTAGGAATACGACAAAACTGAATCACGTACAACATACACAAAGGATAAAGTTAAAATCCTACAAAAAGCAATGCATATCCAAAGCATCTTCTCTATAACACGAAAACACTGAAGCACGGAAATGGCTACAAGTAAGAAAAAAGCAAATACCAAAAAACCCAGAAAGATAACAAGCACCGAGAAAACCCAACACGCAGCCATGAGGAAAGTGTCGGCTTACAGGTACAGCCAACGATATGTGGTTGCCCAGAAAGGGTGACGACCAACTGCGAAACTACGCAGTATCCGTTGCAAGAACTGCTTCGAAAAATCCTTCAAGCGAATCTACGTTTCAGGTTCAACACACGCATGGGAATTTCAGCAACTGCATTCGTATTTCGTTCAATACGATGTAGATAACTGCAAACAGCAGCGCTTTTCTGATCCTTACTACCCCAGGATTGGTAAGTTTGCCCATTCTTGAATTCGAGGCACTCATGTTCCCAGATATATGCTCGTTCTTCAGCATCTGGTAGCAGCTGACAAAAGGCTGCATACGATCAACCTTCATTTTTGTTCCCAGGAAATCCCAAGACCCAGTTTCGTCGTCAGTTCGTACCAGTGTTAGATTATCCGGATAACATTGCTCAAAGCAAATCCGGATGCGGTCCACCACTTTCCGACCCCCTTTCGGTTTACTGATAAGAAGACTAACATCATTCATAAGTCGGATGCCGAACATATAACGTCGAAGCTTCCCAATGGAGTTCAAGAAGTGAAACTCAGCGAAGGCACACAGAATACACGCTAGGGGAGAGCTGGTGCTTTTCCCCATCGGGATCCCGACCACCTGCTTCAACACCACAGCAGTAGCACGCGTAAAAGTGTTCCTAAGGTCTAGCGACACGAAGCCGCGGAGAACATCCAATCAACTTCCCTCCAATGGTCATCGCCCGTAGTTCTACCAAAGGTGCTACCCTTTCCTCGAGTGTTAATGTGAACCGAGGTACGACCCTTACCCTGATGGTAATCGATAATCCAGTCGACTGCTGTCATGATCTCATCATGGGGGAGCTTGCTGAACATGTCTTTAATATCATAAGACATGCCAGCAAGTTCCGGGTCGCCAGAGGACTGCCGACCGACAGTACGGTTGACATGTTCCAAAACTGGAACCATAGACGATACCGACTTCAGGTTAAAATGCCAGTTCTTCGGCAGGGCGAGTAGCAGGTGGTTTAACACTTTCGCCACACTTTTACATGTCTTGTTGGTGGGTTCCGAAAAAGTGGGGCAGATAGGTCGGTAGCGGGAGAGGTCCTTGTGCTTAGGTAGGACGTAAGCCTCACCTAACTTACCCTTCTTATCCCACATCGCAAACCGTAGCAGATCATGCTTCCGCAAGTCCTCCACCATCCTGGTATGTAAATCAGCCTCATCCTGCTCCACAACAACGTACCCCGAAGAGCATACGAACAAATCCATCAAGGCTTCATCGTACAGCTTCGGGCATAGTACCAAAGTCTCGCCAAGATTCCGATCCAATGGCGTCAGTACCCGACCCGAAAGATCCCTACCAAGATTCCTAACGCGGCGCAGATCAAGGTATTCAGCTACTTCCCCCGATGGCGCGACCATACATCTCTGAACTTCGGACGGTAGGACAAATGGCGTCTCCCCTCTGCGATTAGCCCAGGATTGTAAGCCCAATTCAATCTCCTGAATCAACAGCACGCAATGGTTGGGGTGCGACTGCTTAGGGATGTTATTCGCGTTTAGAATGAGCGCATGGACGCCCTCGATATCCTGCAAACGAGCCTGCACGTGGGCACCTACCCTGGGGTAGGGGAAACCTGCACAAGAACAGGTTGACACATCAGCGCGCGCAAACGTGCGGTGATTATGTAGTAGGTCCGCGACCGAGGGGTTCTTAACCCAGACAATCCGAACCGCGCAACGTGCTGCAAACTTGATGCAAGCAGGGATATCCAGACACTCAATCTTATCGTTTAACACCTTCCTAACCGCAACCAACTTGATCCGATCGTCGTACTTCAGTCGAACAACTATCTTAGAATTAATACACCAACCAAACGACCTCTTGATGGCGTGCGTTATATGTCTACGTAGGTAAGCGGTAGTCGACGATCGCTGAAAATCTTTACCAGTATCCATCAGACGAACCAGCGCTTCAAGATTATAGTTGGGCAATTTTGCGAGTAAACCAGGATTCCGCAACATGGAGACCAAAAATTTCTTATCTGGTCCAACCTTCGATTTCCATCTTCTAAGTTGGCAGAACTCCAACTCGGTCCCTTGCTCAAGCGGGTGCTTGCATTCGTGTAGTCGTTTTTTCTGTCCCTTCGCCCTCACAATAGAGCAACCGAATGCTGACTTGACGAACCACCACACCAATTGTTTCCTCCTCTTATCGTCAGCCTAAACGACCGGCGCCCTCTATCCTCTTGTTGCTGCAGGAGTCTAAAAATATTCACCCTCCAGTCTTCGCAATCATCCAACTTCGCGCAGACAGCCGTTACTGTACTAGAACCTCTGGTGTCCAATCCCTGGTCTGCCTTGTGTCGTTCATCCCTAAGGCTTACCTTGTGTCGCTTCCTCTTACCCTTCCGGACACGGCAACTCCGATGCTGACGTTTCTTAGCCTTTCCGGTTGTATTCAACACCGGGCTCCACCTACGAATGTTGAGTTGTTCAAGTGTTGGTAAATCGTCTGTCGTACACGTGTCCAGAAAAAACACGACATAAGATTCCTCTCCGAAAACTCTCCACGAACGATACAGGTGGTTTTTCTTAAAACCACGGCCTGAGACATAAAAGTGTTCCTTCCAACGAACGTTGAAGGAACGGCCCGTCTGACCTATATAGGTTGCCTTACATAGCGGAGAAGAGATCAGGTAAACACCAGTACCCTCGCCAAGGAAGATAACCAAGCCATAGCGTACAAACAAGCTAATCCAGGACACCGCACACTTACGTAGCCACCGTATCTGACCATAAAGAGAAAGCAACATGACAATCATCCGATATAATCGCTCCAAGGTGGGGTCGAAGGGGGATTCCCTTTGGACCTGTATCACAGCACGTCAAAGACACCATAGTTGCCCAACGCTTCAAGACTCTGTGTCCTCCTCTGTGCCTGACTTGGTATCATCAGCGGCGACACCCGCCGGATCCTCATGCTCCGCGGCCTCTTCCTCGACAGCATCATGATCAGATCCAGAAGCGATGTGTGTCCGCTTATCGGCAATAGCAAGAATTGTTTCCATCTTCTTAGACTCATACTGAACGTCTTGCAAACGGCAAATCTCCTTTAGTTGGTCCATTGTCATATTGTCGAGTGTCTTCAGGTTCTCCGTAACGAACCTCAGCTTCCCCATCGGTCCACCTGCTGCTGGGATCTTGTTCTTCCACACGATACGTCGCGGCGTCTTCCTCGGAGTCTTCCACGTAGGCGTCTTCTTGAGAGGTGGTCGGCGGCAGCTCAGCTGTAGCCGCTTGGTAAGCCGTAGGGGATCCAGTTCCCCACGTTTGGCGGAGCGCTTCACCGGTGTCTCCATGGGAGGGCTATCGCCCTCCACTTCTTCGGGGGCGCGTTTGCGCTTCTTATTGATCGTCAGTTTTTCCGCCAAGTCGCTCAAAGTTTCGACGTCACTGCTCTCAGACTCGTAAGATTCCGCCTCGGAGGGTACCTCCTCAGCCTTGCCTTTCCCTTTAGCGAGAGCGATAACACGATTAATCCTGCGCTCGAGGTGCTCACCGAGACCTCCAACATCCTTGGAGATCTGCATTCGCAACTCCTTACGGAACCTCTCCCGTTCCATCTCATCTCGACGTAGCTTTTCCTCCTTTCGGTCTTCACGGCGCTTCGCAGCAAAGCGCTCCTCCTTCTCACGTTCCTCCTTCTCCTGCTTCCGCTTCGCCTTTTTGTCATTCTTCGCTTGTTCTCGATCGAAGTGCTTTTTCATACTCGCCAGTGAATCAGCGAGCTCTTCCAACTGTTGTTTAACGGATGTATCCTCCGACGTAGAGCGTCTCCCATGCGCCGAACGTTGTCTATTTGGAGACAGCGAGCGGCCGCGTGTCATGCATGCCCTCGAGCTACCTTCCCCCGTCAACCTGGGACATTGATTACGATAATGTTCAGGTTTTTCGCACCCAAAGCAAACAGGAGCTGCCCTCCTAGGTTGCTCCCGATAGTCTTGGCTTCTCTCGTATGTCGGACCCCGTTCGTACTCCCTCGCACGGTCGCCTCGCACATAACGGCTATGCTCACGGTGGTCATCACGCCCAAAGTCACGACAATTATCCGGGTACCGATCACGATCATGATCGCGACCAAATCCACGGTAGCCTCCATTCGTCATAGTCGCTGTACCCCCCGTGCCAAAGGACCACCGAAAATACTAACGGTGGACCGTCTGGAATCACTGTGTGTTAGGTCAGCTTAGGTTGCTTTGCAGCCAAGGCTCTGCATAAAACGTTGACGCTTAACCCAAATGCTCCAGACAACACTTCACACCGGCGCCCCGAGTGTCCCGTCCAACCATAACGGTTGTATTAGCAGCAAGAAAAACATCGAAGCAGATAGTCAGCGCCCGTAGAGCAGCAGCCTTAACAGACACTAGTAACGGTTGTCGAAGAAGAAACTCGAGACTCGCAATAGTAACCACAAACAGAAAGTAACAGCAAACTAAGTATGCTCACACTTGCTCGGCGGCCTTGTCCAAGCTGGTTCACATACGCCTTCTGTAGTTGACAAAGAGAGTGAGACTTAGCGAAGACAAAGTCAAGAAGACAGAGTCAAAGCAAAGCACGTCACCGGTACACCAAGGTACAAAGTAAAAGTTGATTGCAAATCGCCGGTGGGTAGGCACCCCGACCGGTTTCGGTCGTCGCCACACGGCCTCCGCAGGGGGAATACCACCACGTTGTCCCGTCACAAAAGTCAACAAACCATTGTTCCCACCTCCGTTCTCGGATCACACCACCATCTTCGGAGTGGTAGCGCATCCGACCGCGTCGGACCCAAAAAGAGCTACATCGGCGCAATCATTAGACTTATGGGAAGGTCCTATCACTAACAAACCAACACGGTCCTAGCACTAACAAAACCACACAGCGAAAACACATGAAACAGAAGCAAACAATCAACGCCGTGAAGGGCGAAAGACAAAATGCAAAATGCCAAAATTCCTACAGGCGTCCTAAAAGACCAAATGTCCCAGGGTGCATAAGTCTCAACTGGACCCCAGCAGCACCCGGGCTCACTAAATCTAGTTGTACCAAAGGCACACGACGTGAGGGCCTTAACCCATGACGGAGCTAGACCGGGGCTAGTCCGTGTGCTTAAAGGGGACGAACGTCCCAAACCTAGAGCCAAAGATAGGCTTCGATCGAAACAAAAGCACACCCCAAAGCCCGAAAACAAAAACAAAAACGAACCCAAAAACGAAAAAAAACGAACCAGGTCTCCATGTTTCACCCTATCCAACTAATCCAGGAAAAACGATAACCAGAACCGCATTTCGTACCCCTGTTCAAATAATCAATTAATTTGTAAAAAAATATAAAACAAAAATATTATGGAGAGTGGGTGCATGCATATGTGTGTACGTGTGCATATATATACTGCACACGTGCTTGGCATGTGTATACGTGTGTGTATGTGCGCCATGTATATGTGTGTGTGTGTGTGTGTGTGTGAGTGAATTGTGAGTGAATATGAGTAAGTAATTTTTTAACCATATTTACTATTCATAACTCACTAAAAATAACATAATGAATGTGTGATTGTTTCGTCGTACTTTCACCAACTCATCATAAGGCTGAACCTCGACAGTTTGCCCACGATATACGTAACTGATAGATAAGGATGCAGCATATCACGATGAGTTAGTGATACCTTGACAAAAAAACGATTTTATTCATATAAAAAAATTACGCACACAAATCATTGTGTTGATGTAAGTAACGTCGATCATTTCTTTTATGGGTATTACTAAGTTTTACGTGATGTAGTGAGTCCATATAATAAGTAACGTGTATCATCGACAAAATGTAAGTGTTGTTGATGAATCGACGAAAGTCTAAAGAAACAATCAGATACGTTTTTTTTTTTTTTTTTTGCTTGTGTGTGTGTATGTGTATGTGTATGCATGCAGATAAAAATGACATAGAAACTTTGAAAATCATAGTTTTTTGTGGATTTCATTGCCTTAAAAAATATTTTGAAAAAAAAAAATTTAGTCAATGAAATTAACAACTCGCTGATTTATTTCATTTTTTATTTTTGCGGCTCTACTATTTGTGAGCCAATTAAAAAAGTACCTCAACTTCAACGATTTTCCACTATCAAAAGAATGTGTCAAAAAATTTAAAAATTTGAGGATCCATATATATAGTCATAATCTGACGATGAAAATTAAGAAAAATAATAATTAAAGTCGTATAAATTGCGAAATAAATCACAAGGACAATTTAACACATTTTTCATTGTTTCCACTCCTCGGGTTCGCACCACTGTGCTACTGGTAACCCTCTTCAAATGTTCAGGTGGGTTACCACTGTGGGAAAGAATAAAAACTATAAGCAAATAATTTTATTTTTTTTAATTTTTTTTTTGCAGGGACCTTCCTTGGTTCTTGCACGGCTGCCCACTAGAAATTCGGGCGACCCGGCAGGTAGCCTAGCATAAAAATGATTAAACCAACCAATAAATTTATTAAGTTTCGCATAAAACCATTACCTAAATATGAAATTGTGGATGTACGGATGTATTGATGAATAACAAACTATTGATTGTACATTTTCATAACTTTTTCCCCATTGCTTATTCGCCTTTTGATCCTTATTGTATGTTTTTTATTTCTTAATTAAGAAAATAGTAAGCAATATGAGTTTTATTAAAATGTATTACTGTCAAATTTTATCTCAATATGCGAAGAGAAACAATAAATTTGGTAATAATTTTTTTTTCTTTTCACATAGTATTTATAATGAAGAAGTAAAATATAAAAATAAAAGTATAATAGTTGTAAAGTTAACACTTAATAATTATTTGTTGTCGTTTTTTAACTAAATATTCAAGATTATAGAGGATGGGTAGTTGAGATGACAAATATGAATGGATGCATGTTATTGTGATTGATGCATGATGTAAATATAAGTGCGAATGAAAGATAGTAAAGACTTTCAGAAGGTTGTTATGCTTAATTACAAATATAATTTGTTAAACTGATTATTATTTTTAAATGTTTTGTTGTTTGTTTTATTGCAAAGTTTTTTTTTCCTCTTAATTTTTATTACTTAGAACAATCTTATTTTAAGTGATATTTGATATTTTACTACGTATAATTTTTTTATTGTTACCATCATTATATAAGAGGCTATAATTTTTCCTAACGTAATATATATATATTTTTTACGATGCTTTCATGATATAAATGACAGCATAAACAATATTGAATTATAAAAAGTAAATGAAATATGAAGTAGAACTATGTTATAGGAAATGTTTAATATAATTAAGGTATTTAAACGAAACTTTGTATGAGTAACTTGTGCATATGATTATTGATTAGCAAATAAAATTACAAATAAAATAAAGATTATGGTAATTAGAAGAAGAAAAAAAAAATGGAGGTTTGAAAATATACTTTTAGACAAATGACGTGAACATAAATTTTGAAACAATGGTGGTTAACTACAAATTGGTTATATGAAAAAAAATATATAAAAAATTAAAGTTTTAACTTAAAAAAATCAAAATATATTAGAAAATTGAAGTTTCAACCTCTGTAGCATCGTGTTTGCGTTCGGAGGCGAACCCGGACATGCTCGATCGAACGAGAATTACCGTTAAAAACCCTCCAAACGCGAAGAAAAAAAAAAATCTAAAAAAATATGAAAAAAATATATGTCATGTAAAATAATAATACAAGAAATATTTATCTTGGAGTCATATTCAAATTCTTAGCCAAACGCGATAAAAAACGAAAAAATATATATATTTTAGTTTTTTACAAAAAAAATTATGTTCGTCCGAACACTTTTGTGAGTTGTTTGCACGAACGTGGAAGGGCGTGAACACATTTGCCGTACTATGCAGGTTTCAACTTATAAAGAGGAATGATTATCGACACATGGGGAAATCATACCACTGTGGTTTCACTTTTTTAAGCTTGCATAATAAAGCATATATAAAAAAAAAAGTGTAAGAAATTTGTCATTATAATTTTTTGATTGAGTGTATATTTACATCAAAAAATTTATTAACTATAAAAAAAAAATCATACGAAAGGCAACTGTTGATCTTATCGGATATTTTTTCATCTTCTAATTGTTAAATATATTTATGTCTTTTAATATGGAGTATTTATTTTGTTTCATTGGTTCATGATCTCATTAATGCGGTTCCCTTTTACATTGTTTTTTATCAGTATTCGTCTAATTTAAAGGTTGTGTCGAAATTATAGAAAATAAAGCACAATATTCGTTATCGTCCAACCTGACAATTGGAATCCCATTTCGGGATGAAAGCATTTGGTGGAACCGGTGAACCATTTAGGTCGAATGGGACAGAGGGCTCGTAGTACCTAACTAAGTGAGTCAACAAATTATACTAATTTGACTTACAAAACAAACAAGGTTCAAGTAAAAAAAATATTACATATTTATTTTTTTCTTGCTTATTGACAAATTTGTTATATGTGGTAAGCCTTAGGTCTCAAAGTTTGTAAATATAATTGAACCCTCATCGATTGTGAGAAGTTTCATTCATTGACACGTATTTAAAATATGTAACATTGATAATAGTTAATAATATTAGTTTGTTTTGAGTGAAAGAAAACATTGACTGGTTGGGAGACCTTATCGATTGTAGGGAGTTTCATTCACTGACTCCTATTTGAAATATTTAACATTGATAATAGTAAATAATAATTTGTTTTGAGTGAAATAAATCATTGACTGGTGGGAAACGAGATAAATTATACATGAAATGAGTGGTTACCTTTTTTTTTTTTTTTTTTAAATGAATATCCAACTCTTCGCTACTCTTATCCACTGAATATCCTCCACTTAATCTTCCTCCTCCCGTGCCATTTCCTCCCTCCCCCCTTTTTTTTCATCCCTATAATTGGGGAGACAAACTGCTCACTTCCCTTGTTCACTTTGGAAGCCTGATTATGGCATTGTCGTGGCTAAGAGTGGTGAAAAAGGAATTTGAACTCAAGTTAGACTGTCTTCAAGAATCTTGGAGGGAGTGCCCATGACATACAGTTGCCCAAGGCTAAGTTCGACATCCCTAGGTGCTTTTCATTTATATATTGTTTCCTCCATTTCATGGGAGAGGAATTTTTCGAATGTATGGATGGCAGTCCATCCCGTCATTTAATGAGGGCAATGGATGCTGTCCACGTCAGATGTTACTTAGTTCTGGCTTGCATGAAGGATGGGATGCTGGACTTGGTTTCCAGCACGTCAGATGTTACTTAGTTCTGGCTTGCATGAAGGATGGGATGCTGGACTTGGTTTCCAGCAGGTGCAGCTCTCAACGAATAGACCAAAGCCATCATAATCGGAGGCTCTCACTTAGGGGAGCCGCATATCGCCTCCAATAACAGGGCTCACTGCGCTCGGCATGGGCAAAACTGCGGAGGTGTGAACCGGAGGTCTTGGGTTGCTACAGGTCACCTTAGGTTCTTGTTCCAGGTTTGTGACCAATTGGGTCTTTTGAAAGGTGCTTTTGGGTTCTGCAAGCCCATGGCTTGTGCTTGGGGTCAGTTGACCTGAGATGATGCAGAGGAGCGGGCCACCGGCGGGTGTTGGGGGAGTGAAGCGGAGGCTCAGTGCCCCCAGTGATGCCTCGCCACCCCAGCCCTCTTTTCTTCAGGGCTGAGGTTCGCCCCCTGGTTGTGTGGGCCTAGCTACTGGTAGTCGGTAAGAGAACTACGAGAACTGCATACCCAAGAGAACTGCGAGAACTGCATACCCCTAACAGTCTTCGTCCTTGCCTCTTTTGAGGCCTCAGGTTCGCCTTCTGGTAGTTATTATGGGCCTACCTCCTGGTAGTCGGTAAAAGAACAGCATACCCGTCCCAGTCTCGGACACGACGGGAGAGCCCCACGCCCACCCGCCCGTTCATCCTTTCCCGCTCCCATCTGCGCTCTGGTGCAGAGTGGGAGAATGAACTATCCCACCTGAGAGGGAAACGGCTTGTGTTGGCCCACGGAACGCCCGTGTGGGTACCGTGGTCGAGTCGAAACTGTCTGCCTGCGTGCATAGGGAAGCCACCGCGACGCAGTAGCGGGGAAGGGGCATTGAAGGAAGAAGTCGGGAAGAAAAGGGTGGGCGTGGGCCGGAGCGAGCAACAGTGTGGTGCGCGCCGGGCGGATTTTGTAGCGATTTTGAGCGCCTCCGCCCGAGCCGCGCGGCGCGAGCCCAGGTCCAGGACGAGAGAAGCGGAAAGAAAGCGAGTAGGGAGGGAAGTAGGCACACAATGTCCGAGTGTGTGTGGGGGGGAGAGTGCGGGGAAAGCTCAGTGCCTACCAGGGCGGCAGGGAGGTAGAGGGAACGGGGAGACAGTAGGGAGGCTGGCTGGTTAGCGGGCCGGTTCGCACGTTACGGTACTACCACCGAACGGGGAAGGAGAGGGGACGGCGGTGTGCCGGGAGAGGGCACAGGCAGAGGCGAGGCAAGCCAGGGGAGGGGAGGACGGCGATACGCTTGCAGGGCGGTCATCTCGGGTCACCTCACAACAAGCGCAGATATTCAACGGTGTCATATCCTCTGAACCCCCCACTGGACGCGGCAGTTGCGCTGCAGCCGCCGACGTGGCGCCTTGGTGGCGCGGCGTCGAGCTTGCTGGACGGCTATGGTAGGACTCTGTTCTCTAGGTGCACACACCTGAGCTGCCTTCCTAGGAGGGAGGGAGGGCGTGCGAATAGCGAAGCGCAGGAGCGTTTGAAGAGTTGCGGTTGGGAGGATGTGTATGTGTAAGCCGCGCCGATGTTTTGAAGGCGAGCAGTGCCGGGCTGGAGACCTAGGAGTTTAGGGCTGGAGCAGGGAAGAAGGGAGGGTCATGATTTGGCAGTAAAGAAACAAACAAATGGATTTCGGACTTCTCATATTATGCTGTTGAGAAGCTTTAGGGTTAGTACATAGCGACCCGTTGGCTCGAGGATTTCGGAGCTGCGGTTGGTGATCCAGCTAGAAGGGGAGGAAGGGGGGGGGGGGAAGGGGAAGGGCTGGGGGGACCAGGGAGGAAGAGGAAGGGGGGAGCATGATGAAGACGACAAGGAAGAAGGGGGGGGCCGCGTTTGCGGAGACCCCTCCCGCCATCCGGGAATTTGTGGAGAGGGTTTTGAGCACTCCGATGGAAAGCATAGCTGGCTCGTTGTCCGGCTTCACGTGGACTTACGAGAAAGGAGATATCAATCATTGGTTAGACCTGCTGTCACACTTCGACGCTTACTTCGAGAGGCATGTGAAACCGAGGCCCGACCTACGTCTCGAGGGCGCGCTCGAAGAAGTGTCGGAACCTTTCCCCAAAGAGGCCGTGCTACAGATACTGCGGGTGACTACCATCATTCTTGAGAATTGTTCCTTCAAGGAAGTTTCTCTGTCGTACGAGCACGTGACTCTTCTTCTCGCCTCCGTCGATGCGGACGTGGTCATCGCGGCGTTGCAAATGCTCGCCGCTCTCGTGAGGAAGAAGCCCTCGCATCACGTGTTGAGGGGTCCCAGGGTGCCATTCGGCGATGGCGACCTGCACGCTCGGTTGTTCTCGTTAACGCAGGGATGGGGCGGGAAGGAAGAAGGTCTTGGATTGCTCTCGTGCTCCGTCGAGGGAGGGCTGGATGCGGAACCCGTGAGACAGGGTTCGTCTTTGCATTTCGAGTTCTACACCCTCCCATCATTGCAAGCTTCAGGTGGGGGGGGGTCTTCCTCATCCTTAATGGACAAGTCAGATACTGGCTCTAGGGTAAACGAGGGCCCGCAACATCAGGACACGCCCGGGCTGCGTGTCATTGCTGTCGACGATGTGCGCCAGGTTCCTCAGAATGACCTGGAACTACTGAAGCAGCTCGTCAGTCAGTATCAGGTCCCGCCCAGTCTTCGGTTTGCTCTATTCACTCGTCTCAGATTCGCTAGGGCGTTCGGTTCTCTGCCATCCCGTCGCCAGGTCGTTAAGATTCGTCTTCTTGCGTTTACGGTGCTGCTGCAGTCGCAGCAGGGCCGCGGGGATCATCATCATCAGCAGGACATGGCAGCGTTTTTCACGAACGAGCCGGAGTTTACGAACGAGCTGGTGAGCGTGCTGCGCGCCGAGGATGTGGTCCCGGAGATTCGAACCCTCGCGGTGTACGCGCTGGCGGGGTTGTTGCAGGATCGAACGCAACAGGCGACGGTGCTGAATGTGCTCAGCGGCGGAGGGCATCGGGGAATACTGGCGCGGTTGATGCAGAAGGCTGTGGGGTCGTTGAATAATGGCACAGCTGCACGCGGGGATCAGCTTGGAGAGAGGGCGAGGGAGGAGGGCGGACCACCGGTCGTCGTCGGAGGGGATGCCAGGTCGTCCCGGGCGTTCGTCGAGGCTTTGCTGTGTTTGGTTACGGCATTGGTGGCGACGCCTTCGGGTCGCTCGTCGCTGCGCGACGCCGCGGGGCTGATTCCCACTCTGTTGCCTCTGCTCAAAGACACGGAGCCGTCGCACACACATCTTGTCAGTGCGGCAGTTCACATACTCGAGGCGTTGATGGACCTTAGCAATACCGCATCGACGGTGTTCAGAGACTTGGGAGGCTTGGACGATACCGTGGAGAGGCTGAAGTATGAGGTGGAGCTGGAGGTGGCGGCCGCAGATCGACGCCGACGGGCGATGGAAGTCGCTGCGTCGCAGAGCTCTAAGGGTAAGGCGCCGATGGTGGAGGATACCGAGAACGAGTTGGAAAGCAGAGTGCAAAGAGGAGCACAACAGGATGAGAACGCAGCAGCAGCAGCCATCGAGGCTATCGACGATTTCGGTGGCAGTGGGTATGCTGCTGATGCAGCAGGTGCTGCGGGCGTCGGAAGAGGGCCACCTTCGGCCGCGGCGGCAGAGGGGACTACTGTACCCCCCCCCCCTGCGTCGCATTCCCAGCGTCTGGTACTGCTAAAGGTCCTTTTGCGAGCGATCGCCCTCGCCAATTACGTGCCGGGGAATCGAAATACGTCGAGGTTGTTGCTCGGCAGCAACAGCGGGCTGTTGCCAGCGTGTCTGAGGAAGATATTTGAACACGCGGCGGACTTCGAGGGCGGGGTGTTTTCGCTCGCAGCGTCCGTGATGGGCGATTTGATACATCAAGATCCGACCTACTACTCTTCTCTCGACGCCGCGGGTCTGCCCAAGGCCTTCCTGGACTCTATAGCAGGCGGTGTCATCCCGTCCTCAGAGGCCATCTGTGCTATTCCTAGTGCTCTCATCGCGCTGTGCCTTAATAACTCGGGGCAGCAGGCGGTGAAGGACAGGAATGCGCTGGGTTGCTTCGTGACCATATTCGTCTCCAAAGCGTACTCCAAGGCGTTGGCTGGGGACACGCCGTCGGTACTGGGGGCGGGACTAGATGAGTTGATGAGGCACGTGCCGTCGCTCAGGGGCACTGGAATCGATATGGTAATCACGTTGCTAAAGAAGATTGCAGTGTTGGGGGGGGCGCCGGCGGAAGAAGTGGGCGTAGAAGAACTGTCCCCCGCGGGCGGGGCGAAGAGTAGTGGGGGTGGGGGTGGCGGTGGCGGGGGCGGCAGTGGGGGGGAGATCCCTCTCCCTGCCCCAGCCCCCTCTTCCGTCGCAGACGAGCCGGACACCGCGGTGCCTATGGAGGCCGAAGGAATGGAACAAGAAGAATCCTCTGCCCAAGCGGCGCCCACTCCCTCTGCAGTCGATGTCGCCCCCCCTGCTGCCGACGCCGGGGCAGCGGAAGGAGGCGCGGAAGGAGGCGCGGGAGGAGTAGAGGCACCAGCATCAGCCTCAGAAAGCCCCGACGGCGAGGGAAGTGCCGTCCCGTTGACACTGCATCCCGCAGCCGACGTGTCTCCGATGCAGACGATCGAAGAAGATCTTCCTGGGACCACCGCAAACGCGGTTGTAATGCCAGTGGCATCGTCTCAGGATCCCAAGGAGCAGCGGGAGGCCGAGAAGTTTCTTGTTGATTGCATCATCAACACTGTCCGAATGTTGGAGTCCATGTTATCGACGGCCGACAGCAGTCGTGCTTTCGTCGAACGAGAGGGGATCGAGGCCTTGCTGAGATTATACACTCTGCCGTTGCTGCCTCTGTCATTTGGAGGATCATCGGACGCGCAGCACGTAGCAGCCGCGTTTCGTGCGGTGTCGAGTCATGCGCAGGAGACGACGAGAGCAGCGTGTGCCGCGGCGTTGAAAAAGCATCTGAAGCAAGCCGTTGAAGTCGTGAGGAGCCTGAAGGGGAAGAGGTTGGCGGAGATCCCGTCGAGCGCTGAGAGGGAGGGGATCGCGAGGTGTTTGTCCGGGACGGAGGGCTTCATATCGTTGGCACTAGTGCTCGTGCGACTGATAGGGATGATCAGCGAGATCGGAGCGGAAGGAGGGGACGTGCTGCAAGACCTAGGGATTGTGTATAGGGAGGTGGTGTGGCAGATAACCTTGTATGAAGGTTGGAAGGCCGCGGGAGAGCGAAAGGAAGGTGGGGGAGGGGGAGTCGGTGGCGGTGGGGCCGGGGTCGAGGGTGCTGGTCTTGCGGCGGGAGGCCAAGCGGCAACGACGACTGGGATTGACGCCGGCGTGTCGGCGACGGGAACCGACGGGAGGGAGGATGAAGCTGCCGATGCGCTGCCTATGCTTAGGTACTCCAACAACAACGGTGATGGAACTTCCTCTAGGGACGGGGGCGGCGGGTCGGCGGCGGCGCACTGGAGCATGGACCCGGACTTCGTGTCGCCCCCGGCGATGCTCATTGCTGCGGACGGATTGCATCGGGGAAGGCGCGGGGGTACCCCTGAAGGAGGGGGACCGGACATGGTGCCGGGTCGAGGCGGAGGCGCTGCTGGCGGACGAGGGGGAGTAGGAGGCGGCGGTCGTATGCTCGGCGGCATGCCAACGATCGGATCCAGACATCGAAGGCGGTTGTCATCACACCTGGAGCCCTCGCATATGTTCTTGGACAGCCCGTCTAACGCGTCGTCCTCCTCGGCTTCTACCATGGACGTCGGCGGTGCTTCCACGAGCGGCGGCGGCGCGGGCTCGAGTAACAGGCCGGCCCTTGCATCCTCAGTATATTACGAGATGATGAAGCTGCTGGCGAAGGACGCTCGGTCGCTGCTGGTTCACCTTGGAAAGTCCATAGCGACCTCGACGAGGAGGCGGGACGACGCAGCGGCGTCGAGGGTGGCGGCCGGACTCGCGAAGATCTTCGCTGACAGCCTGGCGATGACTTACGAGACGGAGGTGGGCGTTTCTGTCAGATGTCAATATCTAGGAAGGATTGTGGAAGACATGAGCGCCGTGGCGTCCGCCGACACGACCCGGAGGCGAGCTTGTAATACCGCGCTACTCGGGAGCTTCCAGGGACACGGCGCCATAAAGCAACTGCTGCGTACTTTCGAGGAGACATGTCAGTTGCTCTGGAAGGAGGCGGGTTCTGGAGAGGACGGATCGTCGACCTTGGTCGCTGTGGATCTTGAGGGGTCGTTGGGCGATGGTGCTGTGGCAGGCAGTATGTACGGGAAGAAGAGGAAGTGTGCCTCCACGAGCGAAGGGCTTGATGGGGCCGAGATGATGGACACACCGTCTTCCGCGGAAGCAGCAGCACGGCAGGTAGCCGTCCCGTCGTCCTCGTCTCGGTGGTTGCTTGACACCCTTGAGAGCTACTGCCGTTTTCTGGAGCAGACGGTTGTCGCTGCCTCGCTTATCACTCAAGGAGGGGGTCCTTCGCAGCTTCAGCACGTGCAGGAAGGAGCCACCGAGCCCTTACCGACGGATCACGAAGCGTTCGCGAAGCTGCTTCAGTCTCAGGTGCTCGATGTTGTGATGCCTGTGTGGAGCCATCCTCTGTTTCCCCGCTGCCCCGGGCCGTTTGTGTCGTCCGTAATGTCGATTCTAACGTGCATATACAGCGGCACTGCAGACGGGAAAGGAGGAGGCCTGAAGGGAGGAGTACATGGAGGAGGGGGTGGTTTGCTGCCGGTGAGATCTGTGGCACCGCCGCCGGACGAGGCGTCCGTGGGAGTGATCGTCGAGATGGGCTTTCCACGTGGGAGAGCGGAGGAGGCGCTCAGACGTGTAGGCACGAACAGCGTGGAGATGGCTATGGAGTGGCTGTTCCGCCACCCGGAGGAACCGGCGCAAGGCGGGGAGGAAGACGAGGAGCTCGCCAGAGCTCTGGCCTTGTCCTTGGGAAACGCCGAGGATGTGGTGCAGCCACCACCGCTCCCAAGGGACGACGCAGGCGGCGTGAACGTCGCCGCCGCTGCTGCTGCTGACACTGGCGGAGACAGCGGCAAAGGCAAGGCTTCAGCCGAGAACGGAGCGGCAAATACGCAAACTGGAGATCGCGAAGTTCCCGGCGTCGAGGAAGTCTTGAGGGAGTCCGTGATGACTCTGCTTCTTGAACACTCCGACGACGTCCCGTTTGCCCTGAGCGACCTCCTTGTCACATTTTGCTGTCGCAAAGAAGGAGAGGATCGGAAGAAGGTGGTGACCTTCTTGCTGGAGTTGCTCAAGCAATGCACGGGCGACGAGGAAGAGGTTGACGAGGACGAATCGGGCGGAATAGGGGGGGGAGAGGGGTCTGTCGGTAGCGAGGGCAGGGCGGCGCCCGAGCTCGGAAGCGGTCGTCGGATCGCGAGCAGGAGTCGGCTGTCTACGTTGACGCACACGCTGGCTCTGCTATTGTCTGAGGATGTGGCATCGCGGGAGCTAGCCGTGGATGGCGGTCTCGTTCGGATCGCGCTGGATCTTCTTTCTGGATTTGTTGACAGGGACAGAATGGTCCTCGGAGGGCCGTTGGCGGCCTTCATGAAGGTGCCCAGGTGGGTGATTGCTCTGCTACTCGTTCTGGACATTCTGGTCCAAGCAAACAGGCCAATCAAGAGCTCCTCATCCACGTCGTCCACCTCCGTTGGCTGTCTCCTCGATGGGCGGCTAGGTATAGGCGATGCCAGCTCATTGGCGGCGGCGGCGGCGGCGGTGGCAAGCGAACAGGCCACGACAGGCCCATCTGGAGCGCCGACGTCGAATGTGCCGGGAGGAGGGGGGGGGTCCTCAGCGCCGAGGGGAAGCAATCGGACGGCTGCGGGGGAGCAGCAGGTGGAGACGGCAGGGCCAGCAGGTGGCGAAATCGGCGGCGGGAAGGGGAATGAAGTGCTGCAGGAAGGGAAGGGAGGAGTGCTGGAGACGGCTGATAACAAGCTTCTGAGTGCGCTCGGAAGGTCAGGCGGTTACTTGACGCAGAGTGAGCAACGGGATGCCATGTCCGTGTGCTGTGCGCTGCTGGAGTTGGGAAAGCAGCTTTCGCCTTCCGTGTTGCAGGCGATCCTTCAGCTCTGCGCTCATCTGACGAAAGGCCACGTGGTCGCTCTGCAGTTTCTCGAAGCGGGCGGGCTGGCGGCGCTTCTCTCTCTCCCAAAGGCGAGCGCGTTCCCAGGGTACGAGACCTTGGCGGCGTCCATCATCCGGCACCTGCTGGAAGATCCTCAGACGCTGCAACAGACCATGGAGTCGGAGATCAAGCACACGCTGATGTCGTTGATGTCGAGGCAGAACGGGAGAGGAAACGTCCAACCGCGCACCTTTCTGACCGCGTTGGCCGCTGTTATCTGTCGCGACCCCGTCGTGTTCATGAAGGCAGCGCAGAGCGCATGCCAGATCGAGACGGTGGGGGGACATCCGATGGTCGTCCTGGCGAAGGAGAAGGAGAGATTCGGAGCGGTGGCAGTAGCAACAGCAGCGGGAGCGAGTGGTAGTGGCGTAGAGAAGAAGGACGAACGGGAAAGAGAGAAGCGTGGCGGCGACGCCGCGGGCCCAACATCGTCAGCGGCGGAGCATAATCTGCCCACTCCGACTTCCAAGGACGGTGCTGCTGGAGGGGCAACCCTTTCCGCCTCCGAAGCTGGGTCGTCGGGATCGAAGTCGACGTCCAAGCTCCCGAGGAAGATCCCCCACAGCTTCGCCCTCGTCGTAGACACCCTACTGGAAGTCGTCCTCTCGACTCCGTTGGGAGGAGGGGGAGGGGGAGGAGGTGCGCCGAGTGGCGTTACCCCTGCTTCTGCGGCTGCGACGAGCGACATGGAAGTCGACGACGTGGATACGACGAAGGTCGTCGGGGCGAAGAAAGGGAAGGGCAAGGTGGGAGAGGGAGGCGAAGGTGAGAGAGCACGAGTTGGGGTGGATGGGAGCAGAGCGGGTGGGGACGTTGGAACGGGTGTGGCGCGGGTCGCGTTCGCACTGAAGCTCCTGACGGAGATCTGTCTCATGTTCTCTTCTGCGGCCACAGTGATATTGAGAAGGGACACAGAAACCAGTCAGCAGCTCCGCGGAAACGAAGCCGTCGGAAATCAGGAAGGGTTCTTGTATCGTGTTTTGCATCGCGTTCTTCCTTTCCCCGAGGATGCGGGAGGCCCTTCGAGCGAGGGATTAGGTGAGGATGAGAAGAGGGAGAGAGTGTCGGACAAAGGCATGCGGTTCCTGATGGCTCTGTGCGTGCGATCTAGCGAGGGGCGCAGGCGGGTGGTGTTGGAGATTGTTCGGGGATTGCTGGCCGAAGGAATGGGAGCCGGTAGCGGACCGATGGGCTGGAACCCCCCCTCAAGGAAAGTGCGCGCTTTTCTTGACCTCGTATGCCTGCTTCTCTATCCGCCGCCTCCTTCCTCGAATGCCACGCAACCACCTGGGTTTTGCTCGGACATGGCGAAGGCGATGGTCGATGCGGGGATGATTCCAGCTCTGACGCGGACGCTGCAGGCCACCGATCTCGATCACCCTGACACCCTCAAGCTCGTGAACTCCATTCTGAAGGCTTTGGAGGTGTTGACCCGGCCGGCAGGGACGGCGGACGGCGACATCCCGGGGGCAATTTTTGCGGCCGTGGGGAATGGCGGGGGAGCATCCTCGACACGGCATGGTCACACTGCGCTTGCATATGGTGAGTCGCATCGTGCGGCTGAAGCCCCCGCCGGGGAGGAACCCGTGACTTCCGCTGCGGCTGCTGCTGCTGGCCCCGCGGCTGGGGCTCAAGAGGCATCGGAGTCTGTCGAGCAGGAACAAGCAGGGAGCGGAGGTGCGCCAGGCAGCGGTGCGCTAGAGGATGCTCGAGGCAATCAGGGGAGGGGGGGGGATGGAAGCGGAGGGAATGCCACGTCGGGTGCGCCTGGAGAGCGGGCGGACGGGGGTGTGGGAAGCCGTAGCGAAATGCGCGGGGATGGAGGCTCGGGAGGAGGGGAGGGCGAAGGGGCCGATACAGCGGTTGGGGAACAGCAACAGCAGCGACGGGAACTGTCTGGAGATGGCCCTGAACCCGTGGGGTCCTATCGTAGTCAGCAAGCAGGCGGTGTCGACGCAGCAATGCTGGACTCCCACCACGGTTCTGCCGACGAAGGCGGTGATGGCGCAAGGCCTGTCAGTCCCAGGATGGTGGGAGTGCCAGGAGAGGGAGAGGGGGAAAGGATGGATCAGGGAGGCGACGAGACGGAGAGTATGGACCAGGATCCCGTGGTGGGCTCCAGGGACGAGGATGAGTCTCGGGAGCGCGCTGCCGTCGTTGCGGCCGCCATTAGAGATGCGGCGGCCATCAGGGAAGATGCGGCTGTGGCAGCTGCGGTGGCCGCGTTTAGATTGCAGATGGAAGCGGAGAGGGGGGAGGACGTGGAGGAGGAAGACGAGGAAGAGGAGGAGGAGGAGGAAGAGGAGGAGGAGGAACAGGAGGAGGAAATGCAAGGGGATGGTGGGGAGGATGAGGACGAAGACGAAGAAGAAATGGACGGTGACGATGGGCTTCCCGCCTCTACTCCTCCGGACACGGACCTCGAGGATCGCGTGCTTGGGGAAGAATTCGAAGATGAAATGGTCGAGGATGGCGATGAGGACGATGACTGGGTGCACAACAGGGTGATTGAGGTGAGATGGAGGGATAATATCACCGGATTGGACCATGCACAACTCGTTGATCTTCCGGGCATGGGTGGCAGCATAGGGGTTGCCGGCAATCCTCTGCCAGTGAATCTCGAGGACCTCGTGGGTACCATTCGAAGGGCTAATGGAAGTGAGCGGCGGAGACCTGGGGCGGCCGCGATGCGCCCATCCAGTGGCAGCGGCAGAGTGACCCACGGGGGAGCCTTTCAGCATGCTCTGCTCCAGAGGCCTCCATCGAGTGGATTGGGTGGGCTCGGTATGCTTGTTCGGAGCGGTGGGGCTGGTAGTCACATGCGTGACGCTGATCTGCGTGGGCCCATTCACGCCGCGGCGCAGCTGTCCATTTATGATTGGCCGGCTCTGCCGGAGCGCGTCCCCGAGACATTCTACAGACCTGTGACGACGTCGCAGCTGATAGATTCCCTTCATGATCCAATGTACTTCGGAGGGAGAGCCACCCGTGTGGATGGGCGCATGAGCAGGTGGGCGGATGCGGGAATGGCCGAGCACGGGGCGGAGGCCTCGGCTGTCGTGCAGGCCATGGAGAGCGAGTTCTTGGCGCGTATGTGTGGAGAGGAGGATGCAGGGAGACGCACCGCAGAGGCCACACCTGCGACAGCTTCTGGACCTGGTGGTGTTGGCGGAGCGGCCATCGAAGACAGGGGCGGGAATGGGGACCCGAGGCCACAAGAAGGTCAGGAGGCAAAGATGGACGGGGAGGAAAGTGGAGGTGGAGGTGGTGGTGGTGGAAGTGTTTCTGCTGCCGTTCCCAGAGAGTCTGGGGACTCCGAGCCGGCGGCCGCTGGTGCGCAGGATGCAGGGAATCGAGACGAGGAATTGGAAGATGCGGGGGTGCATATGGAAGACGAACCGCAAGAGCTGCAGCCGCGGTCACAGCGAGAAGGGGGGGAAGACAGACAGGAAGGAGGGAGCGAGGGAGGGATGATGGAGCCAGGCGGTGCTGATGAGGTGGCCCGTGCAGAAGAAGGTACCTCTGCGGGAGACATTGAGTCCGATTGCCCTATGAGAGCTGCCGGTGTGGATGACGATGTCCAGATGAGAGATGATCGTAGGGAAATTGAAGCGACGGCCGATGTCAGTGGTGACAGTGGGGCCACGACGATGGGAGAAAGTCTTCGCAGCCTGGAGGTCGAGATTGGCAGCGGATATGGCGAGGATGATGGGGATAGACATGTAGGGATTGCGATAGGAGTGTCTGAAGGATTGGGCGGCGACGGAGACAATTGCCCAGCGGTGAGTGGAATGGGGTCGGAGCCCCGCAGAAGCCAGGGTGAAGATGGCCAGTCTGCAGAAGCAAGGGCTAGAAGAGAGGGCACCGGCGGTGGTAGTGGTGGTCGGCAGAGCGACTCCAGTGAAGAAGAGAGGGCCGTTAGCTCCCTTGGTGACGAAGAGGGCGGAAGGGCATCGCCCATGAGAGGCTCCGAGGGAGCTTCTGGGGCGCCTTCAGTCAATATGGAGGGCGGTGGCGGTGTGGAGTGTCCCATGTCCGTCGTGGAGCCATCAGTTCTGAGTGCAGAGCCTGGCCGTCCGGAGGGGGAGGTGGCTATGGAGGGCACTCCCTCTGAAGCCGTGGCTGGCTCTGCAGGTCTGCCCGCTGCTACTGGAACAGGAAACGATAATCCTGCTGAGCAGCAGCAGGTTCTGAATGGCATTGATCCCACTTTCTTGGAGGCCTTGCCTGTGGAACTTCGCCATGAGGTCTTGACTATGCAGCAACAGCAAGCTGCCGCTATGCATGCACCGGCAGCTCCTGTGACATCTCCACCCGCAGTCATTTCGGAAGATCTTGAGATGGGAGAGCTGGATCCGGAGTTCCTCGCTGCCTTGCCGCCGGACATTCAGGCAGAAGTCCTTGCGCAACAGAGGGCCGCTGCCAGGGCTCGACAAATTGAACAGGACAGCGGAAGGCCAGTGGATATGGACAGTGCATCCATCATTGCCACTTTCCCGGCGGAGCTGCGAGAGGAGGTGCTTTTGACGTCCTCGGAGGCTGTCCTAGCTGCACTGCCGCCGGCTCTGTTAGCAGAAGCGCAAATGCTGCGGGAACGCCATTACAATCATCAGTACAATTCCCGGAACCTCTTTGCTCTGGGACGGGTGGGAAGGAGAACGAGTAATGTGGGCGGACTCGGAGCAATGAACGGGTCAGCTTCGTCTCTTGATCGGGTGTTTGGCACAGGCGCTCTGGGTGGGGTGCGCAGGCTTGGTGGGAATGGTGTGGGATCGAGTGGGAAGGTGAAGGATGTGGAGGGAAGGCCTTTGATGGATGTCGTGGCGCTGAAGGCTGTGCTCCGACTCACGTGGCTCGCGCAATCCCTGGTCAAAGGCTTGCTGCAAAAGCTGCTGTTGAACCTGTGCTCCCATGGTGCAACCCGGACGACCCTCCTGCTTCTCCTGCTGGATATGTTGAAGCCGGAAGTGGGGGGCCGGTCGCCTGGTGAGGAGGGCATGCCCCCGGAGCGGTTGTATGGGTGCCAGCCTAACGTTGTTTATGCTCGAATGCACGCCGTGCCTCCTTTGGTGTCTGGGCGAGTGCTGGAAGTTCTCACGTCTCTTGCGAAATGTCATCCCCGGGTTGCTCGCATGTTGCTATACTTGGACCCCTCGGAGACCACCCTTCCACAGCAGCTGCCTCCACCGGCAGCATGGTCCGCACTTCCTCCCTCCTTGCGGGCAGCGGATGCCCGGAAAGACAGGGGGAAGACCAAGGTCAGTGAGGTCTCGCCCATGGCAACACCACATGAACGACAGAGGGAGGGTGAGGTTCCCTTGGTGCTTCTTCTCAAACTTCTGGGGCGACCTCTGTACTCTAGGTCGACTGCTCATCTCGAGCAGGTGATGGGTCTTCTGGAAGTGGTTGTGAGGAGCGCTGGAGTGAAAGCAGTCGATGCTGGAACAGGGCCAGGGAGAGGGCGGGCAGATGGAGAAACCGGAAGAGCTTCAAGAGGGCAGACTGCCGAAGTTGGTGAGGCACCAGCAATGGTGACCAGAGGAGTGGGGCGTGGGGAAGATGAGAGCACCGGAGAACCGTCTGTAGCGGCAGAGAGTGCCAGGCAACCAATGTTGGAGAGAACAGTTCGTGCAGGAGAGGTCAGGGATGGTGGACTGCCCGCAGGGGCAGAGAAAACGCAGGCCCGCTTAGAGTCTGATGTCGGCCCCTCGTCATCTGGAAAGAGGGACGAGATTGACGCTGCTTCGATCTTGCAAAGTTTGCCGAAACCGGAACTCCGTCAGCTTTGCCACCTTCTTGCACGTGAGGGGTTGTCGGAATCATCTTATGCGAAAGTTATGACAGTGGTGAAGCTTCTGGCAGATGCTGTGTCCTCTCACCATCAACTTTTTGTCGAGGAATTGGCTGCTGTGGCACAGAGCATGAGCGGTCCTGCAGTCGCAGAACTCCAAGTGCTGGGTGATGCTGGCCCCGGTGCGGTAAGCACGGCGTCTACAGCAGGAGCTGCTGTGTTGCGGGTGCTGCAAACCCTGACAGCACTGATCTCCACGCCTGGGGGGCGCACGCCCAAGGCAGCTGATGACAAGGAGGAAGAACAAGGTGGTCACCATAGTGCGAAGGAAGAAGGCTTGTTGCTTGCACAACACTTGAATCGGGGCCTGGAAACCCTATGGCAGGCACTGTCGCATTGCATGTCCAAACTGGAAGGAAGGCTTAGCCAAACTCTCCTTGCTGGAGCCACTTCTGGAAGTTCGGGGATGGCACCGTCGACCTCAGCGCTGGTAGATGTTCCAGGTGTCGCTGGCATGGGGTTGGCATCCGGTGGAACCGGTGTGGCTGTACCTCCGCTGCCGCTGGGCACAAGCAATGTCCTGCCGATGGTGGAGGCCTTCTTTGTACTGTCTGAGAAAGTCCGGGAAGGTGTGCCCCTGTCGGAGGCAAGTACGAGTGCAGGTGTTGCTTCTGCTCCAGTGGTAAAGGAGGAAACCGGCCTGGGCAGCTCTGGAGGAGCTGTATCGCGATCAGGGGAAGTGGGGATGTATTCAGCTGCACCGAGCGATTCACTCGCAGGTGGTGGCATGTCCTTTGTCCGATTTGTGGAGAAACATAGGCGGCTGCTGAATTCGTTTGTGAGGCAAAATCCTGCCCTTCTCGAGGGCTCGCTGTCGTTGTTGCTGAAGACCCCGAGACTGATTGACTTTGACAACAAGCGTGCATACTTCCGATCGAAAATGAGACAGCTTCACGAGCAACAACATTACGGGTCTTTGAGAATCACAGTTCGGCGGGCATATATTTTGGAGGATTCGTACAACCAGTTGAGAATGAGAACTCCAGAAGAGCTCAAGGGCCGTTTGACAGTGCAGTTCCAGGGGGAAGAGGGTATTGACGCAGGCGGGCTGACGAGAGAATGGTATCAAGTGTTATGTCGGGTGATATTCGACAAGGGTGCGTTGCTGTTCACGTCGGTGGGAAACGAGTCGACGTTCCAGCCGAACCCGAACTCGTGTTACCAGACAGAACACTTGTCGTATTTCAAGTTTGTGGGGAGGGTTGTAGCGAAGGCATTGTTTGACGGGCAGCTTCTTGATGCCTACTTCACTCGCTCGTTTTACAAGCACATTCTCGGCGTGAAGGTCACCTATCATGATATTGAGGCGATAGATCCGGACTACTACAAGAACCTGAAGTGGATTCTGGACAACGTCGTAAATGAGAATCTGGGACTTACGTTCTGTGTGGAGGCGGACGAGGAGAAGCACATCCTGTACGAGAAACAGGAAGTGACTGACTATGAGTTGATCCCCAGTGGGAGGAACACCTTGGTGACGGAGCAGAACAAACACCAGTATGTTGATCTTGTGGCGGAGCACCGCATGACGACGGCGATTAGACCCCAGATCAATGCATTCTTGGAGGGTTTCCATGAGCTGATCCCGAAGGACTTGATCTCCGTTTTCAATGATAAAGAACTAGAGCTGCTGATCAGTGGTCTGCCTGAGATTGATATCGAAGATCTCAGGGACAACACTGAGTACACTGGCTACACTGCCGCTTCACCGGTTGTGCAGTGGTTTTGGGAGGCGGTTCGAGCCTTCAGCAAAGAGGATATGGCCCGCTTGCTGCAATTTGTCACAGGGACCTCCAAGGTGCCACTTGAGGGTTTCAAAGCCCTGCAGGGAATATCAGGACCGCAGCGGTTCCAGATTCACAAGGCCTATGGAGCGCCTGAAAGATTGCCTTCTGCACACACGTGTTTCAATCAGCTCGATCTGCCAGAGTATTCATCGAAGGAACAACTTCAGGAGCGGTTATTGCTGGCAATCCATGAAGCCAGTGAAGGGTTTGGCTTTGGTTAAGGCCACTCCTTGATGCAGAGCTGTTTGGAGCGTTGTCGCCCAATTATGATCTATCGGTTCGCCGCGGACGTGATCTAGATACTGGCCTTCCCTGCTAGTGTTGTGTTCAGGTGTTTGGGGGCGGGAGGTGTCTCTCTGCCGGTGCTCTGTCTATCCTTCACGGGGGCGTGCACCATTCTCCAGATGTCGCAACCGTAGCCCATGGGTTGAGGTAAGGGGTATAACTTCTTTCGCTTGGACCAGCCCGAAAATCCAGCCTGGTGCAGCAAACTTCTTGCTCCCTGATGGTTAGGCGCTTGGTCTATTTTTAGCCTGGTGGAATTCCTGTGCGGAGGAGGGAGGCTGGCCACCTGTCCCTTTTATGAATAGGTCAGGTGAGCAGTTTCTGTGGATTCGCTTCAACAGCAGTGCGACGTGCTGCCAGGAAGCTGCTGCTTCAGTCTGTTGCTTCAGTCTGTTGCTTCAGTCTGTTGCTGCAGTCGTAAAAGGATGGTGCAGCAGGCAGACCTGTGTAAAGATTCTGTAATGCATGGATGAGCAGAAGAAAGTCACGTGGCTTGTGAGAATGAGCTGGGGGACAAGGAAAAGCCGAGCTCGTCTCCAGGGTGGGTATTGAAAATTGACACGGCAGTGACAGTTTGGGGCTGTGATTCGTCTCTCCAGTCTACGTAAAGCTCTCCGTGACCTTTCCCATTATAGGTCCTGATTCCTCCCTCTTAGGTGGGCAAACTTGCAGATGGGTTGGCGCAGCTTTCTTGATGGTACTCTGTAGCTCCTTGTGCAGTGAGATTGTAGTCTTGACCTGCTGAAATGTTGCGACTTGTTTTCTTCCCCGGCAGTTTCATAACCTCCTCTTCTCAGTTGTAGCTCGCCTGGAGCATACAGAATGAAGAAGCCGTGATAGCTTCCGCACGAGGATGACGTCCCTCCCTGTCCCGCCTGCTATGCTTTAGACGCATACCTTCGTCTAGAGAGGCACCCAGAGAGGTGCAAATGAATGTTTGCCTCCCTGTCCTCCTATCGCAATCTTAAGGGATTGCTACTTGATGATGACCGGTGGGGTTTCTGGTGCTGCTGTTGATGCTTATTGTGGCATTGGAGTTCGACTCGCGTCACTTTGGGAGGAAGGGTGTGGGATCAGGCTCTGTCTCTCTGTTTGTCTGTACAGCACATAGAGGCTGTTGCGCCTGGGGTGTAGCACTGAAGTAGTTATGTGGCTCAGCAGCTTGGAGGCCCTGGGTGGGCGCAGGCTCAGCAGGCCCAGAGATTTTCTTCCTCTACCTGGTTGTTTATGGTTTGTGATCGCTAGAGGACTGGTGCTTATGTGGGATGGATATCATGCTCCAATCAGAATGACCATTATTGGGATGTGCTGCTTATATTCTGCTATATACTGTGTGATGGATCTCTGGTGCATTTGAGGGCCCTTTTTCTGCGCATGGTTTTTCTGCGGCGTTTTCTGTCTTCTTCACAGTTGCAAGGCACGCTTGTTATGATTGCTGCAAGCAAAAAAAAAACTGTAGCTTTGGTGTTTTGTGACGCACATGGCGACAGTTCCTTTCTCACGGGTCGCTTTTGAGATTCAGAAGATGAGGCAAGGGGCACACATCACGCAATCAAAATCGAAGATTTCACAGATCGTTCAATTCAGTGGAAGAAACTCTGCGGAGAAGAGAAAGGCTACGAAGCTGTTGAGGAGGGAGGTTTGGCCGATGACCTGTTTTCTTGGGGAGGTTCCCGGCCTGGCCTTATGTGCCGCAGATCTTTGATCTGTATTAAAGTCCAGCTCGTAGATGTGGAACGTGCGTGTGATGCAAGACAGGTGGACTTATAAGTCTCCGCCGCAGATCCTTTTTAATAATCGAGGAGCAGGATTGGGGGGCGGGGGCTGTCTTCATGTTTGTTCGTTTGTTTGTTTCTTTGTTTGTTTTGTTTGTTTTATTCTTTTCTGTTTTGTTTGTTTGTTTGTTTGTTTGTTTGTGTGTGTGTGTGTGTGTGTGTGTGTGTGTGTGTGTGTGTGTGTGTGTGTGTGTGTGTGTAAGGGCAGTAGTTGGATGAATAGAGGCACCAAGATAATGGGAGCGTCTGTTGCAAGATGCCCTGAGGAGCAGGCTCCATGGATTCTTCCCGTGTGTACCTGGAAGCGTAGCTTGAATTAGACCTGCTTATTTGTAATGACGAGAAGTGACATAATCCGAACCGGGACTAGCATGCCAGAGGAATGTACTCTGTTGCAAAGCATGGAGGAGACAGCTAGGATGCACTTGGTCCTCCGGCTTTGTTGAGTGTGTGTGATCAAATCAATTTCGAAATGCACTTGCAAGTGCAATGCGTTCTTTTTGTGCGAGTGGTTGATTTGCTCGCGAGTATGTATGCTGTGCTGTGTTGCTCTTTGTCTTTACTGCTACAAGCTCCATGTCATTGTTGGTTCTTTCTTTGTTCTTCATCACTTCTCAATGATGTCAATGGCACGACATTGAACGACCTGGATGAATCTGTCTGCAATCACGTCCAAATCTGGATGGTGGTTTGCAATTCTCAGGTCTCTTGCTTGCTCACAAAATCTCTCTTGACGTAATTGGAAGTGTATTCTGTGGTTTTCTAGTCTGAGCGTAGATGTATACTGTGCTCACGAAAGGGTATGTACTAGCACTTTCCGAAATGGATATGACCACAATTACGGCGTGGAGCTTGATGAATCTGGCCGCAATCACGTCCAGAGCTTAGAAGAAAAGTCCTAGTCTGAGTATACGCACCAACGTATCTCTTATATGGGCAGTATATGTTTGTGAGTCAGTTGTTTATTGAAAAGGACAACACGTGTTTATCGAAAAGGACAGCACACCATAGTTGCCCAACAATGATCTCCACTCTTCTTTGACATTTATGTACCGCAATGTGGTGGCCGCTTGTTTCCTCCCTCCC
>BFEA01000148.1:1519210-1537753 GCA_003427395.1 Chara braunii | reverse complement strand
CCCCTCCTCCTTTTTTTTTTTCTTTTTTTTTTTAATGAAGTAATACGAAAAGTTTGCTGCACTGTCCATGATCCCCACTCTTGTGGGTTTGGATGAGGGATGGGAGAGACCCATCCCTGCCGCCACACAGGGCAGACTGGAAACCGGGTCCAGTATCCCTCTTTCCTGTCATAGCCTGCTATTCCTTCAGAGCAACAAAATCTACATCATGTCTCGTAAAGAGTGTAACCCTCCTAGCCATCCACCAACGAATAACAACTCTTATTCATAACCGGGAGCATTAGCCGGCTTTGCTTATAGGGGCCTATTCTCGGCTCCCTAAATCAGTCCCCGTCTCTCCTACCTTGCTTGAACCTTGATTCCAATTTTATACCACCAACTCCACATCGGACCTACGATGGTACACCAAGGCCACAGCCTCGGTGCTCAGCCAGGGCCCTATCACCAAGGCCAAGTTCCGAATCGTTAGAATTTTTTGTCAACTGATTTGCCGATGCCGAGTCGGCTCTGATAACTTTCAAGAACCAAGCTTTATTCTTAGAATGCAGTCGGCTCTGAATCAAGCTTTATGCTTAGAATGCCAGTCGGCTCTGATAACTTTCCTTTATCTGAGTCTTCACTACCGACCGCCGACCGGGTATGGGGGAATGACCAAAGGTCGCCCTGAAAAAGGGCCGCGTTCCTTGTCTGCCAAATCACCCCCATTAACACTCCTCTGCATGTTTGTGCTACTTATCACCAACCCCTGGAATATGGTTTCAGCCTCCAGCCTTTCCCGGACAAGATCCAGGTGTCTGTCCATTCCACCACTTTTGGGAGTAGTGTCTGACGTGATGGCCTGCTGATGGCGACGCCACCACTGCCACAGTCTTATTGACACCGGGCAGTGAATCCACACCGTGATGGCCTGCCGATGGCGACGCCACCACTGCCACAGTCTTATTGACACTGGGCAGTGAATCCACACCGTGATGGCCTGCCGATGGCGACGCGACGCCACCACTTCGAGTCTTATTGACACTGGGCAGTGAATCCACACAGTGATGGCCTGCCGATGACGACGCCACCACTTCCACAGTCTTATTGGCACCGGGAAGTGAATCCACAAGTGTGCTGTCGTTTCCCATGCCCAGTTACAACGTGAGCAGGATTGGGCGATATTCATACCCGCGGTAGATAACCATGTGGCTGAGGCCGCCACCTGGAGGGATTGCAGCCACAGTAGGGCAGCTGTCTTCTGGTTGGTCATCTTCGTCAGTTGGGTCCACAATCATTGCAGGTCGCGCGCCGTATTTTTTTATTTTTATCTTTTAATGTGGTCCGATTGACCAAGGATCACATTTTAAACCGATCGGAACAGATGCTACACTTGATTTATTTTTAGCCAAAAGGCCGAGAAAGGTAAGAGGCTCGCAGAGCCGTGATTCACCGTGATTCGTCCGGATGATTCGTTGTCCATCAGTATAGGTTTTGTGTGCACTTGGCTGTGATTTCGGGGACGATTCGTTGTCAATTAGTACAGGTTTTGTGTGCATTTGGGCATGATTTCCGGATGGTTCAGTCTCAATCAGTAAAATAGGTTGTGTGTGCATTTGGCTTGCTGCTGCAGGGAACGGTCTTGATCCCCGCTCGATCTGAGTCAGCGAACAGCACCCCCATGTGCAGACGACTCTCGTGGAGCCTACTCTGTTATAACTCAGCTTTAGCTGCTCTGCCGGCGTACACAGGTCTGGTCGGCTAGCAGCTGACAACTACACAACACTCTCTGCATGCATATGGACGCTGTCTGGACCAGGTGCATTCGGATGAACTCGACATTTTGAATGTATCGGGTCCAAAAAAACGTGTACAGTTCCAGTTGGCTAGCAGCTTGCCCACAAAGTGTCCCTGCATCCTTTGTGGGTATATGCATGCTTCTGGCTTTTGTCGTTGGCTGACATTCTCAGCTCAGTGGTCCCCACCACTAGAGATGTCCGCTCAGAGTCTGAGATGCATTCAGGAAATTCTGGCACGAGTATTTTGCTGAAGAGAGCACGACTGTCAAGATTCAAGTGAATCTGGCCATTCTAACGGTCTGATACATCCGTGAAAACCTAACGGATCTTTTGTGTCCTGCTGTCACGGACGAGTTCAGAAAACTGGCGTCTTTTCCGGTTCATCCTGCCGTCCTCTGCTGAATAGCAGGCAGGTATCCGTTTATCAAAAAAAAAAAAGAAAAAAAAAGAAAAACGCCTGGTCCATCGCTGTATCTAGACTGATACTTGCCCTGCAGTGCCTGCATATACAGCTATATTGAGCAGACCGGGCGTTCAGGCAAAAAAAAAAAAAAAAAAAAAAGGCCTCTTTCGGTGACGACGGTAACATCACCATCCCCAGGTATGCCGAAGTCCGACTGTTTGGAAATATATTTTGCTAACCCTTATCTTAGCTGTTGTATTCAGGGCAAGTTTCAGTCTAGATACAGCGATAATAACCCTCATCTTAGCTTGTGGTATTCAGGGCAAGTTTCAGTCTAGATACAGCGATAATGACCAGGCTTTTTCAGTCTAGCAGACTCTAGCTGCCAAAGTTGATGGGTTCGGAAAAAAAACTCTTATGCTTCAACGAAACTCTGCTGCATGGAAATATAATTTTGCTAACCCGTTTTTTAAACTTTTTTCTTTATAATAAGTTTATATATATATTTTGCTAACCCATATCTTAGCCTAACCCTGGATGATACAACTGACCTGGGGTCATGGGGGTTCATGCCTACGGCCCATCTTCATCCGAAAACAGCGTATGGTCATTGGTGCTGTATCTAGATGCAAAGTTGCCCCAAATACAGCTGTACTGACCGTATATTGTCCTTCAGAACTGTTACAGTCCTGGGAAGGGTAGTGGCGCATGGGCGGTTTTGATTTTTAAATTTTAATGCCTCGAACGGAGTCAAACCGCATGGGCGGTATTCTGATCACTACTAAAATCCTAATTAATAACTTTGGAGGGTTGCCAGGAAGCGGTCTGCCCATGCATTAGAGGTGAGGTTCAAGTCTCTGCTTGGGCGAGGAACTGCATTGCTCGGTGATTATGATCTCACCCTCCTGAAGCTTTCCGCTTCCATGTTCCGCCCGAACAGAATGCCTCGTTATATTAGGTGTATCCAGTGCGACTCTCAGTCTAGATACTGGGATAATGACTGAGCATTCTTTGAATAATGGGTGAAGAATTCTATGCGGGTGAAGAAGACGGCATTTGTGATGGTATTAAGAGGATATGGGGCCAGGTTAGAGAAGAAGAGGTTGGGTTCCCGGGTGAGTGATGGAGGTTTAAACCGTAAGTACAATGCGCAGGCAAACTTTAGAATCGAAATGAGTCGTTCCAAAAGGTTTGGATGAACAGTGTGCTATCGGACGAAAATGGCCGGCGGTGCCGGCCAAAAGGAAAGGGAAAAATATGCCGTGCTGGTGCTTCGGCAAAGCTTTGACTGGGGTGCGTATTCCTTTTCTGCCTCGGCAAAACGAGGCTCGACAAAATTCTGTAAATGTAGTTTTAACTGCGGGGTGACCAATTCGCGAAGGATTTTGACTGGGGTAAAAAATTATCCTTCACCGTCTACTGGTTGTCTCTGAGTAGAACGGTAGGCATCGGATTGACTGGGGTAACTGAAGGTATATGGTATATAGTATATACTTGTATATGGATCATCTGGTGGTTTTACAAGATTGAAATAATGTTGAGAAACAAAACCGTTCGGCATCGGATTGACTGCAGAAACATTATGCAAGTGCTGTGGAAGGATATCTAAACGACTGTGGAGTTGGATTATCAAAATGGTAGGGCATATGTATGTGGAGATTCTATAGATGCTGTAGGGGTTGCTGTGAGGGTGATAATGATCGTATAGATCTTGGGATGCCCTGCTTTGAACATGCCATGCTATTGATCGTATAGATCTTGGGATGCCCTACTTTAAACATGCCATGCTACGAGTGCCCCAGGCGTGCGCACATGAAGACGAAAGACACTCAGACTTGTGCACAGATACGAGTGGTTTGAAGTCGGACGCTTGTTTGGTTTGGAGTGCAATAAAGCCTACCGTCTTCACCCGAATAGAACGCCCGGTCATTACATTATAATAGCTGTATTTGGGCCAACTTGTGGTCCAGAGAGAGCGATAATGACCGGGCGTTCTATTTGGGGGGTGAAGACGATAGCGTCCGACGATGTCTGCAAGGATATTTGTGGTGGTGTTTATCCGGCGTTCTCCTGCTCATGCAAATTCGAGACTGTATGTGGGGAGAGTCGAAGTGATAATGTGTTTGCTGACACTAGAGGGGTAAGTACCAATTATTGCTGTTGCATCCACGAGTCGGTGTTACTCAGAGCTGTCTTACCTATGTGTGGGGACCCTGAGTGTTATATTTTTGCTTTACCAAGTATAACAGTTTGATCATCGTCTGCGTCCTGTGTCTCGCCTTTCTTTTGCTTCCTTATATCTGCAGGAGTATGTGTACAATTATCTTCATCTAAGGTATGCGTATTCTGCACCTGTTCATCATCCGTATTCGTTCTTCCTCAAATGCCCCTCCTCCTTCCCTCTCTCCCTCTCCCTCTGCCCCGTATCCCCTCCCTTCCAACCCCTCCTGTTCACTGCCAATCTGGAGCCATTTCTCAGTGGTCTCTCTCTCTCTCTCTCTCTCTCTCTCTCTCTCTCTCTCTCTCTCTTTCTGTGTGTGTGTGTGTGTGTGTGTGTGTGTGTGTGTGTGTGTGTGTGTGTGTGTGTGTGTGTGTGATGTTCGCTATATACAACTCCACAAAAGAAGCATGACTGTGCCAGACTGTTTCAAGGATTTTACCTCCTCTGCCCCGTATCCCCTCCCTTCCACCCTCTCCTCCTTTAGGTCCTCTCCATCTCCACAAAGAGGCGAAGTGCAGAACAAGGCTTCTGTCATCATCTTGTGTGTAATACTGTGTATTGGAGTGCGTGGCGGAGGGGAATCTCAGTTTTCCCATTTTGAAACTGGTACAGAACGGATCTTGTCGGGGCTCAATCCCTGGGCCTCATGCCCTGTAGCAGACATTTATTTGTTTCTTCTATGGCCTCGGCACTGGCACGCTTTGCATTTGTGTCCTTTGGACATTTTTACTTGTACCCTCCTCTGGTAACGACTGATTTCGTACATACCCCTGAGCCCAGCCAAGCCGTTAAGCTGCTACCAATGTCCCAGGTATATGTAACTGTCACACACTGCACTCGCGGGACATCGTGAGCTGTACTACGTTCCAACTTCCAAGACATTTGAGTGCGAGTTCGACATTGAGTTGCTGCCGGTTCTCGTCTTTGAGTGTCCCTCATTGTACCAGTTCTGCGTTGGAGTTCGTTCGTCAGTGTGTGTACTCACTCCCTCTCACCCTTCTCCTCCTCCTCCTCCTCTTCCTCCTCCTCCTTGAACCCAGTGCCTGTCAGATGTGATATGTCAAAGAACAATTGAGAGAGTTCTAAATTCTAAGTTCGTTACAGTTATACAGGAACTAGAGAGACGGCAACGCCGAGCCGAGCAAGAAACTCGGAATTTCGCACACGGTAACATCCACATGCTTCGGGGCAATCAAAGCTCAAGACACTACATGAGTCAATTTACCTCCCACTCCCTTGCTCTCTCACTCATGCGTTCACTCACTCTCTTCACTCAGTCACCCCACCCGCTCACTCCCTCCACTCACTCTCCCTTACTCCGCTGCTCACTCAGTTACTTTCACTTTTCACTCACGCTCTTCTCCACTTGCTCCACTCGCTCAATCACTTAATCTAATTGCTCGCTCGCTCAGTCACTCACTCACTAGCTGACTCACTCACTAACTCACACACTTGTTCGCTCACCAACTCACCAACTCACACACTCAATCAATCAACCGAGCCATCAATGAGTCCTGCCAGTCACGCGATCCATCACTCTTGCCTGGTGCTTCGATTGTTTTCCTATGGCTCTGCTGATTACAATGATTGCTAACACAGTCATGCAGAAAGTGACATGACGCTGTGGAAACCTTGGCAATCAATCAATCAATCAATCAATCAATCAATCAAGCGCAATCATGCTGAAAACGACCGGAGAGTTCATCAGCTCAGTGGAACACAGTAATGCTAAGAACTGTCATCTCTCTCTCTCTCTCTCTCTCTCTCTCTCTCTCTCTCTCTTGCTCTTTTGCAAAATTTGTCATCTCTCTCTCTCTCTCTCTCTCTCTCTCTCTCTTGCCAAAATTTGTCATCTCTTTCTCTCTCTCTCCCTCTCTCTTGTCAAAATTTGTCATCTTTCTCTCTCTCTCTCTCTCTCTTGCCAAAATTTGTCATCTCTCTCTCTCTGTCTCTCTCTGTGTGTGAAATGAGTGGGAACATTCTGTACAGCAGCAGCTATGTCTGGCAGCGTCCCCTCCCTCCCTTTTTTTTGAGATGCTGAGGGCTTGGCGGCCCAGTCTGGAGTTTTTCAGAAGATGGAATAACAACAGACAATGCCACTGAAAGTTCTTTGACATTGGCAGTGAAAGTTTCTGCTGCAGAACTTGACTGCAAGTTTGGAACCTGAAATTTTGAGCCTCGCCTGGAAAGGGGACATCATCCGTGTGGAAAGGGTTTGGATTGGATTTGCCGTGGATGTGTGTGTGGAAATGGACGTGTGTGAGCGTGGATGTGGGACGCGAACGTGAGAATGCGAATGGGACGTGCAGTGAGCCGGTGTTGGAATTCGTATTTTTTTTGCAGCTATGGATGGTACTTCACTCTTCTCCAGGGACTGTGCTTCATGACAATAGTGTTGGCCACGGGGTTTCGCCCATCGCAAAAAGTGAATTCTTGGGGAGCGTATTTCAATCTTTCCTTCTTCCTGACGGTTGGCATGGGATTGACTCGGGGGTCGCTAAAGTACCTCAACTACCCTGCACAGATTGTGTTCAAGTCCTCAAAGGTTGGTTGGGCTCCTTCCTTCCCTTCCCTATCCATTTCTATATTTATTGAATTATTTAATTTGGACCATTTCACAACAATTCATGCATGTCATATCCTCCTTGTGTAGGGGCAATGGCAAAGCTTCCCTGTATCATTCCAATTTTAACAGATCTTCTGTAGGACTTCACTTCCCCCTTTTTCTTTCCTTCTCTCTCTGAAACCTCACAGAGCATAAGTTTTCTTTCCTTTCTTTCTTACTTCTTCTTCTCTACTTTTCTGCTTCCCCCTCCCTCCTCTCCCCCCCCCCCCTTCCTTGAAGGTGGTGGTCGGAATGGGTGGTCTCTCTCCTGAAAACATTCCTTTGTTTTTTATCTTTTTTTCTTTTTTTAAAGAATGTTTGCATTTTTTATTCCATTCAAGATCAAGGAGGCCGGGAGTTCCTCCACAAACAACCCGGAGATATCTGGGCCCAATACCCGGCAAGTCCTATTCCCCCGGCAAGTCAAAATTCATACAACGAGATCACTGTTATGATCCTGGCCAATTTCGAAGTATACATTCATCAGAAAGTACAATGCCGTCCAATTGCAAGAAGAAATGAATGAACTTGAGAGGAGAGAAGGGAAAGAAGAAGAAGAACAAGAAAGAAAGAAGAAGAAGATGATGTACGCCAGCAAAGAAGAAGAAGATGATGTACGCCAGCATAGACCAAAGATAATGCTCTTCTTCTTCTTCAACCAATCGCCGCCTCCTTATCTCCTCCACTCTTATTCAAACAAGAAATAACAATAATAATGTTGAATGGCTGAACCAGAATCAATGTCCGAAGACTTCGAATCCCTCTTCTACTGCAGGCACAACATGAGGTCCACCATAGCCGTGGCCACCCTTCCTCTTCCTCTTCATGTAGGCCAAGGCTATGGCGGAGTACTGAGGGCTCGACCCTCCTGTCCAAAGGACAACCCAAAGCAGCTATGTCGCTGCTCTCCTGTCCCAAGGTTAACACAAGGCAGCTATGCCGCTGCCCATTCAGCCGCCATGCCTGACTCTGTCCCGAGCTTCCTTGATGCGGCACTACCCCAACTGGGGCCTTCCAGATGCAGCGCCTAACAAGGTGATGAAGATGGTGTCCACCATAGCCAGGTAGGTGCCTCGCCACTCTCCTCCTTGGTCCTCTTTCCCCCCCTCCTACCGGTAGAGCTCCACCATGGCCAAGGTGGAAGCTCCCGGCTTCTTCCTTCCAGCAGCGCTGTAGTAGCCAGCGCTCCAGCAGCGTGTCGCCAAACGTGCACACTGAAGAATGAGGCCGGGCTCTTCCCTCGGCCTCTTGATATAGCGGCCTACTTGCCTCCTGGGCGGTGACTTCCAGGCCACGGTGACTTCCAGGCCACTCGGCCTCCCAAGCAACTGGTACCTCCTCCGTTTCGGAGGGAAACACCATTGCAGACTTTGATATTGCCCATACAGGCTCTAGACTCAGACTGGATGGACTGGTACCGGCCTAGACCTAGCCTTCCGCTACTGGGCCTCTAAAAATGCCAACTTTGTCTTCTTCTGCTCGGCGTGGAGTACCTGGCACATCTACTGCTACTGGGTGCGGTAGCGGCCTACCTGCTACTTGAGTGTTTTTCTGCTGCTCTAAGTGCCGCGGGCCTCTGGCTCCGCTACTTTAGTGTTTTCCCTGCTGCAACCCTCCATCTCACGGCCACAGGTAAGTACCGGCCCTACGGGCCTGCCAAACAAGCAAGTACCCTTGCGGGAACACCATGAAGGGATGGTCGCTGCTAGCCTCTCACATGAAAATTGTGATCTCCTGTCCTGTGCTCGTCCCCCCCACCCCCTGATTACTTGCCCAGCATGCCGTTGTGGCCTTGATCTGCCATGACTGTGCACGTCAGCCTTCCATACTAATGACATGTCAGCAACATGCCTTGTGTCGTCAATGCTTCCAGGAAGCTGTCATAGAAAGTATGTGTCTTTACTGCGTGGACTATCCCCAGTGCCATCACCATCCACATCCTCTCCTAGCATGTCCCACATGCGGTATTGGTCATACACCTACGGCAACCGTGGACGGATCTCCCTCTTTCTTGCCAGACGAACGACGAACACAGCAGTCCGAGGAGGAAAATAGACTTGTATATGAACCACCGGCAGAGCGATGTGCTCAAAGTTTATCACCACCAGGGCGAGCTGTTGCGGATGATATCCTGCAGCAGCTGAATGCCCTTGCGTTGGACCGATCCTCCCTGTTGTCGTCTGCCCATACAGAAGGAACACATACTGAGGAAGCCCAAGAAAGATGCTCCATGCCGTTTTGTGATGACCTGCCGGAGATYCAACKAGCATGTGGTTCGCATGCCTTGTGCCGTGAGGATTATGAAGGTATAGTCCATGCGAGTTTTTGCTTCCATACGTACGATGACAGTCAGTACTGCACTCATGTACGGCACCCCGACATGTCATGTCCAATTTGTAGACGGCCTGGAACGGCAATGCCTCTATAATTGCGGTTGATGTGCCTCTGTGTTCCTAGCATGTCACGTAGCCTGTGACATCTGTCTGCGCCGTGCCATTCGATGCAGCAACTGTGACTGCGGAAATTGGATGCGGTGCTTCCATAGCCCACATCCGAACCGGTCCTGTCCGGTCTGTAGGGGTGGCCACTCGCCGTAGTAGTGTTTTTTTTTGTTTTTTTGTTTTTTTTTTGTTTTGCCCGATGTTCCTAGAGAACTCCGCCTTCTATCCCTTATGCTCCACCCTCCCCTCCACTCCTCTTGTACTCCTATCAAATACATACGAATGAGCATCATTAAGAGTATAGACGATATGAATATCAGAAATGAAATGAATGGAAGTATGGAGATGAAGGACGGACACAAAGACTGTATAAGCTGAAGATCTGAAGTGAAATGAACAGGAGTATGAAGCTTTGAAGAGATGCACAGGAGCATACCTTCCCTTTTAGTCTGCCTCCTGAAATAACGTGCAAGTGGGCCGTGAAGGCACACGGGGATGTGGGCAGCTGCCGCTCAACCACAATCAACGTGGGCAGCCCCTTGTGCGTAAGAGGCACAGTAAAAGGGGAGCTGCAAGAACAATGAAAGGGGTACCCCAAGGACAACCAAAAAACTGTCTAATTATAAAATTGCTTTAATATGTTGGACATCTCAAATGCTCTCGTTGTCTGCAATAGGACAAAAACTGCTTTGATTCTGAATCTATTCACCTGGGTGGAATTGGGGCTGTTGTGGGGAAAATCTAAAACACACTCATGCCAACAAGCACTCAGACAGGCACACAGGCCAACAAGCACGCACACATACAGACTTAGAAAACTCAGCGGAATGCGGGAATCTCAGCAAGGTATTCATTCCATCGGCAGAACTTCAGAAATCAGCAGTGTTCTCAGTCTGTGTTATGGCGGGTCATTACATCACGCACTCTTAAACCACCAGTACCTTTGTCGGTTCGAAAATACTCGGCTTCCGACCTTTCAGGAGGGCTGAAACGAAATGACGGTCTCCGATCAGATTGATCAACGTCGGGCTCGGCCTCCTGAAAGTTCGGGTACTGGCCAGGACTTGTCGAAACCGGACGCCAAAGGTACTAGTGTTTTAACGCTTCTGCATGTTCCGGCCCGGGGAGCTACATGACAGCATTGGCGAGGTATTTGTCGAAACCGGACGCCTCAGGAAGGAGATTAGCTTAATTTAACTGTCATTTGGCCCAGTTGCAGTCCAGACTCCTCCCTGTAGGGACAGGTAATTCAATTTGCATTACAGACCCCTCCCAGGAAATCAATTTTTTGGGAGGGTGACTCAATTTGCTCTAGGAAATCAATGCCATAGGGGAGGGTAACTCAATTTCCAGTACAGACCCCTCCTTATAGCAAATTGAGTTACCCTACCTATCCAAAAACACTCCAGAAAAAAAACAGTCCTTGAACCGGTGGTACACCGCCCGTGCGCACTTGAGAATAAAAAAACGAGTCATCTGAAAAGTTATGGTGACCAGTTTGTACTGGACCAACATGGCTGGTGGCGCCAGCCAAAAGAAAAAGGGAAAAAAAAATAAAATGCTGCGCTGGCCTTTTGGCAAAGCGTGGCGCGCAAGGGGGGAATCCGCCTTGGCAAAAAAGGGCTTGGGGAGGTAGTGGTGGTTGGAAAGACCCTCTCAGTCTACTTAAAGCAGGGTGACCGCTGCAGGGGGCTGAAGGATGTTTAGGGGGGTGGGTTGGGGGGGGGGGGGAGTAATAAGCAGGGTGACATATGTCATGAAGAAAAAATAGGCCAAGGGTTTGAACAGCACTGTTATAATAACCATGTTTTGCCTCCGAAAGTATCGGACGAGCTGCGTTTTGAGCCGCTGATTCAATGTGGTGATGCCTTTTCTTTTCCAAGGGCCGGTCCTTCCGAGTCGCTGCAGCTCCTGGTGACCTCTGTACTGAAACTAGAGTGTTCTTTCTCATCCTCTCGCATTTTCCTCCCAACGTAGGTTTTTCTTTTTATCTGTCTTTTGAAGTTGTTATTTTCTATGCTCCCCATCTTCCCTTCTGTTCTTTTTCTTCTTCGTCTTCTTTTCTCCTCTGCTATTTGTTTCACTTTGTTTTTTTAGTTTTGTTGTTTGATGGTTTAAATGCGTAAATGCGCTGATGGAATTGTTCTGTGGTCTACCGTCTTCCCCCGAACATTTTTCCTTGCCCGATAGAGTAAAAAAAATAAGGGTGCGTTCTGTTCGGGGGGGGGGGGGAGAGGCGGAAGTAAAGCGGACAAAAATTCACAGAATGGTTTTACCCTGTTCCAGTATGGTGGTTAACATGTTGCAAATGTATACAGACTCTCTCCTGGCCCGATACAGTCAACGTAGTGGACAGAAAATGGCTGGCGCCGTCAAGTAGGCCCTACCAAAATTGTGCATTGGGAAAAGAGGCTCAGGTGTATTGTGTGGCTTAAGTTTTTTTCTTTTTTAAATCTTTTTTTTTCTTTTCCTGATAATTGTGATAGCTCCTAGTGGATAGTCATAGGTTTTGGTGAATGGCAGATTCATGCAAGTGACACTTTTTGTTATTATAACTTATATTTTTAACCTTTCCCCCCATCCCCCTTTCTCCCCCCCCCCCCCCCCCCCCCCTTTCGTCGTGTTTTGCAACTTCACAGGTAATCCCCGTCATGCTGATGGGGCCCTTCTTTCCAAAGCTGAGGCGTCGGTACACGGCGGTTGATTACTCTTCCGCTGTGATGCTAGTGGCAGGGCTCATCTTATTTGTGTTGGCGGATGCATCCGTGACACCGCAGTTCCGGTTCATGGGTGTCGTTTTGATCTCTCTCGCACTCGTGTGCGATGCATTCATTGGCAATCAGCAAGAGACATTGTTCACAGTCTCAGCGATTTCACAGGTACAATGTTCATCTCCCATCCTGACGCAGCTTGCCGTATGTCGTCATTTCCCCCACCTGTTGACTGTGCAAGGAGATAAGCCATGACAAACTGACTATAGCAATAAACCAGATTGCCACACCAGACATAATATAATTGAGCCAAATTGAAAGCAGAAATCAAGCGAGGAATTCAAACCGCATAGGAATGGGCAAATACACTCAAGTCTCTCGATAAAGAAGGCGCTTCCACCGCCTCCGATCATCAGCACAACGACGATGTGAACTCCCTACTGGTGTCCTGAACACCCATCCAACTTCCTGGCTCCCTACAAGTCTGGCCTAATCTTATCAGCACTCCTAGCATTCACTCGGGAGTCGGGTTGTTAAAAAAGAAAAAAAGAAAAAAAAAAAGAGCCTCTGTCTACATGCCAGCAATCCGTCGATATGTCAATCGGTCGGTGCCGCTTAAAGATGACCAGGTACGTGCTGGCACGTACCTGGTCAATCAGCAGGTCTTCATCAGCACCAGGTACATGCCTCGTTCCCGCTGTGTTCCTTGTCCGTTCCTGTGCGGCAGGAAGGACCACTTCACTTCCTGCCATCCGGCTATGGCACGCAGAGTCCGGCTATGGCTGTCGTCCACCCTCGTCCTCCGTTGCAGCAGCTTCCTAATTGGGCGCTGAGCACGCTGAATATCCAGCAGCGCGGCCGCCTCAGCCTGCTCACCTGAATCACCGGTCTCTTTGACTCTGTCTTCCCTTTATGCCGGCTCAACGGACTGTTGAGCCTCGTGTTCGACCCGGTAGTCAAAGTCCGGAGCCTACAGCTTTGTTGTCCCTGCTCCTGGCCCAATGCCTCAGGCCCTACAACTTTGTTTTCCCTGGTCCCTTTACGTCAAGAGTCAAGAGTCTCAAGACCCAACCCAAATTGAAAACACATTGTGCTCTTCATGAACCAGCCGGACCGCTGACACAACGCCAAAGCAATGAATTATAAGTTGTAAGTTGTAACGTATGCATATATTTGCATGGGTCCTGGGGACCATCTCACGCAGATGTGTACATGTCATGCATCATCCTCACACACCACGATCAATAGTCTCAAGTCAGAGACAAAGGTAGATGAGAAGAGGACCGAGTTTCACAGCTTATATTATCAAAAATATGAATACAAAGTGTTTCAAGGTTCCCCTGAGTCCAGCGCTCATCAGCGCAACACCAATCTCTTGTCAACTCATCAATATGACTTCCAGTGAATCAGCGCTACTCCTGCAGATAGTCTCCAAGTCATCAATATGGACACTACTCMTCAGCGCCACCTCTGCAGGTCACATCCAACTCAGGTAAGTATCTTCCATAGCCGAAACTTGAATGAACACTCTATATCTCAGKCCCTTCCTCTTACGATGCATACACATTCTCTATTCATGAGGATCTACTCTGAATACTACTCATARCTATCACTACTAACCCTCTAGTACTAATACTAACTGCTGGGCAGCTATGGCTGCATTCTTTCCAGCATACAAGCTTCTCCCTTCACTCAGCGCATCTTCTCCTTCCAGCGCTGCTCCTACTGGCTCAACGCACAAGTGCACCAGCACTTCCACGTATAGAATGCCAGTGGAGATCTGGCGAGGAATGAGGCTGGCTGCCTCCTTTATACTCCTCGCTGGGTCTGCATTGGGCTCAATCCAGCCTTCCTTTTGTCCCAGACCCTGCATTGCATGTGTCCCAGTAGAGTCCCAATGAAGTTCAACTGCTGCTAAGGCCTCCTGGCCTGGATTTGGACTTGAAAGTCTGGATCTGGACTGACCACTGGACTTAGACCAGAACTGGGACTGTGCCTATTGACTTTACTTTCGGACAGGCATAACTCTAAACGAACAGACACATTCCTTTGCACGAACAGGTACACTGTCTGCACGAACAGACACATTCTTACCCGAACAGACATGACATACACAGCTCCTGGTGAACAGGTAAGTCCTTTGACAATGCCCTTTGCCTTAGATTTAGATGTGCCTGTTGAYAGAGAACTTGACCTTTGACCTGCTTTCACGTTTCTGAGCCCTGGCGAGATACCTTTTCACAATGCTTTACTTTTTCAAGGCCCGTGCTTCTTTATTTTTACAAGGCCTGAGGCCTATATCGGTAAAGGCCCTTTTGCATATATTTGATATTAATTTATTAAATTATTATTGTTTACCTCTACCCCCTTCGCTCGTCCCCTCCTTTATTATTATTATTATCGTCCCCACCTTTATTATTATTATTATTATCTTCTGTTGAACAGTCGTTGGTTTTTGCGGAGGCTTTTAGGAAATTATACAAGGGTCTTTTGGCCCTTTTGGCACAGTCTTGGCAGGGTGGAATTGTGTGGCTGACTTTTCCGAGACCCTCTCTGCTGTCTGTTTTTTTTGCCCTTTGCAGGAGGAGATGCTCTTCTGCACAACAGCAGTTGGGGTCCCTATTCTGATGGTCCCGTTGGTTCTTACAGGGGAGCTCTGGACTGCATGGAACAAATGCTTGGAGGTATGTGAAGCAAAAACGAAGAAACCCATCCCATCCCATCCCCAGCGCTCAGCACTCAAGCTTTTTTCGAAGCTTGGTGTTTTCTAGAATAGTTCCTTCTTCTTCTTCTTCTTGTTTTTTTAATTCTCACCAGCCCCGATCAGGCCTGATGGCATTTCATGTGGAACTAATGAAAAATTGCATGCATTCTCCTCGTCCTTTTTTTTCTTTTTCCCGCCCCCCTCCTGCTGCTCCTCTTTTTCCTCTTTCCTCTTCCTCCTTTTCCTTCTCTTCCACCTCTTCCACAGCTCTGCTGGAGAGTCCTTTTTTTTGCAGGTGATGGGCAATATGATCGTTTTGATGTTTTTAATTTCATTCCCGCTGCCATCTGCACATGGACAGCTGCAGGGTCTAGGTGCAAGCAGTTGACTGGTCGGGATCGGGGGTGATTTGAGCTATCAACTGCTACAAACTTGCTACGAAGGTTTTGTTCAAATTTGTTGACAATTGAAACTTTTCAAATCTCTAAAGGGATCCAGGACCGTCAGTCCTTAAATTAAAAAAAAAAAAAATAAAAAAAAATCTGGAAGGAGTGGAAGGACTGTATCTGAGAGCAACTGGATATTGGAATGGCTATGGAATAACTTCTGGAAGGATTAAAAAAAAATTAAAAAAATTCTGGATATTACAAAATAGTAAAAATACGTAAAAAAGTCGTAGTGTGAATATGCCCTAAGAGCAAACGATAGATCTGGCTCCATTGAAGGCGTAAAAGATTTGTCCAAGGCCCCCAGGAAATACGGACGGACGGACGGACGGACGGACGGACAGCGAAGGGATGCTGGAAGTGGCAGCGAAAGATTTCTACAAGGAACTGTATCCATCCAAATCACCGTCTGCTGTCTGCCCCATCCAGTGTTAAAGAAGCCGGATGTTATGATCCTGACCAATTTCGAGATACACATCCATCAGATAGTACAATGCCGTCCAATTGCAGAAAGAAATGAATGAACTTGAGAGGAGAGAGAGGACTAGAAGAAGAAGAAGAAGAAGATGATGTACACCAGCATAGACAAATGACAAGGCTCTTCTTCTTCGCCCAACAATCTCCTCCTCCTTATTCCCTCCTTCTCTTATTCATACAAGAAATAATAATACAATGTTGAATAGCTGATCCAAAATCAATGTCCGAGTTTCCTCTTCTACTGCCGGCATCACTTGAGGTCCACTGTTACATCTTCGACGCCAGACGGGTCCTACCGGACCCGACTCGGGGCTAGAGGGACACATTAGGGCCTAAAGGCCYGACCTTGGGGATTAACAGGCCGAAAGGCCACGACTTGGACCAGATTACGGACCAGGCCCAAACGACATTTCGTTTTGGGCCTGGCGGCGCCTTTGAGGCTGCCGCTCTCCGGTTGGACCTGAATCGTCGATCTGGACGGTTCAGCCCCAACCAAGGCCTCGCAGCATTGAGGCCGGTCCTCTTCGAACCAGTGCTTAGTACTGGTCCGGCCTCACTTCGAGGCATCGACCCACCGGCACTCTAGCGGTGCGGTATGGTATGGCGTGACAGCGCTGGCGCTATTCTTAGCGCAGGAGCCAGAGGAGCAGCGGCAGCAGCAGCGTTAGCACAGCAGCAGCGAGCGGAGCAGCAGCAGCGGTGACTGGGCACATCGGCGGCCATAACCGCCTGAGGTATCGGGAGACAGTGGGTTCTCTCCTCCCTCCCGTCGCCAGTCCCCTCTCTCTCTCTCTCCTCCTCGACTCCCTTCTTCCTCTTCTTCTTCTTCTTCAGACTGGAGACTTATACTAGTTGGACAGAGATCAGAGTTGGACTTCGGTGGTAAGAGGCTGTGGTACTTACCGGATTCGAGACTTGGAGATTGTTGGGATGATACTCGGCTGCATCACAGATTGGACACCGGTTACATTAGGACTCTGTATCTCTGACATTGGTGACTTATCGTCCGCGACATTTGATCTTGTTCGATGACATTTTGGTTTCTATCTCGGTGACATCTGGCGCTACCTACATCTCCCACCTCTCATCTGTGTATGTGTGTACGAGGTCTGGGCATCGTCTATGCTTGGCCCAGACCCCACCATCTCACGATTGTATGTGTGTGGAGTGATATCTGTGTGAGTCAGTCTGTGTGAGTCAGTCCGTTTATCAGACTTCCGCTGCATATATGCTCATCCTACATTGGTTGATCTTTGGTTCTGCCCATACTCATTGAAGTATGTAACAGTTTTGGTATCGGAGCAGACCATTTCACGGATCTGCTCACCAGGTAAGTCTGATTAGGAATTAGATTGCTTCTTCATCTTCCAAATCAGCTCTGTATTACTATCAAGTTCAAACTTGCAAATTTTTTCTTTTTTCGGTATTCTATTTAGTTCGGCATTTCTGTTTTCAATTCGGTATTCGGACTTATAATTCGGAGTTCTGTTTTATTCCGGTATGCTGTTTATTTAGGTTCCGATTAATTGATACTAATCCGATAATTTGTTAGGTTCGGATTTCTGATGTTAAAACGTTATTAGGGTTGAATCAGTATCCGTTGAAATTCGGCATTCTGATTTCCATTCAGCATTCCGTTTTTAAGTTCGGCTACATTTCGTTTTTCTGTTGGTATTTCCGTTTTTCCTTCAGTATTGGAAAGTAGGGTTACAAAAATTTTGGTTGCTCGATCAACTTGGGAATTTCAAACGTTTTGGAACCGTAATACCGGAAATTTCGCGGAAACGCGGAAAATTAGGGTTGGGCCCGAAATTTTTGCGATTTTTTTTTCTTTCTTTCCCCTTGTTGGAGAAATTCCGAAAACGGATTTAGGCCTTTAAAAATCGGATTTTGACGGTGGAAATTCCCGAAATTTCACGTTTTTGAAAATTCGAGTGTGTGTTCTCTGAAAACTTTGTCGGCAAATTAATCCGAATCTGACCCTCAAAATTGCGACTTCCGGGTAGTTCACTAATTAACGGTGAACTACCGAACCATAATTGATCTCAAAGGATACCTAATCGTGATACAATTCAAATTCGTTCATTATCATTATTGCAAATATTGTTTTATTGATTATCATTAAGAAATCTTTATTGCAAACATTGTTTTATTGATTATCATTAAGAATTATTATTTCGTTATTAATCATTAATTAATTTTATTGAGTAAATAATTCGTTATTACTCCTTTGACCAGGTAAGTTAGATACATACTGCCGCTATTTGGACATATCGTGAACCGAAATGGGCAGGCCCTACCAGGTCCCCGCCCAAAACAATACCGTATTGGAGTTTTTTTTTATCGAATTAGGTGAACGCGTAGAAGTTAGAGCAACGACGAACCGATTTGGAATTTCAAGAAGCTTCTTGGACCGGMAGATTGAAATTGGATTTTTTTTTTATCAAATTAGGTGAACCCGTCGAAGTTGGAGAAACGGCGAACCGATTTGGAATTTTGTGGAAGCTTCTTGAACCGGTAGAATTGGAATCTGCCATGTAGTTGAAGCGCTTTAGATTCTTGTAGAAGCTTCTTGGACCGGTAGTTCTAAATTGGACATCGTGTGAACCGATATGGACAGGTATTCTAGAAACTTGGACAGACCCACTGTGCCCTTCGTCAAAGGACTGAACGATTTAGACTGACGAGCGCATAAATTGGTGGGCCCCACAGAAACTCGTGTATCGCTCACGTGTGCTACCTGCATCCATCACCGTGCAT
>BFEA01000148.1:1487148-1510958 GCA_003427395.1 Chara braunii | reverse complement strand
AGGCCACGACTTGGACCAGATTACGGACCAGGCCCAAACGACATTTCATTTTGGGCCTGGCGGCGCCTTTGAGGCTGCCGCTCTCCGGTTGGACCTGAATCGTCGATCTGGACGGTTCAGCCCCAACCAAGGCCTCGCAGCATTGAGGCCGGTCCTCTTCGAACCAGTACTTAGTACTGGTCCGGCCTCACTTCGAGGCATCGACCCACCGGCACTCTAGCGGTGCGGTATGGTACGGCGCGACAGCGCTGGCGCTATTCTTAGCGCAGGAGCCAGAGGAGCAGCGGCAGCAGCAGCGGTGACTGGGCACATCGGCGGCCATAGCCGCCTGAGGTATCGGGAGACAGGGGGCTCTCTCCTCCCTCCCGTCGCCAGTCCCCTCTCTCTCTCTCTCCTCCTCGACTCCCTTCTTCCTCTTCTTCTTCTCCAGACTTCTTCTTCTTCTTCTTCTTCTTCTTCTTCTTCAGACTGGAGACTTATACTAGTTGGACAGAGATCAGAGTTGGACTTCGGTGGTAAGAGGCTGTGGTACTTACCGGATTCGAGACTTGGAGATTGTTGGGGATGATACTCGGCTGCATCACAGATTGGACACCGGTTACATTAGGACTCTGTATCTCCGACGTTGGTGACTTATTGTCCGCGACATTTGATCTTGTTCGATGACATTTTGGATTACCATATCGGTGACCTACTGGTTTCTATCTCGGTGACATCTGGTGCTACCTATATCTCCCACCTCCTTCGTCTCTCCTCCCACCTCTCATCTGTGTATGTGTGTACGAGGTCTGGGCATCGTCTATGCGTGGCCCAGACCCCACCATCTCACGATTGTATGTGTGTGGAGTGATATCTGTGTGAGTCAGTCTATGTGAGTCAGTCCGTTTATCAGACTTCCGCTGCATATATGCTCATCTTACATTGGTTGATCTTTGGTTCTGCCCATACTCATTGAAGTATGTAACATCCACCATAGCCATGGCCGCCTCTTCCTCCCTTCATCATCATAGGCCGAGGCTATGGAGGACTACTAGGCCTTGCCCAGATGCCCAAAGGACAACCCAAAGCAGCTATGGCTGCTCTAGCTCAGGCAGCCATGCCTGACCCTGCCTCAAAGCTTCTTGGTGTAGCTCTCCCCAGCTGGGGACTCCCTGCTGCAGTGCCCACCAAGGTGATGAAGATGGCTGCCACCATAGCCAGGTAAGTACCCCTGGCGCTCCTCCCCCTTCCTGTCCTTCTTCCTCCTCCGTGTCCTTCTCCTTCCCCCAGCAGCGCTGCTCCTGGATAGCGCTGCTCCAACCGATGCTTCAACCAGTGTGTCGCCAAAATTGCACACCGAGAAAGAGGCTGGGCTCTTCGCCCGGCTGGGAGATATAGCGGCCTGCTTGCCTCTTCGGGCGGTGACTTCCAGGCCGCTGGCCTTCCAAGCAACCGGTACCTCCTACGTTTCGGAGGGAAACATCATTGCAGACTCTGATATTGCCCGTACAGGCCCTAGACCCAGACTGGTTGGACTGGTATTCGCCTAGACCTAACCTACAACTACTGGGCCTCTAAAAATGCCACTTTTGTCTTCTTCTGCTCGGCCTCCAGTACCCGCACATCTACCTCTTCAAGGTGCGGTACTGGCCTACCCGCTACTTGAGTGTTTTTCCCGCTGCAATCCCTCAATGTCACAGCCACAGGTAACTACCGGCCCTGAGGGCCCAATGAACGAACAAGTGCCTTCGGGGGCCACACACTCACTCAAGCCAACCAGCACTCAGACAGACATGCAGTCCAGCAAGCGTGCACACACAGACTTAGTAGCAGGCGGGAAACTCAACAAGGCATTCAGTATATGGGCAAAACTCAGAAATCAGCCGTGTGTTTTAGTCCATGTTTGGACGAGTCATCACACGGATCAAAAATGTGACCGCACGTGGATTGAACAATCTCTCAAAAGGACAAGCCGAAAAGTTGGCCCGGACTGGCAGGAGTGTCACGCACACTGCCCGTCTGCTTACAACAGCACAGCACCGACACGCCTGGCTTCTCTAGGTATGTGCGCCTGGGCCCATCATGGGCCCATTGCTCTGCCAGACGTATTTGGTCCAGTGACTCTGATTGCCTGAACCTACCCTTATTCCCTGGAGCTTGCGTTAGAAAGATTCAGTAGAGAAGTGTCACCTGATCTCTTGTCCCACTAATTCTCTGGACCTCGGTGATTTCATGCTGCTGTATGTGCAGAAACCTCATGTGTACGTCTTGATGATTGGGAGTTCGATGATTGCCTACATTTCGCAAATGGCAGTCCTTTCGCTCGTTGCACTCTTCGGCGCTGCTGCAACCTACATGGTAAATGGAAATCTTTTCTTTCTTCACGACTTATCGATACAATCACCATGGTTCAATCATTTTCATAATGGTAAATGGAAATCGGTGTTTACGACTTGTCGATTCAAATCACCATGGTAAATGGAAATCTGTCTTCACGACTTCTTGTCGATACAATCACCATTGTAAATGGAAATCTGTCTTTTTTTTTTTCTTTTTTTTTTCTTTTTTGGGGGGAGGGGGGGGGTGGGGGGGGGGAAGGGGGGGGGAAGGGGGGGGGGGGGGGGGGGGGCGGGGGGCTGAGAAAAGCCCCCTGAAGCAGCTTGAGGTGACTCAAGCTGCTTCAGGGCCTTTTCTCAAGCTCTCTGGGGGCGGCTCCGTCTATTGGTGGGGAGCCTACACCTGCTGGGAAGCGGGCCCAGCGTCCCTTTTTACATGTCGCAGAAAATGTTTACCGAGTTTGATCGGAGTATGATAGGTCAGTGCCTCTTCAGCCGGAAGGTGGGCCGCCACAATTATGCATGACAATACTGGCTACTTCCCCATCTATTTATCTATTTGCGTGCTGAGTGGTGGTGATGGTAGTCGCTTTGTGGGATCAGTGTATCGAATTCGTCTTTTTGAATCCGAGGGCATACTCACAATAGCACTTCCCTACATGTATCTGACCCCAAATGCGGCTGGGCATAGATGCATCTGACCGCAATCTAGTCCAGATGCTTATTAGTCGAAAAAGTCCCCGTGTGAGTATGCCCTGAATGAGACAGCTGTTGTTGTTGTTTGCTGTGTTTACGATCTTTTTGTTTTCAACTTTCTTTTTTTTCCCTCTCGATTTTGGAGTTTCATCTGTGCGCAGGGGCCATGCTAATCTTCTCTGTATCGTTCAATTTTAACGGATGTCTTGGAGGACAACTCTGTGTTTATGATCTGTGTAGTATGTACCGTATTTGTGGTTAATTTCTGAACGAATGATTGGCAATCGCTTCGCCAGATTTAGGAAGAACGGGATGAGGAGGAGGAGGAGGAGCAGGAGCAGGAAGATAGGGAAGAAAGAACGGGAGGAGTGGGGGCAGTGTGAAGAGCGAGAGGACGAGGCCAGTGAACGGGGGGAGGAGCAGAGGGAGGAGCAGGAGAGGGGGCTGTGGGAAGAGGGGGCACAGAAAGAGAGAGAGAGCGGTTAAAGAATGACCTGTTTTCCTAACGAGGAGCAAGACGCGAAAGAGGAGGAAAGGCACGAGATGAGCACCAGAATCTGGGTTTGTGATGGAAGGCGATTAAGCGGGAGGAGGAGAGGGAGTGGCGGGAGGAGTGCTCGCGGGAGGAGGATCGGGAATGGCAGCAGGAGGACTGGCAAAAGGAGCGGGAGCAAGAGGAGGAGGAGGATGAAGAAGAGGACGGGGTGAAGAAGCGGAGGAAGCGAAGGAGGTGGAGGAGGAAGAGGAGGCAGAGGAGGACGGAGGGGAGAGCGGACCAGAGCAAAGAGGGAGGGCGAGGAGTAGAGGAGGAGTGGGAGAGGAGGAAGAGGAGGATCGGGAGCGGGGGAAGAGCAAACGGCAACAGGAGGACGGGGAAGAGGAGCGGGAGTGGGAGGAGGAGGGGCCAGAACGGCAGCACGACAGGCAAGAGGAGAGGGAGCTGGAGGAGGAAAACGCATAGGAGGAGGAGGAGGAGGTGGAGGACGAAGAGAGGGCGATGACCGGGAAGAGGAGGGGGAGGACTGCTTTTTCTTTTCTTTTCATGGAAAGCCCTTTTGTTGGTCCTTTCGGGTTTTCATGAGCTTTTGTGGGGATGCTTGCTAAGTTGCTAACCCTTTTGTCCCATGCCTCGCTTCCTTGGATTCCAGGTGACGACGACAAGAAAAGCATTCACAGTCCTGCTGTCGTATATTATTTTTGCGAAGCCATTCACAGAGCAGCACATGACTGGCCTGCTTCTAATCTGCATGGCTTTGACTCTGAAGGCGATACCAGACCCCTTTTCCGGGAGCTCATCCGCAAAGACGTCAAAGCCAAGAGGAGGCATAGCGCCAGAATCGCAGGTGCGACCTCTGCGCACTGCATCTCCTCAAGGCAAGCAACACGATGAAGAGCAAGGACGTGAAAGGACATGAAACGAAAGGGCGATCAATTAGCGTTCTCTCAAGCCGACCAGTGACAACAAAAACTTGCAAGTGCCCCTGTTTGAAAAATTAGCCCGTCTTTTTCCGGCTATTGATTGCATCATTAATCTGTCTGGCTGTTGCCATGGCTACCTTGCTATCTATTTGGCTATGCAGCTTTTTGATTGGATGGGTGTCGCTATGTCGAACTAGCTGTCTATTTAGCTATTTGGCTATCGGACTATCTGATTTGCTGGGTGTTTGACTATAACAAGTTCTCCCACCTGTAGCTATCTCCAGATGGATAATGCTGGATTCGAGGCCAAGTGCACATTTGAATCTCCCGATGAAGCAGCCGTCCGCCCTCAACAAGCGAGAGCACTAGTAAAGCGGAACGTCAGAAGTGTGTTCCGTGACGTCAGCATGCAAGAAAGTCAATCGATTGAAGAATATGTGCTTATCAATTCACCCAGATTCATTCCTTCGTACACCGTCGCACTGTACACGGTAGGTGTGGTTGGAGCTTTGGCTTACCTCACGAACATTCGGTAGAGTTTTGGTGAGGAGGAGGAGGAGGAGGAGATAAAACCCAACTCTAAACTGAGGACTGAGCTTCTGGTCAGTGGGATCAACTGAGGTCCACCAGTGTCTTGGTCCATTGTGTTGTTTCTGGGATAGAAGTAGAAACTGCTTCCTGGATTTGAGTCCTTCCTGGTTCCACTGTGGTACCACAGCTGGTACCACAGCTGATTCCACTGCTGGTTCCACTGCTGGCACCACTTCTGGCACCACCGCTGGCACCACTGCTGGCAGCAGTGCTGGTTCCCAGAAGACAGCTGATTTCTGGTTCCACTGCTGGTACCAGTGGGACAAGTACATTCCCTCGTCGACTAATTTCAGGGGGGTTTACTGATTTTCCGGGGTCTAAGTTGATCTAACGGAGGGAAGCTGCTCCCAATCTTCTGCAGATATTAAAGTTTAGTCATGTTTTTTTTTTCAAAAAAATAAAATAAAGTCTCTGGGGTAATCTGGTTTTGCGAGCTCAGCTGATTTCTGGAGTCGATTGATTTCTCAAGTCGAACGACTTCTGAAGTCAACCGAATCATTGAAGTCATCCTTTATTGGCGGCCCACTGGCTTCATGGGGTTCTACTGGGTTCTTTGCAAAAACCCATCCTTTCTTCAAATAAGGCGAACGATATGAGGTGCATTATTTCTTCTCGATGTTCTCGTGTTGGTGAAGTGTCAAGGAAGCTCAAGAAACACATCCGTTACATCAGTAATAATAAAATAAACTTTGAATAGATTGCAGTGAAGTCGATAACCGTAGACAGGATTGAATAATCTCTCAGCAGTTTCAGTTTCTCACAGGCTATGCTGGAACTTGATGAACATTCAAATTTGAACCTACTTGATGACAGTTTAGTTAAATATCAGTTGTTAGAATAGCGAATTCTTTAATTTTTTCAATGGTAAAGTTCACTATACGTGTATGTGCATGCGAAGTGTCCATGCATCCCCCTCCCCCCCCCCCCCCCCCCCCCCCCCCCTCCTCTCTGTGTGTGTGTGTGTGTGTGTGTGTGTGTGTGTGTGCGTGTGTGTGGCTTTCCTGTAAGACCAGGCTCTCTCTCTCTCTCTCTCTCTCTCTCTCTCTCTCTGTATATATATATATATATATATATGTGTGTGTGTGTGTGTGTGTGTGTGTGTGTGCGGCGTTCCTTTCAGAGCGGGCAGTGCAGTGCTCTTCGCCTTTAGCTGGGAGAGCAGGACACCAGCGGTCCCACCTTGGCAAAAAGGTACCAAGCAGTGTTGCACTTCCGTGCAAGGAAGATGGCGGAGGAAGCATACGTGGAAATCTTGGGAGGAAACAAAAGGGGCAACTGATAGTAGGGTGGACAGCTGACCCAACAGCCAAGCATGGGTCTCTTTCGATCCCTTACTCCTGCTTACCTCTCTTCTCCTTCGATCTTCTTCTTCCTTCTCCCTCTACCCTCTTATTCCCTCCTCGTTCCCCTTTATCCTTCCTTTTCCCCGGCTTCTTCCACCCCTTCCATCCTTTCCCTCTTTGCCTACTCTGGTGAGAATTGATTTACTCGTGTTGCCAAACATGTGTTTTGTACGAGACTTCAGTGTCTCCCATTGTTCGCTGCTTGCAGCGGTACAGGTTGAAATCACCTCACATCATGCTTGGGAATCAGTCAGCCAAGGAAAGCAAACTCGCTGGGGGTATATGCAAGAAGCCAGCTAAGGTTGGCGATCATTAGGCCAGGAAATGCAAAACTTGGGGTATAACCACGCAATAAGTCCACAGCTAACTTTTTTTTTTTTTTTTTTTTTTTTTTTTAAAAAAAACACCCCCACCAATGTTAGTGCTGCTGGTAAGAGCAGACACCTGTCTCTTATACACATCTAGATGTGTATAAGAGACATGGGGAGAGGCTCCATCTATTAGTGGGGAGCGTCACCTGCTGGAAAACGGGTCCAGCGTCCCTTGAAAGAAAACATCTTGAGGAGGTGAAAAACAGTGTGAGGTCTGCCAGCATTGATTACCCTGCAGGGCCTGCACAACAGGGGATTGACTGATCAGACCCTATGAGAATAGTGGCTATGGAGTCTGCCAGCATTGATTGCCCTGAAACCCAGGGGATTGACTGAGCAGATCCTGTGTAATATCCAGCAAAGTAGCCTTGTGTGAGCATGCAGGGCAGCCAATCCCTTTTTGTATCTCTTCACCCTTATAAAAGGGCGTCAGATAGACCGCTAAGGACTGATACTAATCAGGGGAGCCGCACACTCCAAAACCATGCTCAGTTGCATACAGAACCCTCACGCTCAGTTGCTTCTAGAATATTCAAAAGGTGAGCAATGCGGCTACTTCCTGTTCCTCAGGGGTCGCTACTTCCTGTTCCTCAGGGGTCACCTGTTCAGTCTGCTCCATACCATTGCATATCCACCATTGCCAGCTGGTGGGGCGGGAAGGGGTCAGGGAATTCTGTAGCAGGTCACAGTGGGATCTCCTGGCCCACAGTGGTCCAGTCTCTGAAACAGATACGGTAGTCTCTCTTGAATTCCTCCTGGTTGCCTTCCTGGCGGGCTTGCCCTCCTATCTGACATATGCGATCCAGCCCACATTCTCACTGCCCAACCAGTCTCCAGAAAATGTTGAATTGCCTGTGTTACGTCCTTTGCTGAATGATATAAGTCGTTTAATTTTTTGCCAGTGTACCATAAGTTTTTGTTGAATGTATTGCCTTATCATGTCTGTTGCCTCTTCCCCAGTTATACGGACCTACTCCAGAGCATGTATACAGCATTTCCTCCAAAGGGTCCACATGACCGCTCTCCTTCCGAGTTTGAACATATCATTTTCAAAGGTATTGTCAATGGGGGAGGACCATGCCTCGCATAATAAGACCCTCCAATCCCATGGCCAGTGAGATCCAGTGCCCAACTGAGTCCATATCCTATCCCACCATCGCCATGTAAGAACTGCCCCTGGGCACTGCATGAATATGTGCTCTATGGTTTCAGGGACTCTGCGGGGGGGAAAGGTAGTATGGCATGACTTGCACCACGGTAATGCCCGCCCCTTCTGCTCCAGGTATGTACGATCTATCAATCAGTCGTTGGTGGGCAGACAACGCCGCAGTGGTGTTCTATCTGCCATTGAAGGGAAACCATCTTCGCAGGCCTAGACCTTGTGGCAGTGAACCAACGGATCAGGTGAATTGCCTCAGTCCCTACATTCAAGTGTGACCTCCATCGGGCCTTCACTGTATCTTTTATGTTCACCTTTGGTCGAAGCAGACGATACGTGGCCTTCACTGATAGAGCATGCAGTTTTAGGTTCATCCCTGGCTTAGGTTTTCGAACGGGTATCCACTGCCATTCATCAGGGTCAAAGGAAAGCTTCATTACGGGGGTGTTTGGGTGATATGCAATTCAAACATCATTATCCTGTAGTACGAGTATCCTGTGCAGGCCAGCTGTTCTCCACCATCTGATCACATTTGGGCGGTACGGGGTGAGTTTATTTTCCTTGTCTAAGTGGAAGAGGTTTACCAACGTTTCGTCTGCCCTTACCTCCACATTACCTGCACTTTTCGGATCCCCCGGGGCAGCTACCCAGTCCCCTTCTATTAGTCGTGGCCCTTTGCGCAAGATGCGTACCCAGTCAAGGGGGATTGCAAAGGTCAACAGATCAATGTTCTCCTCAATCTTGTGGCAGTGCTTTAGTATGGTTCTCAGTTGTGGCCCCATTTTCCAGTCCCCTTCTTCTATGTTCCATATATTCTTTATTCAGATTATGCCTTTTTTGACCCAACTGTTCCACGGGGTGTCTGAGCTACGGTACATTCTGCTGTACCGGTCTGTTATCGTCCTATTCCCAAAAAGAGGTTGGCGCATCACCTCCTCCCACCTGGTTGGTGGGGGTTGATCGGGCAACGGAAATTGGCGCCAAGCCTTGATGACTCGGGTCCAGAAGTTGTCTCTGACCAGGTCCGAACGGGCGGTACCTCGGGGTGAGTCTCGCTTTATACGGGGGTACCGCAACACAGTCCAAAAGCAATTTTCCAGCCAGGTCAGTGGGCTAACTCCTTGCGGTACCTGTGGGGCAAGTCTGGCTATTTGTTTAAAGTTGGCTAGTTTTTATAGAGCAGGCTCAAGGATCCACTCATCATTCGATGCTGGCTTACCTAATGCCGTCAACCTAATTCCCAACTCTCTAACAGGGGCCGTCTCCGGGAGCCATTTGACCCGTGGCAGCTCCGGTGGGCGCACCCCTTGATGGTGGATCCACCACCCCAAGGTCTTGTTTCCCAATTGACAGTCATGTCTGAAATTGCTGTAAATCGGTCCAATGTCAAACTGCTGTAAATCGGTCAAATAATCTCTTAATTTCTTCCATGTTTGCTGTAGTGGCATCTATCATAAGAGTCAGGTCGTCAGCAAACATCGAGCAAACAGGGATTGCGTCTTCTGGGATAGCGAAGATCTGCAGTTTCCTCAGGTCTTTATTGACGTGGAGGTTCCCTGTCAGCGCTTCCATCACTATGATGAAGAGGAAGGGTGCCAAAGGGTCCCCTTGGCGAACCAATCGTTGCAGCGGAAAAACCGACGCTAACCTTCCATTGACTTGGACAGTGGCGTTATGAAGTAGTATTTCGGTCCAACGTTGGAATACTGATCCGATGTTCATTTTTTCATACGTTTATCTAAGAATAGCCAGTCCGCGTGATCGTAAGCTTTTTCAAAGTCTATGAATACTACAACCACATTCTGGTTATCTTGCCTAGTTAATTTGATAAGTTCATTAACTAAGAGGATATTATCCTGAATTCTGCGTCCTTTGACAAAACCAGTCTGCATTGGGTGAATAATGTCGTCTAGGACCGGAATTAGTCGGTTTGTCAGAGCTTTTGCAAGCATCTTATAGACAACTGTGAGCAATGTTATCGGCCGATAGTTTCTGATATCCATTTTGTCCCCCTTTTTGTGCAGCAGGTTGAGGATACCTTGCCCCACCAACTCCCCCATCCTCCATGTGTCCCACACATGGCAATAGAAATCCATGAGGTCCGGGGACATCTGGGTTCAGAAGGTCTCCCATAATTCCTCGAGAAATTCATCGATGCCCGGGGTCTTCTCTTCATCCATCTGCATCATTGCCGTCCAGATTTTCTCCTTGGAGAGGGGACGATTCAGATCTGTTTGTTGCTGGCCCGTCAGGGTCTTTTCCAGTGGTTTCAAGAAATCTTATATTTCCTTCTCCCTGACGTTCCTCTCCCGTTGTGCATATCTTGAAGTGAACAAATCCTTGAAAAAGGATCTGGCTATCTGCAACCAGTGGGGGGAGGAGGTGACAATGTCGTGGTTGCCGGTCTGCGAGTCGTATAACGCTTCGATGGTTGTTTTGTGCGAGTGTGCTCGAGCCATACTAAAGAATTTTTTGTCCATTGTTCCTTTCGTTTGTAGCTTTGTCAGCCTTCCTCTTATTCGTGTTCCTTCTCAACGTTGTGTACCAAAGGTCTGGAGTCGCAGTTGTAGCCTTTGAACCTCTGAGCAGTCCTCTGGTTGTGTGTATTGTGTGTGTTGGCCATTATGCAAACTGTTTGGATGATCATGTTGCTCTAGTTGCTGCAGTTGTTGATGAACTTCCATCTCCTGTTGATGTTTTTTAGCCGCTAAAAGTTTGGAGTATTCTTGACATTTTTTACCCAGATAGAATAGTCCGTTGTTAAACCAATCAGTATCCTGCTGAAATTGCTGTTGATGTGTATGCCAGAATGCGCAACAGTCTTTGATTTTGTTTTGAAAGGTATTATGTTTTAAGATAGAAGTATTGAGTTTGTAAAAGCCCGATCCACGATCGGGTTTCTGTCGGAACGACAAGATGGCCGTACACATTTTATGATCAAGGTCCGGATAGGGACTGGTAGGTAAGATCGCTGCTAGGAGTAGTGATCCTGCCATTTCTTCCGAGATCAGAATTAAGTCTATCCAAGATCTTGACTGACCCTCAGTACCAGTCTTCCGTAGGCACAAATAAAACCTTTTAGCGATAGGCATAACTCGTGGATTATCCACTTATCCTCCTCCACGTATGCCGGGGTAGGAGAGGGAGTCCGCCATCTGTCCATCCAACGATTCGGGGCTGCATTGCAGTCCCCGGCTATTATAATCGGGACCCCGTCTGGGATTTGCGACTTGAGGTCCTCAAAAAAGGATCTCCTCTCGCTTACGATGTTGGGGGCGTGGACACACAAAATGCATAAAATTTCAATTTCCAGCGTGACCAGGATAGACACCCATCGACCCCCTTTCTGATCCCCCACCCGATGTACCTGGTCCGCCCTGGACTCGGGGGGAATCCAGATGGCTACCCCTACACTATCCGACTTTGGGGCATGGGCACTGAAAGCCTTATATGGCCAGATCATTTGGTGGGTAGGGTTGTGTTCCGGAGTGTCCATCGGGTGTGTTTCCTGGACGCACACTATATCTGGCCAGTTCCTACCGCCCACCCCTCTCATCAGGTCCTAGATTGCATTTTGTTTTTCAAATTTGCACGAGGCCAAGCCATTCATATTCAGGGACCTCAGGTCCAGATCTGTTGCTCTCCTGCATTGATTCCAGATACGGTCCTTCCCATACACCGCTCTGACTGGGTCCATCTTGCTCGAAATATTCATATACTCTTCCTATTACATGGCATGTAGTTGCCTTTTTAACGGCGGACCCACGGCAGCAGATCCCAATCCCAGTCCTCGGTTCCTAGTGAGGGGCCCGACCTGAGGAGGGCGCATAAACATTTTCGAATGTCCTGTTCAGACCTGGTGTCATTGTGCTCAATTTTAGTTGTCTGCAGGTTCAGTAGTTGGGCATGAGTGTGCCATCTCAGGCCTGCCTCCTTAGTAGGGTCATAGTGTATGAAAATGTCTCGCTGTGCTATTTTGTTGGGGCCTGTTGTGATCGAGGCTTAGTGCATGTGCCCCTGGTGGTAGATTTTCTGTCATGTGGTCTTGTAAATGCATCTGCAGAAGGCTGGTCGCTGCCTCAGATGTCCTATTTTGTGGCTCCCTCTAGAATGATGTCCAACCCTGTAGCATGACCCCCCCCTACCTGCCATTCTCTACCAGAGACAGTCCCACCTCCCATTTTTCATTTTTCTTTCGAACAGGGATGAGCAATATAGCCTCCCGCGACAAGGGGTCGGAGTTGCTGCCCAACTCAATTAAGTGACAAAGTTTTCTTTTCCGTACCAGGTCCAATGGTGCAGACTCGTCTGGGTCCGAAGGGTCCGAGCTCGGCAGCGGGGTTGGTTGCTGCAGAACTGGGGGATACCGAGTCCTCTGGCCCTGTTCGGTGTCTGTCGTGTCTGTCGAGTATGTCATGTTCTGCTCAACTTCATTTGTTGGTGCTGCGTGTGGTGGTTGAAAGCGAGCAAACACTATTGTAGTCAGTCTGTGCCATGCTTCCGTCCACTTCACCTCCGATTGTAGTCCATTTTCCAGTACGTTTTTGAGTGAGGCGCTCGTGTCTAGTATGGGGAATAACTCTAAGTACGTCTTAGAAATCGTCGGTGAGGGGGCCGTATTTAGCTTTCAATTTCCCCATCAGCCGGTCTGCAATGGCAACAATTTCTGTTCTATCGGCAGGTGTGGTGGCGGCGCCCCCTCCTCCTAACCTTCCGGGTCGCTTTCCGGGACCAAGACCTCCGGTGACGTGTTGGCGTTGGTTGGGAACGGGTCGACCTCCATCGGTTTTGAATCAAACGCAGCTTGGAAGGGGTCAATCTCCCTCTCCCCTGCTGTCATCCTTGAAGACAGGTGGCAGAGCCACATCAGCAATGCCTGACGCACAGAACAGATAGCGCCAACATGTTGTCACAGCCCGCGTCTTCATCCACAGTGCATGCGCACAGCCAGCGTCAAGCCAACGTCTTGCCAACGTCGTGCCAACGTCAATGCCAGCATCTGGTCGAAGTCAAGTCAGCGTCCAAGCAGCATAGCAAGACTGAATATTGACCACCTCGAGACCAGCCCATTTGTAGTGTTTGTCGAGGTTGTCTGGCCTTGGGTTCTCTCCTCACAGTCGTTCAGATTGACTCACAACCGAGGGTTTGAATTGTGTACAGTTGCAGACTTCCCCTTGGACCTGATGTTGTCTGGGTACCTGCATACAAACAAATGTGTGTGTCTCACCGGCGGCCTGGACTGGGTACACTTTGACTTTGACTGTTAGAATCTCCGACAATTGACTTAGCCAACTGTATCTCGTCCAGGCCCTGAATCTTTACGTGGGGTTTAATTTCCCCCTTGGCCTGGGTCTCAGTGCGCCCGGGAGGCCCTCAGACTTCAAACCAGGCATACAACATGGATTATTGCATTCCTGCCGGCCCAATTTTCGAGTTCCATCGCAAAAATATCACTTCTCACGCAACCCACGTTCATATGCAGCAGCGATGTCAGGAGTAGTGGGTAGAAGTTCTTTCTTACTAAACCATCTGGCTTCAGATGGAGGTTGGGACTTGAACTTTACCTTATGCTGCTTCTGAGGTCTTTCTTTGCCACCTGTAAAAATGTAGTCATGTTCCGTATTTTTTTAACTTCATAACCTCTATTCATCGAGGGTGGAAACATAGATGGCCTATTCGAAAAATTATCACATTCTACATAGGGTAGCATCTTGGACGCATGGAAGGCGGGGTATGTCCTTAGGTGTGGAGGTACATCTGTACGGAAGGAAGATCCATCTGAATCTCCAATCACCTTGAGAACTTCCCAGGGGCCATAGTAGACATGTAGCAATTTTTAGGACACGTTTTCTTCTAAGGAAAAATCTTTGGACTCAACACAAACAAGATCTCCTTCTCGAAATTGTGGAGGTCGGCGATGTTTATTTGTCTGTTCTATCATTTGTGGTTGGACTTTCTGTATGTTTTCCTTAACCTTTTTTATGTCTTCTTCATACAAAACTGCGAATTCACGCGTACCTGGGGGTAACCTCTGAAACTGGTCCATTGTTAATGCGTAAATGGGACGCCTAGGCTTCCACTCTTTATGCAGTGTATTAGGCATTCTACCTGTAACAGTATGTATGCTGTTATTATAGGCACTAACAATTTTATGCAAATTCTCATCCCAGTCTATCTGATCAGGTCGGATATAGATTCACAAAAGTTGTTGACAAAGACGGTTCATTTGCTCAGTTTGGCCATTCGTTTTAGGGTGCCTGCCTGACGACATGGTCAACCTAATCCCATAGACTTCCATCAACTTTTGTCATTGGAGACTAGTGAACTGAACATCCTTATCAGAGATGATGGTTTTTGAGAATCCATACTTAGAGATTCATCGCATCTAAAACTTTTGGATGACTAGTTCGGTTCTAGCGTCAACAGGCAAAGGAATGAGCATAACATACTTTGATAATCTATCTACGGTGACCATTACCTGACTGTTGCCATTTGGACTTCCGGTAAGACTTATAAAATCAATGGAAATAGACTCACCCAACTTACTTGGAATAACCAGCGGTCTCAGTAGTCCCATTGAATTCTTGTGTGAGGGTTTGTTTCTTTAACATACAAGACAAGTCCGCACATAGGTTAGTACATCTGCCTTCATTCCTTTCCACTCAAAACGTTCGCGCAAATCAGTCTACGTCTTCTTAAAACCAAAGTGACCTTCCGCATCATTGTATTCCCCAATGATTAAACTTTTAATTGGTTCTTGGTGAGGAACACACAATCTTTCTTCGGTTTTATTAAGAAAGAGAAGTCATCAGTCATTCGATATTATGGGAATAACTCAGGGTTCTTTCGTAGAGTCTCAATGATTGGACTCCAAATAGGATCACTCCCATAACCCTTACGGATATGTTTTTTTAGTTCGTTTCCGATACCGAGGTAAGAGACAATGGTTCCAAGGAAATCTGCATGCCTGGACAAAGCATCCGCAACCACGCTAGACTTACCTTTGATAGTTTTCACCTCAAAATCAAACGTATAAAGGAAAGCGGACCACCTTACCAACTTGACAGAAAGTCTAGGTTGAGTTTTGATCCACTTCAAAGTAGACTGATCAGAATAGACAGTAAAATGTCTTCCTAACGAGTAATGTTTCTAGGTGTCTAGTGCAGCAGCTAAAGCATACAATTCTCTTTCATAGGTGAAGTTGGTCACTTTCCTGACGAAAGTCTTAGGGACATAAACTCAATAGGTTTATATCCCTTACCGTCGTTCTGCTGTAGCACAACCCCAATCCCATACTGACTTGCGTCAGTCGTGACGATGAAAGGAAGATAAGGGTCAACAATCTTTACATGAAGCTCATGTAGAAGCACCCACCGCTTAAGACAGGATAGTGAGTCAGAACATGCTTTAACTTTTTAAACGATGTCTCACAATCTTTGTCCCACAACCAAGGTTTTTTCTTTTTTAGTAGTCTTCTCGTAGGAGCTGCTATCAAGGAGAAGTTTCGAACAAACTTCCTGTAGTAGCTAGCAAGTCCTAGGAAAGATCTTAACTCAGTTATAGTCTTAGGTTGTGGTCAATCTCAGATTGTTGTAATCTTCTTTTTTTCGGGCCTTAGTCCTTCCTCCTTCACTATATGCCATAAGTATAAGACTTCAGGCTTAGCAAACTCAGACTTCTTCGGCTTTAGTTTGAAGTTGCCCTCGCGCAACTTCTGCAAAACCCTTCTTAGGTGTTTCTCGTGATCTTCTAGTATCTTACTATACACTAGTATGTCATCGAGATAGACGACTACGAATTGATTAAGCCATTGGCGAAATAACTCGTTCATTGACCTTTGGAAGGTCGCAGGTGCATTGGTCAAACCGAAAGGCATAAGCACAAAAACTCGTAGTGATCATACCTGGTTCGGAAAATCGTCTCATGTTGATCTTCAAGACCCACCTTGATTTGGTGGTACCCCGACTTTAGATCAATCTTACTGAAGTACCTGCAGCGTTGCAACTGGTCCAACAAGTCGTCAATACGCAGAAGTGGTTCCGCGTCTTTCACAGTGACGGAGTTTAGCCCACGATAATTTATACATAGACGAAGTTCACATTTTTTTTTTGGCACAAATAAGACAGGTGCACCATAACGAGATGAGTTAGGGTGAACCCATCCTTTGTAAGTAAGTTCTTGCAGCTGCTTACACAGTTCCTCAAGTTCCCTAGGAGACATTCGGTAGATGGGACCCTTGAGAATCTTGGTTCCGGGAATAATCTCAATCGTGTACTTAATAGCACGGTCAGTGATTCCCGTCGGCTCTGTCTGCAAGTCTTTATACTCATCAAGAAGTTTTCTATGGAAGGTGGATAGGATGAGGAACACTCGCTCACTCGCTTGACAAACACCATCATCACTTCTTGATCCAACTTCTTCTCAACTACCATCGAACAAAACGCTGGGAAACTCATACAGCAAAAAGATAGGGCGGAGTCAGAGTCAAACCTATGGTACAACTTTACAACACGTAGTTCGGACTTTTTGTCCTTGAGTTTGACAATTTTATCTTTGAACCTTACCTCTGGGCCGGCTTCTCGTGTAAGATTTTTTTTCCTTCCTTGGTCCTGAAATGATACTTAACACGATCGACATATTGAGAGACAGTGGTCGTGCTCTTGTCAACCAGCATAGACGTGATAGGTCGAGGTAAATCCTTTACCTTCATTCCCAGATCCAATTTTCAAATTGCGTTCTCTATGATATAAGACCGCGTCGATCCTGGATCTAACAAGGCACCTACGCGCGCAACTTCAATATCCATGATTATTAACTCACCCTTAGACTTAGCTTTCTTCGCCCACGAACTCCGAAGTACTATAAAGTTCATTGTCGAGTTCGTCAAGGGAATCGTCCAATGAGGTCCTGAAATGACACTTAACACGATCGACGTATTGAGAGACAGTGGCCGTGCTCTTGTCAACCAGCATAGACGTGATAGGTCGAGGTAAATCCTTTACCTTCATTCCCAGATGCAATTTTCAAATTGCTTCTCTATGATATAAGACTGCGTCGATCCTGGATCTAACAGGGCACCTACGCGCTCACCCTTAGACTTAGCTTTCTTCGCCCACGAACTCCGAAGTGCTATAGAGTTCATTGCCGAGTTCGTCAAGGGAATCGTCCAATGATACAGAACAAAGCACAATGTCAGGGTGTTCTGGACAATGGGCGGAAAAAGAGTCATCCTCTGCCTTGAGAGTCGAGGGGTTAAAAGGGGTTGTTGGTGCCTTACCTTTATCTTTGGCTAAACCCTTCGACTCGGTAGGAGGAGATGCCACTCCTACTGGCTTCTCGCTTTTGGGTTACAATTAGTGGGCACCGAGCTATCACATGCCCAACGGTCTCACATTTGAGGCATTGGCGGTTGTCCATTTTGGACTGCCATTCCTCATGAGTCATTCTCATTTTCTCCCAAGGCTTCCCGAACGCAATGTCGGGATGCTCGGGGAACGAGCGTGGCCTCTTCTTCTTCTTCCACTGGTTCTGGCTTCCCTTGTTGGCCATTACGATAGTGACGTCACCCTTCCCAGACTCGTTGCCGCCACTAGCTACTCCTCCCTCGGACTCATCAAGGGGTAGTTTTTCTACGGTCTCTTCATCAAATACAACAAGGATATGGTCCTGGCGCTTTTGCCGCCAGAGGACCCTCTTACTGTACCCACCAACTGGTCCCGACTTCACTACCGAAGCGTAAGTACCTTTGACCCGAGCAGTCATCTGCTCCCGTTGGAGAGCGACATCGCAAAATTGTCAATAACTGTACTTACCAGACTTCGATTCGGCCACGAGCTGTCCACGAATGGGCTCGAGCAGTGCGTGTGAAGATATGTATAGGACCTGGTTGTCCTGCAAGTTCAACCCGGGTACCTGCAGAAGACGGTCAACCTCACGTGACCAACGTTTCTGGCGGATTGTGGGGAATCCGTCGAAGGCTTTGTCAGCCATCCATGGTCTTGCCGAAGAATCTCTCCATAATTTTCTGGAGAAACTGCCTCAACGTCGGGGTCTTAGCCCACTCACCTATATCCTCGAAGCCAGCAACGTTGGCTTCGGACAACACCCACTCCTTAGGTACTCCCCCCAAACACGACGTGGAGAAGGCTACGAAGTGTGGATAGGAAATGTGGATGTCTAGACTGGGAGGCAATCGCAACAAACAGCAGCAGCCAGGGGACCAGAGGACATTAACGCCTTGGGGATCGAGCTGGTGAGGCTGGACCTACACTCCAGCTCAACAAAGGGACGCGGCGGGGGAAAAGAGGGGACAGGTTGCCTACAGTGGCAAAGGCGTAACCACTCAATAAAGGGAGGTGGCGGGGAAAATGGAGGGACAGGTTGCTTGCAATGGCAAACGTGTGACCAAAAGGAAGATTGACTGTCACGAATCCCGCGACTACTACCATTCTGAGCGCCCACCTCCCTGGGCAACCGCTCCAAAGCTGTAGAATAGGTCTCTCTTAGACAAGTCATACCATATCACACATCTGCAGCCTCTGCAGCCTTCTGTCATCTTTCTGTTGTCTTTCTGTCACCTTCCTAAATGTCTCTACAAACAATTTTTGTAATAATGGGGACGTTGGACCCGATTTCCAACAGGTGCCGCTCCCCACCAATAGATGGAGCCCCTGACGAATGCTAGTGGTGTCTGGTCTTACCAACACCCGTACCTATTCTGTGGGAGTTTTCCAAAAAAAAAAAAAAAAAAAAAAAAAAAAAAAAAAAGCATGATTTTTGGGTCAAGTTCGGGGATTGGGTTCGATTGTCGCTCGCCCCGCGGTTTTTGTTGACCGTGGTTTTAGCTTTTGTAAAAAAAAAAAAAGCTTTTGTTACAAGAGCGTTGCTTTGAGGAGTGTTGTTGTGGACACAGATGTCACTATGGCCCGACCTCAAGGTTGGCCGTTTGTTTATTTAACTTCGTTTAAGTTTTTTTTTTTTTTTTTTTTTTCTAAGTAGAAAAAAAAGAACAAGGAGAAAAAAAAAAAAAAACATCCATTACCAGCATCGTCCGCCGTCCATGACAAAGGGCTTCAAGCTGCGAGACGGGATTCCCCGCCGACGCTAATGCTCCTAGGAAAAAAAAAAAAAAAAAAAAAAAAAAATCTCCTGGCTTTCAGGCTCAACTGGAGCGGTGCAACAGTAAGTCTGGATTTCGGCAACCCATAACAAGTAGTTTTCATCCTTCTTGTTGTTATATGTGAATGGTAGTTTCATCTTAACCTTTTCTTTTCTCTTTGGTTTCTTGACTTCTTTCACCGGTTCTTCTTTCTTCTCAGTGGGTGATCCCTTCTTCTCTTCCGGTTCCTCAGATTCTTTCTTCGAGGGCCGGGTCTTTCCATTGTCACTTTCTTCATTGCATCTTTCAGCAACTTGTCCTAGGGTCCTATCTTTTCTTCCCCCTTGGCCTCTTCCTCAACTGACATCTTTCCCTTTCCTTTTACTACTTTCGTCACTGCTTCTAACGCAGCAGTGTTTTGATCAATCTTTATTTTTAAGTGTGCCGCCATCAAGTTGTGAAGGACAGATGCAAGGTTAGTTTCAGTTTCTTCAAAGTGAAATTGTTGTTTAATTTCTTCTATTTTATTTCTTGCTATCCATCCTTTGTTTTTCCGCATTCAACGCTTTTTCCAATTGTTTAATGTTTGCCAGCATTGCATTCTCATTCATTTCTAACATTCTTACTACTTCCCTTCTTTCTTCTTTTACTTCTTCCCTTCTTTCTTCTTTTACTTCTTCCCTTCTTTCTTCTTTTACTTCCCGTTCTTCTTTTGGCTCGCCCCCAACAATCTTCGCCAACTCCTTGGCGACACATTGATCAAGGGTCATTCAGCCCTGATCAATCGTCCGCTACACCCTCGCACTGGCATCCATCATCTGAACAACCGTTGCATCCTCTTTCACTTCGGTTTCTGCAGCACACATATTGAACTGGCTGCGTACGTGCTGTTCAGCCATGGCTCCAGCGTCGTGCAGCTCATTCAGTAGCCGTTGAAGACGGTCCAGCATCAGCTGTCGTCTGGCTTCGATTTGACCACGTGTTTCGACTGCACCCTCCTCGTCAGCAAAGAAGGTGAAAGAGACAGGTAAGAGGAAGTACGGAATGAAACGAGCCAAGATGGAGAAACACAGAGAGTTCCAAAGATAATACATCTTCAGTAATGTTTTTTCCGCACAATAAATAATAACAAATCAGTAATAAATTTCACAGTCACACCGGTTTCCAACTATTGAACAGCAAGAAATAAACAACAATTCAGAAAACAGAAATCAATTTCTTGATCTAGCTTCAGCTGTCTAATACAGCAAGTTTACGGGTACCGCAGCCACGACCAGTGTTATCAAGACAACAACACACTCGTGGGTATACAACCACCACATAACAACCACAGGTAAGCGAGTCAGCCAACACAACAACACAATCAATGGTTAGCTTTCCTCTACTATGGCTGTACCACCTGCAGAAGCAATGCAACCAATCAAGGCCAGCACGCGACACTACAGCAAAGCGTGAAGCCATACCGTCTGCCAGCACACAAGTGCATACTCGACACTTCACCCTCAGCAGCGTGTATGCATGCCACGTGTCACCCCTGGCATGCCAACGCAGCAGGTCTGCCACGTCGGCGTCAAGGACCGAAAGGCCTACGAGAGGAGGATGCCACGTTTGCAGTGCATGTATGCTTCACACTCAACACTGGTAAGCATGCAGCGCTTCAACAACAGGCAATTGCAACACAGGTATGTGCCACGTCAGACCATGCCCTGCCACAATCAATGCTCCACATCAGCGGTCCCGATCTCTTTCTTAACCAGCGCCACAAGCACAATAGCAAGACTGAATGTTGACCACCTAAAGACCAGCCCATTTGTAGTGTTTGTTGACGCTATCTGGCCTCAGGTCCCCTCCTCACAGTCGTTCAGATTGACTCACAGCTGAGGGCCTGGATTGTGTACAGTTGCAGACTTCCCCTTGGACCTGACGGTGTTTGGGTACCTGCATACAAACAAATGTGTGTCTGACCGGCGGCCTGGGCTGGGTACACTTTGACTTTACTGTTGGAATCTCCAACAGTTGACTTGGCCAACTGTATCTCATCCAGGCCCTGAATCTTTACGTGGCATTATTTCCCCCCTTGGCCTGGGTCTGAGTGCGGCCGGGAGGCCCTCAAGACTTTACACAAGGCATACAGAGAGAGAGAGAGAGAGAGAGAGAGAGAGAGAGAGAGAGAGAGAGAGAGAGAGAGGGATGCAGGCTGCTGTGGTCGGAGGAGATAGTCGCCAGGGCAAGGGAGTCAGTTGCATGGTGGAGATAATCACCAGGGCATGGGAGTCGATTGCACACCACGGGCAAACCGCGAAGAACAGTTTCTGTGCTTGGATGCATTGTGGACAATATCTGCCTTGAAAATCTGTGAATGCACAGACCTGTGCAGATATCCTCTCAAGCTATCTGCATTGGATGCATTGTGGACACGGGACAATACCTGCCTTGGAAATCTCAAGTGTACTCCTGGTCCACTCTCACATACTCTCATCGAAGCAAATAATAATTTCAATCTCTTTTATCTTCTAGCTTGGGAAAAAACATCTGTACAAGCTTCTCTGATATATGCATCATATACTTTCCCAGTGATGTGAAACACGCAGCACAGCATGCACATGACCCATCTCGGTTACTACGTGCATTCAGCTTTGTATTCCTCTGTTCCTTCAGCCTCGAAGGGCAACTTCGCATTCTATATGGCTATACATGCTCCACTGCAGCACGTGAAGCCATAAACGTCCGGCTTGTTTTTGTTAAGGGAGTAAGCCCCCAACGTTGTCATCAGCTTCAAAGAACGCAAGATACTAGTACCCTTTCCAAGGCCAATACTAAGCTAGATTCCAAAGCCACAAATGGAGTGCCCACCATCTAATAAGGGAATTTCTCATCACCGAACTCTAGATAAGTGACACAGAAAACAAAAAAAAAAGAAAAAAAAAAGAAAAAAAAAAAGAAAAAAAGAAAGAAAGAAAGATAAGTGACAGTCTTGGTAAGGCCTCAGTCAGGCCCTCTGATGGTGGTCAGATGGTTATTACATGCTGCAGGCACAACATGCTGCAACGGTGCAACCCCACCCCAATCTTCGCTTTGTCTAGAAGGAGAAAAGGGGTTCAAAACGAATTTCAAAGGGGAAAAAGTCAAACAGCTGCTCATCGCTGCATTTACACCAGATGACATGAAAGCTGCAAAATGCTTATCGCTGCATTCACACCACCATATGAAATAAACGCTGCGAACTGATCATCGCTGCATTTACAGCATATGACATATTAAAATCTGCGAACTGCTCATCGCTGCATTTACACCATGACATAGAAGTTGCTCATGCAGTCTGTGCTTCCAAGAAGAAGACAGGCAAAAAAAAAAAAAAAAAGACCCCAGTTAGAACCAATGATGACCCCAGTCAGAACCAACAATGATTCACAGTCACTGTGTCCTTAACTATCAAATAGCCAAGTCGTTACGTACTAAGCCTGTTTGAGTTCAAGCTGTGACTCAGCAGCAGAATCTCAGATCATTGTGTAAAGCTGGCCCAGTGGACTGAGCACGTCTCCCTTCTTATCATAGCAACTTATTGGCAAGAGGCTGCTGTCACGGAGGAAATGGACTCCAGAGCTACTGGACAACCAACGACTGCGTCGACTGGCAGAGTGGTACACTGGTACCCAAGCTAAGGAATAGGTTCCAAGTACCAAGCAGTGGGAGGTGCAGAGAACGAGACTCGACGAGGAGTGTCACAGTGGGCTTGGTACAAGTCTCGAGTCTTGACACTTGACTCCTGAATTTCGGTAGTCACTAAGTGAAGTTGTCTTGAATTAGTGGAAGAGGTGGTGAGGTATATATGGGCTTCTTTCTGTTGTGAAGTTGCGCTCAGCTCCGACAGCTACATGGGAACAACCAGTACAGACCAAGTGGGGCTCACGAGACCTCGGAATGACGAGTGCGCTGGTCTGCTGTGGGCGTGAGTGACAAGCCCGTTCAGGCTGAAGGGTGGTAAAGAGTCAAAAAGTTGCGCCACATCTTTTTTGAGTGAACTTGGCTCTCCATAGGGCCTGCAATACATCTCCCATAGCAACTACTACTCAGAGGTTGTGTCCAAGACAGCCTGCTACGTCCTACACGCACAAGAAAATACAAGACAAGCGAGGAAGGTGGTGAAGAAAGCGGGGAGAAGTGGATGTGGCATTTCTGACATTTCAGCAGCCACTGACTGACACTACAGCCCCGCTCAACTCAAAAACTCTTGTCATTATGATATCGTGTGTCGTAATGATATCGTGTGTCGTACAAAATGCCTGCTACAGAAGTTGAATACATCAGACTGACTAATCCTGGATGCTATACGTGGAAATCCCAGACCAATACTTGGATACTATAGCCTATATAGATGGAAGTATAGACTAATCCTAGATGCTATACGTCGAAGCGCAGACTATTCCTAGACTCTATACGTTGAATCCCAGACTACTACTGTGAACTGTAGGTGGAAGCCCAGATAACCATGAGCAAGTAATGTCCAGAAAGTAAAAAGGGACATAGTCAGGGGTGAATCAGCATAACTCAGCATCACGGTCATCGCCACAGAAAGGAAAAAGGGACATAGTCAGGGGTGGATCAGCATCACGGTCATCGCCACAGACCGGCATGAGAGCCTATCAGTTGGCATGCTCACTTGGTCGTTTTAAACAACCAAGTGGCTCGTTTTGTTTTTAGTTGTGCTGTTTTTTTTTTTTTCATTTTTAAGTTGTACCATGTACTGTACAGGTGCGTGTCACATACCCGCCGTTCATGTCCGATCGAGTACAGGTTGCGTTGTTCCCCCCCCCCCCC
>BFEA01000148.1:1466275-1477373 GCA_003427395.1 Chara braunii | reverse complement strand
CCGTTTCTATTGTGAATGTACGAGAACCGCATTCACGTCTACTACTGCACGCACGTCGCACGACGACCACTTTCTGTCTTCACATGTAATTCATGAAATGTATGAAGGCCACGAAGTGGGAGAGGCAGGATTCGAACCTACGTAGAAATGTAACGGTTAATATCACCTTCAACAGATTTACAGTCTGTGGCTCTTTTAACCACTCGGCCACTCTCCCGAAGAATTCAGCATCCTACAGGACTTGAACCTGTGACCTCTTTTTTTCCCGGGCCCGATGGACTATCGGATCAGATCGGATCAGACAGATGTGCAACTGATCAGGACACGTCTGGAAATAGACTGAACGGCATGACAACCGCATTTTTTGCGGAATTGATCGACAGCCGCAAATAGCTTTTCCCTGACTTAAAATTAGGACCATGTGCACTAGCGACAAGTTGATATTCCCATCTTAGCTGATGGACGTCATGCGCATGTACGTCTTACCACACGGAAGAGTCTTGACAGTGTAGCCAGGGAACTGCTTTGCTTCTTCCTCACATACCGACGGAGAGAATATCAGGACCATGTCATGTTTACTAGCAACAACCGCATCAGATTCTTAGCTAATGGACGTCATGCGCATGTACATCTTCCCAGACGGAAGAGTCTTGACCATGTAGCCAGGAAACTGCTTTGCTTCTTCCTCAGATACCGACGGAGAGATGACGACGGGATCTCCAGGCCTCCAGTTGACCGGCGTCGCGATCCGATGGTTCTCGGCCAGCTGCAGAGCGTCGATGACACGGAGGACTTCGTCCATGTTACGGCCCACCTTACCAGGGTACAGGAAACTGAGTCGGATCTGTGCACACAGTACAAACCCCCCCCACCCCCCCCAACACACACAACGAAAAACATACACGCCCAAAGTCAGTCATATCTGTGAAGCACGTACGTGAACCACGCGCACAGAATACACAAAAAGTTTTTTTTTTTTTTTTTTTTTTTGATACACAAAACGTCTTGTTCGAATCCAATCTCCAAACGCGTACGAGTGTCACAAGTGAGAACACATGCGATCGAATCCAATCTGCAAACGCGTACAAGTCTCACAAGTACAATAATGCGAAGCACAAGCTACATCTCTTCCATGAACCCGCTACATCTCTTCCATGAAAACTCCTGTCAGATTCAATCTGCAACCGCGTACAAGTCTCACAAGTACATACAAGCGAAGCACAAGCTACATCTATTCTACGAAAACTCCTGTCGGTCCGTGTCGGATCCACTCTGTAAACACACGCGTACAAGTCTCACCAGTCAAACATGCGAAGCACAAGCTACATCTCTTCTATGAAAACTCCTGTCGGATCCAATCTGCAAACGCGAACAGAGTCTCACAAGAGTCTCACAAGTAATACGCACATGCAAAGCACAAGGTAGGTCAATCTGTGAAGCCAAATCGGTGAAGTGAAGTAGCGCAAATTGGTGAAGTCGTACCACCAAAAAAAAAAAAAAAGGTGAGGTACGTTTGCGAACCATAGGCCCAGCGTCCCAAACAAAACGTTTGTGGAAGAAAATCCACGAGTTACATTTGCGAACCGTAAGCCCAGCCAATCTACACATGAAACATTGCAAAACAGCATAGATAAAACAGATTCAAAACAAAAGAAGATGAGCGGGTTTCAGTTTCAGATTCAAAACAAAAGAAAATGAGCGGGTTTCAGTTTTCTGTAATCTCAGTGTACGCCCTCACCTTTTCTGAGACACGCACGATTTTTCTAAAGGCTGACAGACAAATTTCAGACGTTATCCCGAAGAAAAACACAAGAAACAAAGGACAAATCCAAAGTACGAGCTCACAACAGAATCTGCGAAGGGAAAAGTCACAATACCTTTGCTTCCACTTTCCCCCAAACGCGGAAAAAGGTGCCGCAGGCCCCAAAATCACTTCCACTTTCGGCGTCCTTTTTGCACCCTGCAAAACACTCTTCCGCCATTTTTACACAGCTGCGGCCAGGGTGCAGAAATGACACCAAAAGTGATGTTCGGACCCCAAAATCACTTTCGGCGTCGGCGTCATTTTTGCACCCCGCAAAACACTCTCCCGCCATTTTTACACAGCGACCGTTACCGGCCTAGCCAGGGTGCAGAAATGACACCAAAAGTGATATTGGGGGGACCTGCGGCACTTCTTTTCTTGTTTGTGGAGAAATGGGATTCAAAGGTATTGTCGCGGGGAGGTTTTCTGACTCGTTTTACGACTCTTCCCAATCCGCAAACCCATTACAAATAGGAACACACAAAAAAAAAACAAGTAGCGACGGTCAAGCACACAGAGTTTAAACTTCACAGGACACGATTTGGAGATAGTTTCGCAAAGAAATCGAACACGGTAGTTAACCTGCTGCAGTACACTCCTGAAGGTATTTAATACGCAAAGACACAGTAATTAACCTGCAGTACACTCCTGAAGGTATTTACACAAAGAAATGTACTAACACTGCAGTACTTAACCTACTATACACTACTGAAGATTGAAGAGAGCTCTAAAGAAATTGGCTGGCACAGTAGTTACTCTCCCAGCCAAATTCAATCCAGAAAAACTCCGCATGCTGCGAAGATGCCGTGAGGCACAGGAAAGGATTCGCCACGATTACACACTGTCAAACCCATTGAACATACAGCAATCGCGCGATGGTTCACAGACGAGGACCAAGGGCCTCATTCCCTTCCTGCGGGTCGGCCTTGTGAGTTCCTGCGGGTGGCTGCACCGAGAATTACACTCCCCCATTCATTCGGATTGATTCACAAAAACAACAAGAGGAAGAAGGCCCACCACCCGCTCACGGGTACTTCTTCGATGACGGAGCTGCCGACGAGGACAGATTAGAGATGACCAGGGATGCAAATAGAATGACGATGATGAGAATTAGGTAGATAAACAATAGCAATGACGAGGATGACGATGGTGATCAGAGACGATGATGACACTTACGCGTTTGTCAGGGCCAATGATGTGAAGCGCTCTAGAGGCTAGGGGGTGACCCTTATCGTCCTTCAGGTCAGGATCCATCATGTTAAGTTCCTGTCCCACAGTGCGGTCGGGATCCGCAATGATGGGGTACTTAACGGGACTTCCGCCGAAGGCCTCAACATCCTTGGCCCACTCTTCATGCTGCTTCACGTCGTCAGTGGACAGGCCCATCAGCTTCACCCCGCGCTTCTCAAACTCGCGATGCATATGGGCTATCTTCCCCAGCTCCGTCGTGCATACCGGTGTGAAATCCCCTGGATGGGAGAACAACATAAGCCAGCCATCGCCCACGTACTCGTGCAACTTCAATTTGCCATGGGTGGTAACCACCTCCCGGTCCGGAATCACATCTCCCAAACTGACAACCATCGCTACCTCGTCTCACTTCCTCTCCTCCACTCCCCTCCTCTCCCCTCCCCTCCCTCTTCGACTTCCACCGTCCGTGTAGCTGCGCGCAATCGACTATACTCTACTTCGGCGTGTATGCGCCCGTATGCCAGTCAGAGTGACCTCAGATGGCAGCACCGCGGACGATCTTCCTCTTCCTCCCGCCAACGCACACACCCACACCCTCTACCCGTCCGAACCCTATAGCTAAATAACCCGCTCGCAGAGTCGCTCACTCACATTCCACAGTCCACAATTCATTTCTCCGGAGCCGCGCGCTTTCTATATATACAGTCTAGGAAGCTCGCTCACAACGTTCGCCGCGAACCTTGCTCACAGTGCACGACGTGGGCGCGGCGCGCTTTGTACAGTCTCAACGGTCGCCGCGGACCCCGCTCGACACTCTCGACGGTCCTGGACGTGTTGGCTGGTGAACGGCGACCGGAATCGGTGATCAGCGCCCCTTGACTGGTACCGGGCGCGGTGACCGGTGACCGGTGACCGGCCACCGGCGACCGGCATCTGGCACCCGTTGACCTGGTCAGCGATGAGGTCGTGATTTTTAAAAGAGCTATATTCTTCTCTCATCTCAGTTTCACCTCACACTACCTACCTACCACTACTCCTAATTGTAGGCATACGGGGAACCCCGTATTAGCCAGAACCGTGTTCACGAGAGAACATGCGGGGGCTGCTCCCAACCTGATGAGGTCGCGGTTTCTTCCGTCTAAAACTGACACTCCCAAATTCACCTTCGTGTTTTTGCCAAAATTCAAAAATAGTCGAAATATCCCTGAAATTGGCGTGTTTTGTCCAACACCCCTAGAAGGCATGGATGTGGCGGAATGCCCCCAGGGGCCACGACTGTTGTGAAACTCTGCAAAATTCTCTCTTTTCCTTTTCGTAATTGCAAACAGTGTCTAAATGCCCCTGACAGTTGTGGTATTTTTGTCAGATACCCCTGAAAGGCATGGGTATGGCAAATTGCCCCTATCACCGTCCTACCGGCCCCTCTGCAACTTGTCCATATGCGCCAACATTTTTGGCCGTTGGACACTTGGCGGAACATCTCTACTCGTTTCCCGAACTCCATCTCCATCTCTACGCCCTCTCTGCACCTTTCCCTGATACCGAATGTATATAAGCGATATCAGCGATCTTTCTGGTCTCGTACAGCCATAATGAGGGTGCGTTGTGTTACTTGTGTTCACGTGGGGCACTGTCTCTTATACACATCTAGATGTGTATAAGAGACAGCTGTACAGGTGCGTGTCACATACCCGCCGTTCATGTCCGATCGAGTACAGGTTGCGTTGTTCCCCCCCCCCCCCGTCTCCGATTCAGGTATGAATTTCGCGATAACTCTCGCCCAAAAGTTGTTTTAAACTTTTCATTGCAATTATGCTCTGCAATTTTTGGGGTTCGGACCCTCATCATTACCACCGCACACGCTGTGCTATTACCCCCTGTCGAGGGAGGAGGCGGCAAGGAATCAAGGATGCAAAAGGATCCCCTCATTTCAAACCCCTCCCACACCCACTACCCACTTCAGGCCTCCCCCATACATCCTTCCAGCCCCGGATTAAGCACCACGATCCCCACCAGGACCGGACAAAGAAGCCAAGCTTGGCACTCTTTTTCGCACCGGAGGATCAAAGTGTCGATCGATGAACACCTTCAACTTGCAGCTGACACGACGGACTACTAATACAGCTGACGCAACAGAACACACAGCTCGAGAAAAGCCGACACAACACACCGCTCGAGTACAGATGACACAACACACATCTCAAAAAATACGAATGACACACAACAGACAGCTCAAGCGTCAGAAAGCTCAGATGTGGCTGTTGCAGGAGAGAGATCAAATATGGTTAACTCACCAGATCGCTCAGATACGACTAGCACAGCACACAGCTCAAATATGGCTCACAAAACGGCACAGCGGACATCTCTATTGCAGCTGACAGCCTGAGACACAGACAGTTCTTTTTTTTTTTTTTTTTTTTTTTAAATTCTTGGACCATTTCTCTATTTATGCATGTCATCCTTGCGCAGAGGCCATGCTAATCTTCTCTGTATCGTTCCAGTTTTGACGGACGTCCCAATTGACAGACACAGAGTTTGATACTCTCGAAATGTGCAAGACGAGATTGAATCTCCCCCTAAAATATTGGAAAGATACACCACTTTGTCATTTGCGCACGTCAAGAGTAGTGTCGAGCACGGTCCAGTATCTCGTTCGAATGAGGAAGTCACCCATGCGTCGTGGCAGCCTTCGTCAATCCTATCTTCCAGAGATGAAGATACTAGGCAGCCTTCTTATATAGACGCAGATACCATGGGCAGCCTTCTTCTGGATAATAGTCCGTGACCCACCCATAAACAGCTGTAACTCGAGCTTCATATCATGATGACTCTACTTTCATCATCTGGATTCAAACTAACAGTCCACGACCACCATTCTTGGGTGTATAAACTACTATAAACTCAGCGACTTACCAAGATCATCACGGCATTGACAGCCTTTGTGACCCACCCATAAACAGCAGTAGCTCAAGCTTCATATCATGATGCCTCTACTTCCATCATCTGGATTCGAACTAACAGTCCACGACCACCATTCTTGGGTGTATGAAGTCAGCGACTAACCAAGATCATCACGGCATTGACAGCCTTTGTAAATCTATCTTACTTACCGAAGACGCACTTCCTTGGAACAGTCGTCCCCAACCCATAAAGAGGATTTACTTGATTTAACTAAAAATCACACAAGAGTTGCAGCATTGACACTTTCTTTAATTACTATAAGTAATTAGACCGAGCTCACAGTCCACAACCAATGTTCTTGGGTGTATAAAGTCAGCGTGTACAAGATCATCACGACATAGCCTTTTTCAAATCTGTCTCACGTAGCAAAGACACACTTCGAATCCTTTGGAACAGTCATCACCGACCCATAAAGAGCATTTTGTAATGACCTGCCAAACACAGACTGAGACACAGCTGATTTCTCAGTTTTGCTCATGGAATGCACGCATTACTGAGTTTCCTGCTTGTTGCTGAGTTTTCTAAGTCTGTGTGGTGCATGCTTGCTGGTCTGCATGCATGTCCGAGTGCTTGACACCTTGAGTGTGTGTGTGACCCACAAGAGCACTTGATTGATCGGAGAGGCCCGAAGGGCCTGTACTTACATCAGTGACATTGACAGTTACAGCGGGGAAAACACTTGTGGCAGGGAAAGAGGCCTGTGACACTTAGAGCAGCGGAAAACACTCAAGTAGCAGGTAGGCCGGTACCACACCAAGCAGAGGTAGATGTGCCGGGTACTCAAGGCCAAGCAGAAGTCAAAGTTGGCATTTTCGGAGGCCGAGTAGTTGTAGGCTAGGTCTAGGCGGGTACCTGTCCAACCAGCTGGAGGCTAGGGCCTGTACGGGCAATATCAGAGTCTGCAATGATGTTTCCCTCCAAGGGAGGAGGTACCGGTTGCTTGGAGGCCGCACGGCCTAGGAAGTCACTCACCACACTCACCAAGAGGCAAGCAGGCCGCTATATTTCTCCGGGAGGAGCAAGGTGCTCCTCATTGTCGGTGTGTGTTCAGCGACACACTGGTTGGAGCGCTGACTGGAGCAGTGCTAGCTCGGAGCAGCACTGCGGGGGAAGCAGCAAGGACATGGGGAAAACCTGGACTAGGAAGGGGGAGCGCCAGATGTACTTACCTGGCTATGGTGGTTGCCATCTTTATCACCTTGGTGGGCGATGCAGCAGGAAGGCCCCAGTTGGGGTAGAGCTACACCGAGAAGCTTCGAGGCAGAGTCAGGCATGGCACCTGAGCTAAACAGCCATAGCTGCTTTGTGTTATCCTTTGAAGCAGGGCGATGCCCTGGTAGTCTGCCATAGCCTCCGCCTTCGAGGAAAGAGAGGGTGGTGGCCATGGCTATGGTGGACCTCACGTGATACCTGCAGTAGGAGGGATTCGGACATTGGCTCTGGACCTCATGTGATTCCTGCAGTAGAAAGTGTACAATCTTCTTCCTTTCTTGTTCTTTTTTTTTTTTTGTCCCTGTTCTTTCCCTCTCTCCTCTTAAGTTCATTTCTTTTACAATTGGACGGCATTGTACTTTCTGATGAATGTGTACTTCGAAATTGGCCAGGATCATAACAATTTAATTAACTTCGCTAATCACACAGCAATGTGTTGCAGCATCAACACTTTTCTCTTTAATTATAAACAAAAATTCCCAATAACAAGTTCTAACAATGTCCATGAGAAAAAACGACAGGGCAGACAAAGACACACAAAGAAGGAAAAAACAGAACTGGATGCCCCTAATTCTTCCGTTTCTTTGAGGCCTGCCCCTGTGGCGGCCGGTTTATCCTGTCGTGCCCCTGGGGCCTCATATTTTCTGCAGGCCCCTGTGACAGCCGGCTTACCCTGTCGGAGCCCTGGGGCCTCGAATTTTCTGCAGGTAGGGGGCACAACTTTCCGCCACGCCCTTTCTGGACTGCCGGTCCCCAAAACTCTGCAAATCCCTTTCAGGAAGGGTAACTTTCCACCATACCCTTACTGGACCACCGGTCAAACTGTCCCTACGCGGTATCCCCTCTAGGGCATACATCTTACTCTGATACCCTCTCAGCATTCACCTGCCGCAATTAAAAGCATGGAGAACCCCTCACAGACATGCACAAACACATGCACGCGCACACACACACACACAACACACACACACACACACAACACACACAAACACGCACGCGCGCGCACACAGACAAACACCCCATCGGAGTGCCTGGAGGAGGACCACCATGAGGAAGAGAGACAAAGCGCGAGGAGGAGACATGGAATATTCACAATTTCTTGTATCTTCCCACGTTCTAGCGGAAGATCCATGCTGATTTTGCCCATCCTAATAAACAAGACTCTTCCGCTAGAACATCTAAATACGGTCATATCCCCTCCTCCCGTGGCCGTATCCCCTCCTCCCATGGCCAAATCCCCTCCTCCCGTTCCTCCCTCCCTCACCACGTTCAGGTAGAACATAGAGAGACACGGCCATATCTCCTTCACCTCCTATTCCTCCTCCCGCTCCTCTTCCCCCTCCTGATCGGGCTCCTCCTCCTGCCACTCCGACGGAAGGGCGATGAGGACGGAAAGACAAGCGGAAGGACGAGGCCGAAGAGGAGGAGATATGGCCGTATCTTCCCATGTTCATTTTTCCCATGCTCAAGCGGAAGATTCATCCTCATTTTGGACATTAAACAGGACGAGAGCGATGAGCAGGGGAAAGACGAGCGGGACGAGGACAAACCATTCCCATGTTCTAGAGGAAATCCCATATTAGCAGAAGATTCATGCAGGTTTAGAGCACGAATCTTCCGCTAGAACAAGCAATATTCGACCATATCCCTCCTCCCGCTCAACTTACCCCTCCGCCCTAATCGTGTTCCGCTAGAACATGGGAAGATGCAGTCATATCTCCTACCGTTCATCCTCCCGTTCCAAGAGATACGAAGAGAAAGACAAGCGGGGAGGAACAGGAGGAGGGAATCTGGCCGTATCTTCCTTTTTCTAGCGGATTATTCATGCTCATTGTAGAATAATAAATGCAGATACGGCTATATGTCCTCCTCCCGTTCCTCCTCTCGCTGGGCTTTACACCCCTCGTCGCGCTCCTCTCCTGCCACTCCGATGGGAGGACAGCGATGAGGAAGGGAAATACGAGAGAGGAGGAGATATATCATATGGCCGTATCTTCCCTCGTTCTACTTTCTTTGTACATTCTCGTCGTGAACGAGAATGTGCAAAATGAGTACCAATCTTCTGCTAGAACATGGGAAGATAAAATAATGTATCTCCTCCCCCTCCTCATATTTCTCTTCTGCTCGCTCGTCTTCCCCTCAATCAGCGCACTCCTCATCCTCCCACTCGAAAGACGCACCGCGTCCTCCCACTCGATTGAGAACGATCCGAGTCAATCGGAGTGCCACTAACAGCCACAGGGGCATGCTGAAGACTTCCACGATACCCGTATGGGCACCTGGGAGATTGATCTGCTGGTACGTCCGGTAGTGGCATACTGGAAATTTGGTACCAGTAGCGGTAGGAGCATCTTCAACGTACTTCAGGCCCAAACACGGTAGGGGCTTTTCAAAGACATTCAATGCCAGATAGGCGTCACAGAGTAAGCCGCTGGAGGGGCAAGCCGCAAATACACAGCAAAATCAGGGGCATTTAGAAAAATCTTCCAAAAACAAGAGAACCCACCTTCACTAAGGAGAAGATTATCAAGGTGTACACATGGCTTGCATGAGCTGCATTGACGTTTCGAGCATACGCACCCTGAGACAGACCCCACGACACGCGTCTATAGTAATATCCCTTAACCAATGTAGCGATAGCATTCCCCCGAGTACAACTCATTCGACAAGGCAAGGCATATGCTCAGCTCTCTCTCTCTCTCTCACACACACACACACATGCACACACACACAGAGACATCGTCGAGCACACGAGGCACACAAACACACGACCACACATACAAACACACAAACATCATCACATACAAACACACAAACATCATCACGCGCGCGCACACACCCGCGCGTCAAGTCGTCGACATTATTAATTGCCGATGCCAGTTAAAGAGCCCCTCCCCACACCCAACTTAACGTTGCCAGCCTACCGAAACGAAACATTATCAAGTACCATCAGCGTAAGCGAAACAATCGCGAACCATATCTCCCTATTTCCCGCTCCCCTCTCTCGATGGAGACAGTTCTACTACACATATTACTGCATATGGCACCATTTCCCGCTCCCCTCTCTCGATGGAGACAGTTCTACTACACATATTACTGCATTTGGCACCATTTCCCGCTCTCCTCTCTCGATGGAGACTGTTCTATTACACATATTACTGCATATGGCACCATACTCCCACGGTCCACGGATATTCTACAACCCATCAAATCACACAAATCAAAGATCCGAACCGTGTCGTAACTCCAGAGTGGCCCCAACATACATTGCATTGCAAATATCGGTGGACTTCGTATGTAGTCTATGATAAGACATTTCTCCACACAATCTCAGCGACACACTGCCAACGCTACCACGTTCTCCACACAATCTCATCGAACACACTGCCAACGCTACCACGTAGTCGCCATCCATAACCTGCCCCCTAACCTAATCCTTTTCCTTCCTTCGAACTTCCTCTAACGAGCTCTGCCCTTCGGCATCACTCCCAGACTCCCATTAAGCTCCCTTTCGGTAATCATTCCTATCTCCCTCTAACAAGGTCTACCCTTCGGCATCACGTCCAGACTCCCAGTACACAAACTTTCGGTGATTCCCAGCACACCCACCGCTTTGTGGGTGCATCACCATATGTTCCTACTTTACACGTTTGATAACCACAGTGGGAAGCGCACTAAATGTCGAAAGGGAAACCCCGGTAAAGGGGGGAGCTATATGACCGTCACGTAAAAAAGGGAAAGGAAGAACGAACGGACTAACTGTGGATATACGCTCCAGTCACCATCTGGTCCATCTCTCTCGTTTTTTTGGACATAATCTGGAAAACAGAATTCTCTCTTCAGAACCGTTTCTATTGTGAATGTACGAGAACCGCATTCACGTCTACTACTGCACGCACGTCGCACGACGACCACTTTCTGTCTTCACAT